>CM038677.1:791616371-792126371 GCA_021605205.1 Aegilops longissima | reverse complement strand
TCAAAGAGAGAGAAAATACACCTACGTGCAAATATCATCAAAGTTTTTTTAACACATCATCAACATAAGTTTAATCAGTAAATTGAAGTTCTAGATGTTCTATAGAATGGACCATCACATACACCCGTGCGTTGCAAGGAGATAGAATTTTGGCATGTACTCAAATTTAGTGAAAATTGTATGTGCAAGCACAATTGTGCTTCATTACACTAGTAGAAAACAGGGCTATGGTTCCGGGCTAATATTTACATTAGTCCCGGTTCAATCACGAATCGGGACTAATGTGAGCATTTATCCCGGTTCGTGCGGCTAAGGCATTAGTCCCGGTTCACCTGTGACCTTTAGTCCCGGTTTGCCTCAAACCGGGACTAAAGGGTGCGATGCCCATTAGTCCCGGTTTGAGGCACGAACCGGTGCTAATGGGGTTGAGACCTTTAGTCCCGGTTCGTGCCACGAACCGGTACTAAAGGTCCCATTTTCAAACTCTACCCCCGTGGATCGCCTTTTCAGTTTTAAAAAAAAAGAAAATGATGAAAATGTCAAAAAAATAAAAGAAAATAAGTTTCCCATGTGATATGTGGTCTAGTTGTTGGGAAAATTTGCAAATGTGAATTTCGACTTTATTTGCAAAATCTCTCTGAAATTTGTAAATATGGGCATAGCTTTTGCATACTAACTCGGATGAAAAAGTTTTTTATATGAAAAATCATCTACTCGAACATTTTCAAAATCCTCAAAAACCTAACAGAAAAAAAGATACGGGGCTTTTAAGATCTGGAGAGGCAAAAAAATTCAAACTGTGGTCTAACTATGGTCAAACTAATTATTCTAGAATATTAGTGTTACTAAATAATTTGTTCAGTTATTTTGAATTTTGGTCAAATCTGGTCAAACTGTGGTCAAACTACGGTCAAACAATGGTCAAACCAATTATTCAAAATAACTATTGTTTTCTAAATAATTATTGTTTTTTAAAACAATAGTTTGAAACTCAAACAGTAAAATGTGTCACTTCATGCTCAAGCAAAATTCCTGAGGGTTAATAGGATTGACATCTTACTATTGTCAGGAAAACAACAAATGCAGACTTGGAAACGAGGAAGAATAGAACCCGGAAGTTAAGCGTGCTCAGGCTGGGGAAGTGGGAGGATGGGTGACCGTTCAGAAGTTAGATGATTTGGAATGATGAGGATGATTAGAGATTAGAGGATAAATTGAGCAGTGACGTAGGTTGTCTATATTCTCTTTTCTATATTTTAATATTATCTTATAAGTACCAATTCAACCACCATATCAACAAATATAATTCGAACGGTTTATATTTGCGACAATTGTAAGTTCGATATGTTTAGGAAACATTTATTTCCTTTCATCAGCAAACAATCGACATGTATCATGTAGTAGAACCATTGATGTAAGACACGATAGGACGTTCTTTTTATGTAGTAGAAATTTCATCGGTCTGCTTAAAGTGATCCTTATGAAAATGTTGACAATGACAAAAAGAATTGGCATTGTTCTTGTGAATGGCATATGAACTCTCCCTGTTGGTTCGGGCTGAGACCATGCAATCAGAGAAAAGCAACATGAGGGCTAGCAACAACTGCTCAAGGTACCGCCGCATTTAGGCCCTCAACCAGCCCTGCATGCGCTCAGCCAGTAGCCACATGTGTACACAGAACGCCGGCCCGCGTGCCCGCAGGCCGTAGCTAGCTATCGCAGTCAAGGAGACTACCCAGCAACGGTGCTGGTGGTCGTCTGGATTGAAGGTGGCCACCTCCCAACCTCCTGGATTGATCGCCAGATGCGCGCCGGAGGGAGGCAACCTTCTTCCCGCTCATCCCCTCCCCACAGCTGCGGTGGTAGCCCTTGGCTCCTTTTCCCTGTTTGCCCTCTCTCCTTCTCTGGCAGATCCAGGATGGCGCACAACGGCGGCTTGATCGACGCCGAGCTATGCGGCGTAGGGCTGATCGGCTACATGGAGCATACCTCGATCCGGCTCCAATGAATCCGGGTGGCGGCGCCAGACGCTCTCGGAGGGAGCGGTTGCTCTATCCACAACGTCTCGATGATTTGCACCCATAGGCGATATGGAGGTAATTTCCACGACATAGACGGATAGACAATGCTAATCGTTTTTTTACCAAAAAAACATTGTTATTTTAAATCTCAGTCGTCAATCTTTGTCGTTGACACAAAAATTGACAAATATAAAGAGGTGACAGAAAAGAATCATGAAACCTTTCTTGCTTTATTATTATATAGTAACAGTGGCGGAGCCAGCACCCGGCGAGCCGGGGCGGCTGCCCGGGCTCCCATGCTCCATGTGCATGGAGCTATAGTATAAAATAATGGTTTGATTAACAGTTTGTCTGGACAAAAGCTAATTAAACTGGCAGTAGTTAGAACTTGCCCGGGCTCTAAGCTTGAGCTGGCTCCGCCACTGTATAGTAATAGATATAGATATACTCCATCCGTTTCAAATTACTCGTCGTGGTTTTAGTTCAAACGGAGAGAGTAGAAGAACAGATATAGATAAGAGGAATTCTGGCATCGGAAAACAAATGAAGATTATGATCTTAAAAGGGAATAGTGGATAACAATACTGAATTCTTTCACAGAGTTGTGCTCTTGGAAAAGAAAATTCGTAAAAGCCTGAGACCCCCATGGCACGCATGCATGGAGCATTTTTTGTTTTTTTTTAGAAATTTCATGCATGACGGATATATTTTTTATGGACATGCATGGAGGATATGACCGTACGTGCTTCTACTACGTGGGATTGCTGCTGGCCACACGCCCACGGGTCGGTCACGATTGGCCGCGCCCACTCTGCTTCTGCTTGCACCCCTAAGCTTAACCGAGGCTCGATCCAAACGAGTGGCATGTCCCACTCTCTCCCTCCGTTGAACGAGAGCGTGCATCGTCCGTCTGCACCACCACCAATGCGGTATCTGCGTCTGCTTGCATCTTTGTGGCAATGCCAAAACACGTTCAGTCATGTGCGCGCGGCCATGATGGATCTGCACCGCTCGCTCGTACTAGCCAGCCAGGCCATGCCATCCACCATGGACCCAACCCATCTCAAACCTCGCAAGTAGGTACCCGTACGTCGTTCAGGCCAAACGGAGCCCAGCCGAGAGGAACAGGTAATTGAGGATACTGTTGGCTTTGCCCAGAGTAAATAGCATAAAGCTACCAGTTTACAGGTTAGGGTTTCAAAAAACTACCACTTTTTTAATTTTCTCAGAAAGCTATCAAACGCGCGGTCCGCTGTTTCAAAAAACCCAAAGCCCGTGTCACTAGCGATTTAAACGTTTTTCTGACGGCCTGGGCCCATTTGTCAGCCCACGTGGCCACGCACGCTAACAGCGCGGGAGTTCACGGCCGTTAGCCGACCGGCCCGGTCGGAAGTGGGGTAAATATACCCGCTCGGTCGGTCGGGATCACACACTCGCTCACTCTCTCGTTGCTCGCTCACTCCTCTGCTCTCACTCCCTGCTCCAAGATGAGCTCGCGCCGCCTTCGTCTTCGAGGCCGGTGGCTGTCGACCTCCTTGCCGCAATGCCTTCCTGGAACGACGAGGAAACCAGCTCGGAGGAGGAGTGCGAGGCTGTCAGCATGGACATGGGACTTATGGTAAGTTCTTTGCCACCTAGGGTTAGGGTTAGGGTTAGGTGCTAGTAGCTTAGGCTACAACCATGGATGTTGCTTAGTGTAGTGTTGTTGTTGTGTATGTGATTATTGAGGGTGCGGTTTGATTGTAGGATTTAGGTAACCTAGGGTTCATCTCTGTACAGTGTTAGGGTTCATGCTGATTTGGGGATTTAATGAACAGTGCAAGTTGATTCTGGTTTTGAGTGCAGATTGAAACCAGTTTTTGTTGGTTATTATGGTTGCAGGAGGAACCAGACACCACTGTGGAGCCCCTTTTCTGTGGCCAACTTGAGCTTGCTCATCCCAAGTGCATTCTGCACCAACTGAGGCCTATTAAGCGTGTTGCTTTTGAAGGGCCTCTAACAGGGAGGCGTTTCTATGGCTGCCCAGTCCAGGTTAGATGCCAATTAAGTTTTCTGCTATGGATTTTCAGTGATGTTTGATATGATGCAGCAGTTTGTTTGATAGGACAGACACATATGTATTTTTGCCACTTTGGAAACTTACTAATGGCATTGTAATAACTTTTCACATTTACAAATGCAGGAAAATGGTGTGAATTGTGGTGTTGCAGAGTGAGTTGATGGGCCTTGGCCAACTGTTCTTCAGAGATGTTTGTGCAAGCTATGGGAGATGTTCCATGAGCAGAACTTTGGAAGGGTACAGGACAAGGAGAAGTTTGAGCAGGAGTTGGCCAGGCTTAAGAGTGAACATGAAAGGGAGTTGGCCAAGCTGAGGACTGAAAATGACAAGCTTTGCATTGAGTACACCAAGCTTGTTGATGATGTATCCAAGATGTTTGATTGGCAGGATGGTAGGGTGGACAAGAAACAAGTGGAGGAGGAAGAACTTGAGAAGAAGAAGAAGGAGCTAGAGGAGAAAGCCATGTTGGAGGTGCAGATGGAAAAGCTCAAACTTGCAAAAGAGCAGAGGTGCATTTTGCAGAGCCAAGCTGATATCATCAAGAACACAAGGAAGGCTATGAAGGATGTTGAAGTTGACAGAGATGTTCTTAAGAAGGAGAAGGCAAAGCTTGAGCTTGTTGTTGCTGAGCTGCTGAATGAAGGGTATGGCAGCAAGGAGAAGTTAGAGCAAATCAAGGCCATCCTTGAGTCTTGAACTTGCTGTGATATGTTGGTGAAGTAAGTACATCCAAAGGCCTTTATATAAGGATGTGGACTGGCATGATTTCAAGTAATTATGGGTGTACATTTTGGGGGAATGTGAAGTTTAACCTAGTGTGTAAGAACCTTATTTCCTATGTTGTTAAGTTGTAATGGTTTACCTATGCTATTAAGTGTTGTAATGGATCTCCTATGCTATTAAGTAGTGGAAATGGATCTCCTATGCTATTTAGTGTTCAACTTGATCTTATATCTTTTATATGTTATTTGTTATCCTTCATATATTATTTCTGTGGGTAATTGGGCTTACTGGCCCACTACTCTCTGACCAAATGCAACCCTAGGCCTACTAACCCCAATCCCCCATCCATCTCTCAATATAAACCCCTCCCCACCCCCACACTTTCCCAGTCACTCCACCAGCCGCCACCCAAAAGAAACCCTACAGATGGATCCTGACATGGGAGATGTCACAGAGGAAGAGGGGGAGGCTGTGGAGGCAGGGACAGCAGCAGCAGCACAGAGGAGGAGGAGGAGGCGCAGGCAGAGGGCACTAGAGGCGGCCCAGGATGAGCAGCAAGAGGAGTTCAACCGCCGACTCGCCAACAAGGTACTGGAGAAGTTCAATGATGAAGAACTAGAGCTGGTTTTCACTGGTGGCAGGGGAAGGTCATTCATCCAGATCATTAGGTGGGCAAGGATGAGGGCAGTCATGGCTCCTCATCCAGCAACTAGGACCAAGTGGGTCCGTTTCTTTGAGCGTTATGACTGATATGTCAATCTAGCTATCTATCGTTCTATCTATCTTTCTATCTGTAAGTCAAATTGAGAGAGACTTGTAGTATTTGTGAGATTTGGATGTAATCTATGAGACTATCTATTTATCTATCTATGAGATTTGGATGTTTCTATCTGTAAGGTGTATATCAAGTTGCAGATGAATTGAAGTTGCAAACAAGTGTAGAATCCACACACAGTACCATATTACAAACCAAATCAAAGAGTGCAGTATGAAGTACTTAGTGAGGCAATGTTATTACAAACCAAATCAAGCACTAGTAGTTCAACAACTTCAGCTAGTTGCCACTTGCATAAAAGTAATCTTTCAGCCTATTAGATGGCTTCCTGACCCTCTTTGACCCATCATGCACAGCACTTGTAGCAGCTCTATTGGCAGTAGCATGTCTAGGAGCAATGAAAGATCCAGTGCCAGCTCTATTGGCAGTAGCTGACCTGGTGTTCTTTGCTGGAGAAGACCTTGATGACCTGGTGTTCTTTGCTGGAGAAGACCTTGATCCATTGCCAGGAATAGTTGTGTTATTCTTCTTGGCAGGTGCTATTACTGTTGCAGAAGATGTGTTGGTCCTGCTCTTCTTGAGAGGTGGTGGTGCTGTTGATGTATCTGGTGCTGCCCTCTTCCTTGACCTAGAAGCTGTCTGTGTTGTTACTGGAGGAGGAGTTGGTGCAGGTGCAGAGGCAGCAGGTACCCTTGGTGGCCTTTGTGCAGGTGCAGCCATTGAAGATCCAGCCTCAGAGTAGTTTGTTCTATTTTCCTACACAACAATATTAGTCAGAAATGAATGTAACCATGCAATGCAATGTAAGTAACCATGGAATCAATGGACATACCTGATGCTTGTTCAGCCTCATTTGGAACTTGGGTTTCAAAGGGACACCACAATTGTTGATCCTGTGCCCTTGCATCTTGCAGTTGCTGCATGTGACTGTACCAATCCTAGAAGTGTCTTTTTTAGCTGGCACCTCAAACAGGCCTTTCCTCCTGGCAGTTTGTTTCTTACCTTTCTTTTCTCTAAAAACAGGGGGAGAAATATCATGCCCATTTGTATGAGGCCAATGGTCAGGACCTGGCACAGGGAATATTATGTGCTTATATGTTTCACAATACATGGGTTTCTTGAAGAAAGCAGAAACATAGTCTTGTGGTGTATCTTCACTTTCGCATTGCAGCAATGGCATGACTGCATGGGATAGCTGTCATGTCCCACCTCCTACAATTCACAGGTCTCATTGTTCAAATTAACACAATATGTGTTTTCAGAGCTACTTGTGACCTGCCATATCCCTGGCCCTGCCATGTATGCTTCACAATATTTAGCCCACTTCTTCCCCTCTTCTAAAATCTCTGAATAAGTAGGTGTGATTTCCCATCTGCATCCCTCTGTCTTCTCTCTGATCTTCTGAAACTTAATCATTAGCTTTGTTCTTATGCCCTCTAACATAGTCTTGATTGGCTTGTTCCTAACATCCAATATCATTCTATTGAAAACCTCACTAAGGTTGTTTACTACCAGGTCTGTTTTGCACACAGTGTCCATTTTATACCTAGCCCAGGTATGCTTTGGTATCTGTGACAACCACTGCCAAGCTTCTAAACTTTCTTTTTTCAAATTCTCCATGCCTAAATCATGTCCATGTTTGGTAAAGGAATAGGCAGCCTGATCTAAATGTTTCTTAAGTTCCTCTCCTCTGAAACCAGCAGACTGAAAATTGGCATAAATATGTCTAAGACAAAACCTTTGTGGAGAGTCAGGGAATACATCATCTATTGCATTCAACAATCCCTGTTGAATATAAGGTAATCTTAAGTGTTACTCATCTACTGAATAACATTTTACTCATTACAAATGTAAAGGCAAATGTAAAGACTAGGTTCAGAACAATACCTTCTGCCTGTCAGACATAATTGTGTATTTGCCAAACTTATTGCCAGTCCAATGACTGTTCTCAACTGTGTGAGAAACCATGTCCAACTATTTGTCTCTTCCTTATCAACAACACCAAAAGCTATTGGGAAGATGTTATTGTTGCCATCCCTCCCTGTAGCTGCCAGTATCTGCTGACCAGTGCTTAGCTTGATGAAGCAACCATCCAGACCTGCTAACATGATAACATGAGTGCCTAAGTACATCAATGTTTAAAAAACATATAAATTTCTGAATACTTACCTATAAATGGCCTGCATCCGTTCATAAAACCCTCCTTGCATGCAAACAAGCAGTAAAACATATAGTGAAACCTTGGGGTGGGAGCTGGGTTAAGTGGGTCCTCATGTGTTGTTACTATGCACCTACTGCCAGGGTTAGTATCTAGCACACACTGCAAGTAGTCCCTTATTCTGTGATACTGGAGTTTGTGATCTCCTTGCGCAACCTCAACTGCTTGCTTCCTTGCCCTATATGCCAAGCTTTTAGGCACATGCACACCAAATTTCTTCTTTGTGTATGACATAATTGTGTCAACACCAGCTCGTGGTTGGATCTGATTGTATCCTCACAAACCTTAGCAACCCAATTGACTGTCACCTTTGTGTTCTCTCCACTTGCTCCACAAGTGTGATCCAGGTTCATCTTCTTGATACTGACAGTTGCCTCATGAGCTATCTTGGAGGCAACTATGTAAAACTGACATCCATGTTTTCTCTCAGAGCACCAAGCAATAACCCTAGTTGGTTCATTTCTGTGATACTCAAAATTCCTAAGAGTCCTCACATGAAAATTTCTAAGTGCTTCTCTGAACTCAACTACATTTCCAAAGCACAAATGTATTGCAAACTGCTCATGTGCATCAGGCCTTGATGGATCATACCATATCCTCTCCTTCTTCTGCTTCTTCCTACTCTTCCTTCCAGATGGCAGCCTTGGTGCATCATCTTCATCACTTATGCCAAAATCACCGGAAAACAGTACTCATCGCCTTCAGGACATAATCTTCAAACTGGATGTGCTCGGGCTCACTTGTGAGAATTTCTAGTTGGGCCAGGTTTTCTAAGCGGCTTAAGATTTTTGGCTGCATTTGTAGTTCTGATGCAGGATCACTTATGCCAGGATCCTCTACTTGTTCATCTTGAAACAACTGGTTCTTCCTCCCAAAACTCGAAGGTTACGAGTTTGCTGCCTGAAGTGTGCTGCGATGTCAAGTGCAGTCTCATCTTCACCCCTACACCAAGCTTTGTAAGAAATTTTCTCCCTCTGTAATCACCCCTAAAGAACTCAAAATCTGAAGATGATTTGTCATCTTCAACTTCATCTTCTTCCTCCGTACATCTTCTTCTTCCTCATCTGCTGCTTCTTCTACATCTTCTTCTTCCACAACTTTTTTCCCTTGTTAAAATTGTTGCTTTGCTGTGTGTTTATGTAGGGATCATCAGGGCAGGGGCAGAACACCTTGTTGTGAAACTCGAGAAAACAACAGGTTCACCAAAATGATCAATGGGGATCTGTTCCTCATCTGCTGGGGTTGGATCAGTAGCTTTTCTGACACTGATGTTCAATACCTTATTATCAACAAATAAGTCAAGCATTTCCTCTAATGCCTCCTCACTATCCAGGGCCTCCACACCCTCCAGCCCCTTTCCCTCTTCCTTTACATAAGTTAGAAATGCATCCATTCCATAGCCCTCCAACTCAACCAATGCTAATATGGTCAGATAACTGATATCTGAGTTCACTGAATACTTTTTCTACATATTACCTATTCCTTGAAAATGTAGCCTCAAGTCCCAACACGCATCATCTAAGCTGTAGGAATAAATTTACCCATCAACTAAAGCACCCAGAAACATTGAGCAGTGCTTACCTCACTCCACCAAAGGACGACGCCCAATGGTGGCCGCCTGCTGGATCAGCGTGGATGCGCTTCCCCATCGCCTCGCGCGCGGACTTCGGATCTGAGCTCGCGGATCCACATGAGCATGGGCGGTGATGGCTGCTGCGACCGCTGCGCCGGGAAGCTCGAGCTGCTGCCTAGCCATTTCTCCACCTCTGAGGGTCCACCGCCCTCCTCGCCAGTGCCGCCTTGGCTCAATCGCTCGCCTTGGATCAATCGCTCGCCGCCGACGAGATTTGGCTGCGCCGCCGCCATCGCCCACTAGGTCACTGCGGGGGAGAGGAGGGGGAGAGGAGGGAAGTGAGAAAACAAGAAACCCGACAGCCTACTTTGGTTCCGACCGGACCGCGTCGGCTAACGGCCGTGAACTCCCGCGCCGTTAGCGTGCGTGGCCACGTGGGCTGACAAATGGGCCCAGGCCGTCAGAAAAACGTTTAAATCGCTAGTGACACGGGCTTTGGGTTTTTTGAAACAGCGGACCGCGCGTTTGGTAGCTTTCTGAGAAAATTAAAAAAGTGGTAGTTTTTTGGAACCCTAACCTGTAAACTGGTAGCTTTATGCTATTTACTCCTTTGCCCAGGATGAAGCCAGAAAGAAACTACGCACATACACAAGAGGTAGAACATGAACACACAGGGAAAAAAAATTGTGGCACCGCACACACTTGCACCTTTTCCTCTTGTTCAATTCTCACTCTTAACACAACGCCAATACATGGCTTATATAGCCGGACTCACACGGCCAGAACACATCCACTAACCCACTAACATGCACATCTTAATTGCATGCATTAACTAACTGGTCACTAAATACATGACTAATCCTAACAACACCACCCGCAAAAAAAATAAATCCTAACAACACCTGCTGATCCGCTCTACTGATGGTTGCCGATCCGCTCGCTGCAATACACACGCTATCTCTCTGGGTTGTGCTCTCTGCCGATCCGGCCGCTGCCAGAGTGCATGCATACAACTAGCTAGGACTTGAGAGAATTCCTTATTTGACACTACCTTAAAATGTGGTTCCCTATTAGGCCATGAGAAAAATTTTCTTCCCTATTTGACATGTAATCTAAATTTCTTTCCGAATATGACACTCTAGTACATTTTGTTCACTAACAGTGTTAAAGACAGACATGAAAAGACCTGTTTACCCCTGGTGCATAAGGTGACCAAAAATCTATACATGACAGTATCTACAGTTATGTTACATATTTGGTCATAACCTCCCCTATAATTTGATCCCAGAGAACATACTCCCACCCCTTAGTGGGCTTGCACCCGGTAGTAGCAAACCAAGCGAAGGAGAAAAACATGGGGCATTTAAATTGTTGTGCATGCCACTAATTTAGCTTTTGTGAGATCGGTAAGCATCCAACGACTTGCTACTAGAATCAAGGATCCATGCATGTAGTCCTTACTTTTCAAGCATTAGAAAATACAAGGATTATCATTGGACAGTATATACTTCATGTTTCAGACCAAATGTAGTATATTTTATACGAGGAGGAAGTTAGGCAGTGTACATATGGTTTTTTTTTGCGAGTGAGCGTACATATGGTTGATACAGTATATATACGTCATGTCTCCAAGAGAACTGGTAGTACATATATATATACCCGTATAGTATCCAGGATGTATACTATAATCTTGAAAGATATGCAAACAATGCAGTATTCCATTTGTGTAATATAAAATTCCCAAAAAAATAGCCTTTACGATATTTCAAGGAGTATATATTGAACAATTTTTAAGGGTATAAACTGCGAAAAAAACAATGCAGTATTTAGAAGGGGTATATGTTGCACCATTTTTCAAGGAGTATATACTGCATGGTATTTTTAATGGGTTTATACTGCACTCTTTAAGAAGTATATATTGCATGGTATTTTTAATGGGTATATAATGCATTTTTAATGGGTATATACCACTTCAGAAAGAGTTTATATGACAACAGAAGTGGTAAATTGAACCGAAAGGCTTATACTTCCTAATGGGCGACTATCAGTCCATCCAAAATAAACATGGATACAGAGAAAAGAAGTCTTAGAGAAATCTCAGGTCAACACACATGTATTACATATCCTTCGTTAAAGATGGTAGTACATTCAGTCTGTCTTTTCACGTCACCTTATGCAGCAGGGGTAAAAAGGTCTTTTCACGTCTGTCTTTAACACCGTTAGTGAACAATATGCACTAAAGTGTCATATTGGGAAAGAAATTTAGACTACATGTCAAATAGGTAAGAAATTTTTTTTTAGAGCCAAATAGGGAACCACATTTTAAGGTAGTGTCAAATAAGGAATTCTCTCCTAGGACTTTGTCGACTACTACAAGTAATGTCATCAAATAGAAATAAACATGACACTAGTCCTATTCACTTAATATTAATAACAGGATTAGTTCCAACAGATACATACGCCAGCGGTTGCAGGTTGAATGGAAAACAATAGTAATGCTCAACGCCAGGAACAACACATGAGTTCATGAACATAAATCAGGCACTAGTTGTAGATTCACACATACATACACACGGCACTCGCTCCATCACGCCTCGCAGCATACTGCATACTACTACAATAGATTTATTCTTCCTTGGCGAGAACTAACTCATCAGTACCTCGATCTTGAGCTGATCCATGGACACATACAGTCCCCTGCAGCTTGCTGGGCTAATCGCCTACATGCTGTGTGCCCTACCCCTCAGCGCTCGCACGACGAGAGCCGTGGAGCCGATGACGTCGCCCAACTCCAACAAGCACAGGGCCAGGAGGAAGAGTGTGCTGTGGAAGCAGCATCCTGGGCATGGCTCGGCGAAGCAGAGGATGAAGACGGCGCCGCTGGCCATGCAGTGGCCGGCGGCAGCGAGCCAGAGCGAGAGCGAGAGCAGCTCGGGGTGGAGGCGTGGGAGCAGCAGCGCCAGCGCCGCCGCGGCTGCCTGGGACGCGGTGCAGAGCAGGGCCCCGATCCAGAGGGCGCTCAACCAGGCGGCCTTGGTGTCCGTCAGCTCAACGCAGCCGCACCGCAGAACGAACGTGGCCTGCATGCAGACGACGAACAGGAGGCCGGCCGGCGCGTGATCGATCGGTCAGTCGGAAAAGCCTGGAATTTTAGTGTCCAGCGTCCAAGGGGTAGGGTAATTACCTGGCTCAGAAGGCGATGGTAGTGGCCCAAGGCGATGGCCAGCCAGACAGAACCTGGGATCTTCTTCTTGGCCACGGTCACAGGGCGCGGAAGAAGCATCTCCGTCTTGCCGTCCATGCCTGCTAGGACGAGATCAGCTACAACTACAACGCAGCGCACAGTCAGCTTAATTTCAACAGCATCGAAGAAGGAGAAGGAGAAGGAGGAGAAGAAGAAGAAGAAGTGCCGTACGTGCTTCTTCTAAGGGCCGGGTTCGAGCTAGAGAGCAACAATTAATGGCAGGGCAGGACGGCCACGGTCACGGTGGAGCGGTTTAAGAGCAGCTGCGAGCCAGCGATTGAAAGCGACGACGCGCGGCGCCGGCCCCAACCACTTGCGGCCATTTTAACTGCAAAGTAATTTTCTACCCCAGCTATGAACCCGGCCATTCCATTTGCGGTACTACTAGTTGCTTCCCCTAGAGCACCCATACCACTTGGACGAATGGTGCTTCCAACAATTTCATATAGTTTGGTTTGAGATTATTTCTAGCCTAGGAGCCTACTTGCAGGTACTACTAGTTACCCACTACTACCCTTGTAACCTACTCTTGGAAGGGATCCAAGCCTTGATTGATGTAACGTAAATCTTAGAGCTTGGGCCTGAGCAATCCCTGTCCTCTGCTCACGAGAATCTCCCACATGCTGACATGCTCATTACTCTCTCCGCTCCTAGTCTTTTTTAGAAGATTTCAATATGAACTGCGTAGGGACAAAATGGATGAATCGCATTCTAAAATCTCTCTATATACATCCGCATCTAGTTCATATTGAAATCTCTAAAAGACTTATATTTAGAAACGAAGGGTAGTAGTGTAAATATTGTAGGATCTGCACATGCATGGCGGTAAAAACCTACGGTAGCTGGCTAGCTCATCTCCATTTTAACCGCAGTAATTTGCTGCTCCAGTAGCAACCCTCATGCTTTGTGCACTCAATAACCGCACTACTAACACCAGCTATCGACCGGCAATTCCATTTGCGTCACTACTGACACGACCTTGCTGCACTAGTAGAAAAAGGGGCTATCGTCCAGGGCAGTTTAGTCCATTAGTTCCGGTTCAATCCAGAACCGGGATCAATGGAGCTATTTGCCCCGGTTCGTGAGCCCAGGGGGCCGGCCGGGCCACGTGGGCCATTGGTCCCGGTTCGTCCGGACCTTTTGGTCCCGGTTGGTGGGACGAACCGGGACCAATGGTCCTGGCTCCTGGCCCACCATTATTGGTCCGGTTGGGCATGAACAGGACCAAAGGCTTTCCTTTAGTCTCGGCTCATGCCACGAACCGGGACCAATAGTGCAGCCTATATATACCCCTCGTCATGAAAGCGAGCACTCCGATCCATTGCTCTGTTTTTCTCTTGCCGGCGAGGGGCATGGTGGTGCTCTAGCTCACCTCCTATGCACATGAGGTGTTCGATGAAATGCCCGAGCCACACTACTTAAGCTTTCTCCTCTCCAAGCTCGACCTCCAACCTCCATTTTCCTCAATATTTGTCTAGGTTTAGCGGTCCGTCACGCCCGTCCCGTCTTCACCGCCGTCGATCACCGCGCCGATCTCATCGCCAAGCACCACCGTGGTGAGCCTCTTGTTCTTATCTTCTTTCGAAAGGAAAAATATTCTTACTTGTATTATTTTCTTACTTTTATTATTGCATCTTATATAGTGCGATGGTTTTGGTATCCGCCCCCGTCGGCCCTCGTCCTGTCTATGATTCGGATGTGGTATATATTATCTTTTCATAACTATTGGTTCATTTATTGTTTATGAAAATTATGCCGACCAACGTGACATAGATTTTATTTATCTAGGAGGTTGTTGAACCGGAAATTCCAACCGACCCTATTGTCGAGAGGTTAAATTTAGTTGAAGAAGAAAACAATTTCTTGAAGGAAAAAGTAAAAAAAACTTGAGGAGGAGAAGATGATATTGGAGTTGCATGTTGCGAATGTCGTCGATGATCACAAGATCAAGATGGATGCAATGCGCTTGAAGATGAGAAAGATTAGAAAATATGCCATTCATACCGAGGCTTGGTATCATTATGCCGTTGGATCAGTTGTTACCTTGGTTGCGATTATGATCGTATTTGTTTTCACATTGAAATGTTTTACATAGTTTCAATGCATGGTTTAATTAATTTAGATGCTCTGCAGAGCTTTATGTTGTTAGATGAGAACTATGTATGTACTTTGGTTTTTATGTGATGATGAACTTCTATTAATTTGGTCACTTAATTATCTATTCATGATGTTCTGTAATGATTTTTGACACACTTAATTATATATAATGCACGCAGATGAACCGCAATGGATGTACGGTGATGCAGACACACCTCCGAGTACATTAAGGCGTGCATGCTTTTCTCAAGTGGCTGAGGCAAACAAGCAGAATGGTTTTATGTGTTGTCCATGCCCTATATGTGGAATCTGAAGTCTTACTCGACCGGAAAATCCTTCACACCCACCTGCTTTACAAGGGTTTCATGCCACACTATAATGTTTGGACGAGACACGGAGAAATAGGGGTTATGATGGAAGACGGCGAGGAAGAAGAGTACGATGACAACTATGTGCCCCTGAATACGGTGATGCTATGAACATCAAGATGCACCAGACGATGTGCACGATGATGCTGCAACGGGCGAAGCTGCTGAAGATCAAGAGGAACCAGACGATGTGCCCCATGATGATGATCTCCGCGGGTCATTGTCGATGCAAGGACACAATGCGAAAGTCAAAAGGAGAAGCTGAAGTTCGATCGCATGTTAGAGGATCACAAAAGGGTTGTACCCCAATTGCGAAGATGGCAACACAAAGCTCGGTACCGTACTCGAATTGCTGCAGTGGAAGGCAGAGAATGCTGTGCTCGATAAAGGATTTGAGAAGCTCTGAAAATAATGAAGAAGAAGCTTCCAAAGGATAACGAATTGCCGAAAGTACATACGCAGCAAAGAAGGTCGTATGCCCTCTAGGATTGGAGGTGGAGAAGATACATGCATGCCCTAATGACTGCATCCTCTACCGTGGTGCCTACAAGGATCTGAACGCATGCCCGGTATGCGGTGCATTGCGTATAAGATCGACGAGATGACCCCGGTGATGTTGACGGCGAGCCTCCGGGAAGAGGGTTCTGCGAAGGTGATGTGGTATGCTCCTATAATACCACGGTTGAAAGCGTCTGCTCGAAACGGAGAGCATGCCAAGTTGATGCGATGGCACAGTGAGGACCGTAAGAAAGGCGGAAGTTGAGAGCACCCACGACGGGTCGCATGGAGAAAAATCGAGAGAAAGTACTGGGATGAGTTTGCAAAGGACCCAAGGAACGTATGGTTTGCTTTAAGCGCGGATGGCATTAATCCTTTCGGGAGCAGAGCAGCAATCACAGCACTGGCCCGTGACTCTATGTATGTATAACCTTCCTCCTTGGATGTGCATGAAGCGGAAGTTCATTATGATGCCGTTCTCATCCAAGGCCCTAAGCAACCCGGCAACGACATTGATGTGTACCTAAGGCCATTAGTTGAAGAACTTTTACAGCTATGGAATGGAAACGGTGTACGTCGTGGGATGAGCACAAAAGGAGGAATTTGACCTAAAGGCGTTGCTGTTCGTGACCATCAACGATTGGCCCGCTCTCAAGTAACCTTCGTGACAGACAAACAAGGGATACCACGCATGCACGCACTGTTTACTTGACACCGATAGTATATACAGGAAGCTGCGGGAAGAATGTGTACAGGCTATCGTCGATTTCTTCCGACCAACCATCAATGTCGAAAGAAAGGCAAGCATTTCAAAGCGAGGCAGATCACCGGAAGAAGCCCGCCATGCATACCGGTGATCACGCACTTGCTATGGTCAATGATTTACACGTAATCTTTGGAAAGGGTCCCGCGGACTAGCTGTTCGAATGACGCCGAGAATCACGCACCCATGTGGAAGAAGAAATCTATATTTTGGGACCTACCCTCTTGGAAAGACCTAGAGGTCCGCTCTTGATCGACGTGATGCACATGACGAAGAACCTTTGCGTGAACCTGCTAGGCTTCTTGGGCGTGTATGGGAAGACAAAAGATACACCGAGGCACGAGAGGACCTGCAACGCTTGCACGAAAAAGAGGGCATGCCTCAAGAAAGATGAAGGTCCCGCCAGCTACGCTCTTATGAAAGAAGAGAAAGAAATATTCTTTCAATGCCTGCTCAAGATGAAGGTCCCGACCGGCTTTCGTCGAATATAAAGGGAATAATAAATATGCGGAGAAAAGTTCCGAACCTAAAGTCTCATGACTGCCACGTGATTATGACGCAATCGCTTCCGGTTGCATAGAGGGGCTTCTACCGAAAACGTCCGATTAGCCATTGTGAAGCTATGTGCATTCCTCAATGCAATATCTCGAAGGTGATCGATCCAGAAATCGTACCAACGCTAAGGAGTGATGTGGCGCAATGTCTTGTCGGTTTCGAGCTGGTGTTCCCACCATCCTTCTTCAATATCATGACGCACGTCCTAGTTCATCTAGTCGACGAGATTGTCATTTCGGGGCCCGTATTTCTACACAATATGTACCCTTTGAGAGGTTCATGGAGTCCTAAAGAAATATGTTCAGAACCGTGCTAGGCCGAAGGAAGCATCTCCATGGGCCATCAAACAGAGGATGTCATCGGGTTTTGTGTTGACTTCATTCCTGGCCTTAATAAGATAGGTCTCCCTAAATCGCGGTATGAGGGGAGACTGACCGAAAAGGCACGCTTGGAAGAGACTCAATAATATGCAGGACGGATATTCTTGGTCTCAAGCACACTACAGATTCTACAGAACTCTACCTTGGTGACCTCAGTATGTCGATGAACACAAGAACAATCTGCGCTCCAAACACCCGGAGCAAAGGTCGACGATCGGATTACATGTGAACACATCAGACTTTCAGCAGTTGGTTGGAAACACGTCTCAGAGGTGACAGCACTGTTTGTGATGAGTTGTACTTGTTGTCCAGGGACCATCTTCGACTGTAATGATTTGGAAAGGATACGAGATAAATGGGAATACATTTTACACGATTGACCAAGATGAAAAGAGCACCAACCAAAACAGCGGTGTCCGCTTTGATGCAACAACCGACAAGGGAAATGACACATATTATGGTTACATAGTAGACATATGGGAACTTGACTACGGAGTAGATTTTAAGGTCCCTTTGTTTAAGTGCAAGTGGGTCAATCTGTCAGGAGGCGGGGTATAGGTAGACCCACAGTACGGAATGACAACAGTGGATCTGAAAAATCTTGGGTACACTGACGAACCGTTCGTCCTAGCCAATGATGTGGCACATGTTATCTATGTGAAGGACATGTCTACCGGACCGAGGAAAAGAAAAGATAAGGAAGCGAATACATCATACAATGAGCCAAAGCGCCACATAGTTCTTTCAGGAAAAAGGGACATCCTAGGAGTGGAGGGCAAGACAGACATGTCTGAAGAGTATGAAAAGTTTCATGAAATTCCCCCCTTCAAAGTCAAGGCTGACCCAAGCATCCTGATAAACGATGAAGATTATCCATGGTTACGGCGCAATAAGCAAAGGACACAAGCGAAGAAAAAGTGAAGACTTTCTCCGCAACTATTATGATGATACCATGCCAACTCTGTAACACACGAGTATGATACCATTGTCCGTTTTGTTCATGAACATGCTATGCCAACTTTTTCAGAGTTCATTTGAAAACTATGAATTTGAAAACCTCGCCAACCAAGGGCGCCACACCGGTTTATAAGCCCGCACCTCTCACGCCTTGTTGAGCTCACAAACTTGTGATTCACACAAATTTCAAAGAATTCAAATTTTATAAAACTAATGGCACAAACAGAAAGTTTATAATTGTTCTAAAACAAATGGCACTAACAGAAAGTTTATAATTTTGCTGACCTAAAAGCAAAAAGAATTAAAAATAAAGCAAAAACCAAAAGAAAATAAATAATGCAGAAAACAAAACAAAAAACTTGAAAAAATAATAATAATAGCAACAATAAGCATTTTGTTGTAAGTAGAAACAAAATAAAATAAATAAAGCAACAAAGAAAACAAAAAAGTGTTTTCAATTTTAAAACTAATGGCACAAACAGAAAGTTTATATTTTTCTAAAACTAAAAGCACTAACAGAAAGTTTATAATTTTGCTGACCTAAAAGCAAAAAGAATTAAAAATAAAGCAAAAACCAAAAGAAAATAAATAATGCAGAAAACAAAACAAAAAACTTGAAAAAATAAAAATAGCAACAATAAGTATTTTGTTGTAAGTAGAAACAAAATAAAATAAATAAAGCAACAAAGAAAACAAAAAAGTGTTTTCAAATTTTAAAACTAATGGCACTAATAGAAAGTTTATATTTTTCTAAAACTAAAAGCAAAAAGAAATAAAATATAAAGCAAAAAAAAGTGCCACCCATCGGGCCCCCACGGCCTGAATACGACTAGAAACCCTATGGGCCAGATTCAGGCCCTGAAGGCCCAAAGAGCCCACATGCACAGATGGCGAGTTAGGCCCGAAAGCTGCGCTTAGAGAGGAGCTCGAGAGGGAGCCGCACCGCACCTTATAAACTGGTGCGGCTCCTCTCAACTAGCGAGTGGGACTAAACATTTGGCGCGGGCAGCACATGGCCTTTGGTCCCGGTTGGTGGCACCAACCGGGACTAAAGGGCATTAGTCCCGGGACTAATGCCCCCTTTAGTCGGTTGGTGCCACCAACCGACCAAACCGCCGCTTCCGCCCTTTGGGCTGCTGAAAACAGGCCTTTGGTCCCGGTTGGTGGCACCAACGGGACTAATCACTTTTAGTCCGGTTCGTGCCACGAACCGGGACCAAAGGCTTTGCTATATAAGCAAAGACTTAGGAAATTTTCACATTTCCTCATGATTGCCCCGACGGCCTTGAGCACATCGACGCCGCCAGTTGCCCGCCGCCGCCCGCCGCCCGACGCCATCCGCGCTTCCGCCGTCGCCTTCTTGTCGCCGCCAGCATCGCCTGCCCCGTCGCCGCCGAGCCTTGCCCGCCGCCCGCCGTTGTTGCCAGCCGCCGTGTCATCGCGTTCGTCGCCCGTCGCGCCCGCGCCAGTCGCGCCCCCCCACGACCGCCCCCCACATCGCCGTCGCCGCCGCCACGCCCTACTGCCCACCCCGAGCCGTTGTCGCCCCTGCCCGAGCCCGCCGTCCTCGTCGCCTGCCGCGCCGCCCGAGCCGTCGTCGCCGCCCTGCCTGCCGCCGCCCAGCCCGTCGTCGTTGCGTCGCCGACGCCCTGACGCCGCCGCCGCCCGTTGTGAGCCGCCGTCGAGCCGCCCCTTTTTTTATTTTTATTAGTTTATTTTTTTGTTCATATGTGATGTATATGTGTATGTGGCTATAATGTATATGTTTTTTATTTTATTAGTTTAGTTTTTGTTCATATATAGAAAGTTACAATTTTAATTAGGTTAGTGCATTTTAATTAGGTTAGTGTAGAGGAAAAAGTAAAATAAGGAAAAGGAAGAAAAGAGGAAGAAGGAAGAAGGAAGAAGAAGAAGAAAAGAATGAGAGGAAAAGAAGAAAAGAAGAGGAGAAGAAGAAAGGAATAGAGGAGAAGTATTTTCTTCTTCTCCTCTATTCCTTTCTTCTTCTTCTTTTTTTTTCTTTTTTTTTTCTTCTTCTTCTTCTTCTTCTTCCTCTTTCTTCCTTTTCCTTATTTTCCTTTCTCGAGGGATAAGAAGAAAAGAAGAGGAGAAGAAGAAAGAAAGGAATAGAGGAGAAAGAAGAAACTTTGACACGAGGGGGGGTACGATACCCCTCCCCGATAACATTATTTTCCCATGTATATGTATGTTGCGTCGTTGTCGATATAACGAGGGTGTCGAGGATCGCCGAGGGTCGAGGGTCGGGAACTAGGGTAGAGGGTCGAGGGTCGTTAAGGGTCAAGGGTCGAAGGTTTCAGGTCGAGGTTCCTATAGTGTCAAAGTATTGAAGAAATCCATGGCTTCATCATTAGCGGAAGTAACCATGGCATGATGGTGCGAAGTCCTCAAAGTTGTTTCGAATGGAGTCCGGATAGGATAATTTGCCTTTTGCTGAACTTTGTACCAAAAAGCTAATTATCCTATCTCGGGACTCCGCTCCAAAACAACTTTGGAGAGCTTGCACCATCATGCACCACATTTAGCCTAATGATGAAGACATGGTTTTGTTGAATCCTTTGACACTAGGCAACCTCCCGACCCTCGGCGATCTTCGACCCTTGACCTCGACCGCTCGGCGATCCACGACCCTCTACCCCATCATGGCGCCGATGCCCACGTCACTTGTGGGACATAGATGTCTGTTCAACGCCGACCCCTCCCGATAGCTTCAACACGTGGGGGGTCGATATTACGTACCCTCCTAGCTTGAAGCGTTCTCGAGGCCACCCCTAACCCTTGAAGCGTTGTCGAGGCCACCCCAAACCCTAGAGAAGCAGCGTCGAGGCCACTAATATGATTCCTTATTGTGATTAGCTAGCTAGTTCTACGTTGGCACTAATATATCCATATCTGTCATGTTTGAATAATAATTGCCATGTTGTAAATATTTGTAGAAACTATGGACACCCCGAGACGAAGCACAAGAAGCGTTGTTGAGGGACATAATCGCACACGGAAGTGATGCCGTCTCCTCGATGATGTTTCTCAACGACAACGATGGTCTGGAAGGAGAGGGTGAAGAAGCAGCTGGCTATGATTTACATGGCTCCGATGACCCAATGCCGGTGCAAGAAGGAGAGGGTGAAGAAGTAGACCGTGAGGACGGCTCCGGTGATCATCAAACCGAGTCCGGCCAGGTATATATATTAGTTAAGCCTGTGCTGACTAGCTCTCGTCTTTGTTTTGGTATATATGTACACATATTAATTAACTCTCGTCTTTGTTCTTTTTTCTAGCCCTCCGGATCGAGCACAACTTCGGTAAAGAGACGAGGCCCAAAGAAAAAGTTGAGCTCGGATGAAAAGTTTGAGATCATACAAATCGCGCGCGACGGCCAACCTATTGAACCCTACCGGACAAAGAAGGCATTTGTTGCTCAGTGCGGGGTTCTGGTTAGGGACAAGATCCCGATCAGCATCCACCAATGGTATAAGCCTAAGAACGAAGACCACGAGGTGTCTTGTGTCAATGATATGCGAAAAATGATCTTTGGACCGAGCTGAAGTCAAATTTTACCCTACCGCTAGAGGATGATCCGGAGAAGCCAGTAATAGAGCCATTAATCAAGTCTTTGGCTCTTAAGAAGATGGCAGAACTATTCAGGAATTGGAAGAAAGAACTCAATACGTATGTCGAAAAAAATGAGACACCAGAATTCACGAGAAAATATGAGAAGATCAGAGATGACTGGCCCGCATTTGTGGCCTACAAGACATCGGAAAAGAGTAAAAAGATGTCAGCGACAAATAAGAGAAATGCTGCGAAGAAGAAGCTTCACCATCGCACGGGGTCAGGTGGCTACCTCATAGCCCGGCCTAAGTGGGCCAAGGCTGAGAATGATCTGCTTGATAAAGGGATCGAACCGAGACAATGAACTGGCGAGACCGTTGCGGACTTGGTTCTTGGGGCGGCGGATCCTTGGACCCTATAACGGGAAGTGCATTTGGACGGACGAACAATTGGACATACCGGTCAAGAGGCTTCAGCATTATATCGAAGCAGCGCAGCAAGGGAAGTTCGTTCTGCGGGGAGAAGGACGAGCTCACAATGGCCCTCGGGAATCCCGAGCACCTGGACGGACACGAGGCACGCAGCTCCGTTTCGTGGAAGGCTGGATTTCGGACGCAGGGGTTACAAAACCCATGAGAGGAGGAAGAAACGGAGCAGAGCCTAATGCAGCGCTGCGAAAGGGTAATGGGGCTAGAGGAACGAGAAGAGGAACGAAGCAGCAGATCACAACAAACGACCTGCGAAGCTTCCCCGGCTACCCGCCATCTCGGCGGAGAAGCAGCGTGGCTTCCACCGAGCTGCTTCAGCCGAGCAACATGCCTTGACGGCTCTCGCCAGCTATCCCGTGGATGCTATCACGGATCTGAAAGTTGCCACCTTATGGCGCAATGGAGCAATTTGAAGGTCAAGGCGGCTGTTGGCTCTGTTTATCCTACTAAACCCGACTCAACTTTTCTTTGCCGCCGATTCCGAAGGATATGCTAAGGTGATGGTCGATGAAAGAACGGAGGATTTGAGGACCTCGGCTTGACCACCCTACCGGTGAAGGGAGTATCGGCTGGGTTACGCTCAAGACTCCATGCCTATGGCGGAAGGATCTCATCAACCTTCCGAACTGGGCGCCTCCGCCTCCTCCTCCTCCTCCGCGAGTCGGGCACTCCACCTCCTCCGCCTCCTCCTCCGCGAGTGACGATCAGGGCACTCGG
This sequence comes from Aegilops longissima, assembly GCA_021605205.1. Classification (NCBI taxonomy): domain Eukaryota; kingdom Viridiplantae; phylum Streptophyta; class Magnoliopsida; order Poales; family Poaceae; genus Aegilops; species Aegilops longissima. The sequence goes on along the minus strand of CM038677.1, from coordinate 792,103,365 downwards.
CGGCTCCTTCTCCGGCGCATGGCGGCACTCCGTCTCCTTCTCCGCTTGCACCGGCGCGTCCGGCAGCCAGCCTCCTCCTTCTCCGCCTCGTCGGCAAAGGCGGAAGAGACCCGCCGCCGCTCCGGCTGCTCCGGCGTCATAGTCCTTCTCCTCCGCCTCGTAAGCAAGGAAAGAAGACATCCGCTCCGTCTGCTCTGCGGCGTCTAGCAGTACAGCCAAAGGCGGGAGGAGATCTGATTCGGTCCTTCTCGAAGACTCGGAGAAGTTACCGTCTGAGAGGAGCGAGGAGGAAAACGCGAAGATCGCGCAGACGAAGTGGATGACTGGTTTCAAGGGTTGAAAGCAAAGAGACATCCACCTCCGGAGGAGAAGGTAGATCCGTCAAAGCGAAGCGCACTCTGCTGCCCCGACAAAACCACCCAAGTCTCCGCCGAAAGGCAACTATGAGCGCATTATTGGAAAGGCATTTGCGAAGCGGAGAGATCGGGAAATACTGCGGTGATCAAAGGATGAAAGAACGACGAGCTGGGAAACAAATTGCCCAGCTCGGCGAACAAGCGAAGAAATCGTGCCCCGCTGAAGGTGCTGCTAGCGACATCGTCGATCCGAGGATGGTGCCCGGTTATGGCAATCCTGAAGATTACCTGCTTGACGATGTACAATTTGATTTCTTGGAGGTGCAGATACAAAGATACTGATCTGGAAGCCTCTCGTCAAAGATGAAAGCTCTCTAACAACGATGATGCGAAGATTGCATGATTGGTACATGAAAACCTGCAAAGAGTCCGAGGGAGGAATACTTTGTATGTGAGAGTTAAAAGGAGCATGACCTCCTTGGAATTGAACTGTTGCCTATTCCATTTGAGGAGTTCTATCAGTTTTCAATCAATTGGCCCTCGATAAAGCAACGGTCACCTGCTACATGTCTGTAAGTAGTACTACTTCTGTCATTAAGTATCTCTATATAACTCAGCTCTTTCATTGCATGTATTTATAAATATCCTCACTATATTATGCAGATTGAAGATCGCAGAAATGAAGAAAAATAAGTGGGTGATATTGGGTTCATTAACACATATCTCATAGATGCAAATGAGGTTAAATATCGTGCCATTGAAACCGAGGCCAACTTGCTACGATCGTTGGAAATAAATGAACACAAAAATACAATACTCTTTCCTTACAACTACACGTGAGTGTTCTGTCTTGTGGCATATTCGGTTTCCTTATTTAGTCCAGGTTATAGAAATGTAATATTGATGAGTTATGCATGCGCGCAGGTTCCACTATATTCTCCTAGAGATTAAGCTTGAGCAGGGAGTAGTAACTGTCTTAGACTCGAGACGAAAAGATCCCAAGGAGTATCGGAAATGACTGAAATGCTCGAGAAGTAAGTTAAATCGATCATTATCCACCATATCAGCAACTTTGTTCATTTCTGATATCAAGTAATTGTTTTCTTTGTATGGCAGGGCTTGGGAAAATTCACCAAAAAGCTCGGGACTACCGAAGAAGCTGCAATTTAGACACCAGTAAGTACTATATAGTAGCATATTCCACGCGCATCTCCTAGTGATTCAAGCGCTAGTTTCATCAATACCATTTAGCATGTGCTTGCTAATTATCAGTTTGATTGACCTCTGTTTCTTGTAAAGTGGTTGTGGCAGGAACAAGGGCAAATGATTTCTGTGGATACTACGTTTGCGAGTCCATCCGCCACACGACCTGTGAGAGGGCTACTCCGACAAACAATTTGAAGTGCGTAAATAAAATATTCACAATTTTATTTTATTACCATCATTTGTGTTGAGTTTCATTCATTCATATATATATATATATATATATATATATATATATATATATATATATATATATATATATATATATATATATATATATATATATATATATATATATATATATATATATATATTGACCCTTTCTTAAAATTAGATGTTTGAAGCGGGATGAACTCCTAGCACCAGATCGCATGCGAGCAATTCAAGAGGAATTGGCGGCATTCTTTCTTGACTATGTGATCGCTGAAGGCGGGAATACTATGTGGACCACGCGTCCGTATTGTAAAAGATAATTATTGTATATATGTAGCGGTAGTGTCGGATAGATATACGAGAACTTGTTGTTCGACCAATCTCGGAGAAGGAGAGGTGGTCGATATCACTCTCTCTGTATGCATATATGTTCATGACGATCTTCATTTGCTTAATTACTAGCTAGCTAGCATGTCTAGTTAGTCCTCTCTATACGTATGTATAGTACGAAGCGTCGACCAAGCACGGACAAAAGAAAGGACACTTTTCTCTATTAATTAGCTAGCTATAGCACAATATATGAAACACCTAAATTAACCCTCCAAAACCCCCAAACCCCCCTTTGAAAAAAAACAAAAATCAGAGCTAAAGAAATCTTGTGGCGTGAATGCCTATTGGTCCCGGTTGGTGCCACCAACCGGGACCAAAGGCCCTCCTGCCTGGGCTCAGCGGACAGGCCACGTGGAGGCACATCTGTCCCGGTTCTGGATAGAACCGGGACTAAAGGGCGAGGGTATTAGTACCGACCCTTTAGTCCCGGTTCATGAACCGAGACTAAAGGCCCTCACCAACCGGGACTATAGGCCCTTTTTCTACTAGTGTTGTAAGCTCAGTAGCCGTTTTCTTGCGTGTGAGCATGTGCGCTCAATAACCGCACTGTTCTATCTTTGCCAAGAATGGAGGTGGTGCTCTAAAGGCCTACGCGGTTTTCCTTGACCCTTGCCATCTATTCGAAGGACGTGTGAAAAGAAGCAGAAAATGTGATGATAAGCGGTGACAACGAAAACAAACCAATGCAAACCAAAGCAATCATATACCTGCAAACGAGCTAGTTGCTTTAGGGCTTTTTTTGATTCGTAGATTCCAAAAACATAAAAATAGAAAAAACATAGGATTGAAATGTTATGTTCATCTCAATCCTATAGGATATTAGTTTTTTGTTTGCATCATAGAAAAAACAAAGTATTTTTTTCAAAGAGGATTGAGTGGATGCTAGAAATCCTGTGAAAACTAGTACAAAGAAATCTTTAGATAAATTCCTATAGGATCCAATCCTACAAATCAAACAACCAGCATTGACATTTGTTTTCTAAGGATTCTAATCCTCCAAAATTCCTACAAAAATCTTTTGAATCAAAAGAGCCCTTAAAAAGTAAGCCGGTCTAAACAAGCAGAGAACTGATCGATCAAAAGTCTAGAGCTTTCAACAGATGCAACATTATTATTAGCATCCAACAAAAAACATCAAAGATCCTAGCGAATTTCTTTTAGCTCAAAAACAAAAAAGAACACTTACATGCGCACATCTCACTGAACAGCTATTGGTTCGGCCAATAAAATATATTCATGTCGGCAGAGGCTCAGGAAATGTATGACATAACTGTATCATCAACATAAGTTTAATTGTTAAACTAAAGTTCTAGATGTTCTTTAGAATTGATAAGATGAATTCTGGCATTAGAAATCAAGTGAAGATTGACCTTAGAGAGGAATAGTGTATAAGAGCATCTACATGCGGACCTAACTAATCCGCCCCCCTAAAATTCGCGTCGGACCTAGCTAATCCACCCCTTAAACATCCGCGGGTGCTCCTGGGCGAGTCCGCGAACAATGACTGGTCACCCCTCAAATGTCTGCTTCCACAACCGGATACCTCATTACCAAATCCTCAAATCCATATAATTATATGCAACATAAAACTTAGTCTAAATCTTCGCCGGCGTCAGCGCTCTAGGTTGTTGTTGTTCCCTTCTGTGTCCATGTCTAACGGGCGTGAGTCTCGGGAAATGAAGGTGCGGTAGCCAGCAAAGAAGAGTGGGACATGGGACATGGACTGGCTCACATGGGACACAAGGCACGACCGTATCCCATACCCTACTCTTAATTTTTGATCCCTGGGTGACACACTTATTTTTTGTTCTATCTTTTAACAGCGCTTGCGGTAAAAAGAGCACAACTTACATATGGAAACTTCACCATACGAAGGAAAGAAATATGATCAACACCCTGATTCATCATCATAAGCAGTAATCCCACAAAAATCATGGTCCAATTAATGACGAAAGGAAAGAAATCAGGTGGATGCCCATGTTCCCGGGTCCGGCTCTCCTGCTGGGAACACTGCACCCTGTATTGTCCAGGGCCAACCAACGGGTGACACGCGTCTGGATAGGCCCACTTCTTAAAATCATTTCCTTTTTCTTATCTTCTCTCCCACGGACTCTTTGAGCAGCCGTTAGTGCCTCCGTGAGAGGATTCCTTGTGAGCTCGTATGTCGTGTCAGGCAGTGTCCATGGCCGGCAGATATAGCCGTCGGCGTTGCCATTGCCCGTGATTCCCGTGGACGAAAAGTAACAGAGGTGCGTTGCCTGGGTAGGGACGGGCGCCATGTGTCCATGGATAGCCCGCGCACCGCCGCGGCCGTCGCTGGTGCCACGCTGTGCTTCCCATCCTGACATCCTCTTTATTCGAGACAGATCCATCAACGTTCGCTGGCTTCGCCCTAGGCGTCCTCCTCCCTATGGATTCGACCTAACCACCACAGGCTCGCTCGCTGGCCTCGCCCGAGGTGTACGTGGCCAAGGTTGCGCTAGACGTGGGCAACTGGTTGGATCTTTGGAGGCCTTCTTCACCGGCGTGCAGGTCGCTGGACCTGAACGGGAAGCGAATGAGTGTGACATGGCAGTCGACCGGCCGGCCGGCTGGATTCTTTTTTTTTAAACCGGGCATTACCCCTTTTCATTACTGCAACATAACGGAAATACAGCAGTCCAAAGAAAGGAGAAAAGGGGAAGCGAGTCCAAAGCATCGCCGGGAAACCCACTTTGAGCACTCGCCATCGAGATTACTCACCGTGGGGCGAAAACTCGACGACACCAAATCTCAGTAGCTAGAATACAGGGCGTACCGCCCCAAAAGAACAGATGAAAGTTATAAGGGTCACAACAACTGAGCAACAAAAGACCAGGCCCGCGCATGGGGAAAGCAACTCAACATCTAGCTAAACCACGGACTCGCATCTTCAGCAGATCAGCGGGGGTTCTTCATGGTTCGCCGCACAGATTCTCATCATCATTGACGCATTCTCCTTCAGCATCTTTGCCCCGTCCCTCATGGTAGCCGCGTCATCTTGCTTCAGCAATCCTGCCCAGTAGCACATTAGAGCACAGGTAGAAAAAATACATTCAAAAGGATTTTTAAGTGGTTTGAACTCGAAGGTAACTCTATTGCAACAAGACCAGATTGCCCAACACACAGCAACAATCCCCGCTGTATAAAACTTCTCCCCACCAGGGAAAAATGTAAAGCACCAGACATAGGCTTGCCAAATGTTATCAGGGCACAGAGCAGTGCCAAACATGTATGCCACTGTCCTCCAGGTCACCCTAGCGACCGGGCAAGTGAAGAACAAGTGATGTGTAGTCTCTCGCCCACCACAGAAAGAACATTTGGGGTTTCCTTTCCACCCTCGATGTTTCATCACATCTCTAGTCAGGACAACATCTTGAAACAATTGCCACAAGAAGATTTGAATTTTTAGAGGTATCCTGGCACTTCAGATTCATCTGTAGTCGCACCCAGCAATATTCCTTTCTAGGAAAGAGTACACAGATTTAGTGGTGAATGAGGATTTCCCTCCCAGACCCCATTTAATCACATCAGTGGCCTCTGATACACAGGCTTCTCTTGCCAAGTTACCCACAGTTATCCATTGTTCACTGAGTTCATTATTCAGTCTCCTTCTAAAGAAGGAGGAGGGATCAACATTTAAGCACTTATTAATTGTGCACTCAGGATAATTGCATATAGAGAATAAACGAGGAAATTATTCAGCCAAAGGGATATTGTCCCCAATGGGGTCAATCCATAGCCTAGCAGTGTCCCCTGATTGTATAATCACTCTCCTTCCAGCCATATAAAGGTATTTCATCTTCATAATGGCCTTCCAGCATGGCGAGTCATTGCTCTTCATTTTAATTAATGTCAGCCACTGTAGCTCTACTAAAGTATTTAGCACTTTGCGATGGACGCGGTTGCTGACAGCCATGGCCAGGGCGATACGCAATGGACACTACGACTGGTTGGTGCTCATAGAGCTAAGAGGAATTCTCTCATGGAGGCACTAATGGCTTCTCAGAGAGTCTGTGGGAAGAGGAGATAGGAAAAAGGAAATGATTTTGAGAAGTGGGTCCTATCTATCCATGTGTCACCCATTGGTTGGCCCTGCACAATATAACGTGCAGGGTTCCCAGCAGGAGAGCTGGACCCCACGTTCCCACATGCGATCGCTATTAAAAGGGTCGATCTCATGAAAACCGCGATCCAATTAAAACGCTAGCCGTCCATGCAATTAATCCTACGGATAACAGCCGCGCGATCACGATCTGATGGCTTTCGGGGATCTGTTGCTAAATTCCTGCCGGCAGGAAATTAGCTTTACCGTTTTCTTATATATTATACAAACTAGATTTACAAATACTTTGCCATATTTTGCTGAAGGAGTTCCATAATGTACTGCAGTAGATTTTTTATGTTTTTCTGAAAAAGCATGCCCTAGAACTTGGCATGGCATGGTGTTGCAGCCTCCGCCGTCACGAAGTAGGGAACTAGGTAGGGACGTGCACTTGTGCTGTTGGCAACAACTCGCGATGCACGCTTCTGCTGGCCTACGAAAGCCTAATTACAAAGCTGCATATTTCTACAAACTTAGGACAAACCTAGATCTGCAAATACTTCCTCCGTAAAGGAATATAGTGATCTAAAAAGGACAGACCCAGTGCATAGAAGCTCCCACACAAGGTGGGGTCTGGGGAGGGATTATAGGAACCTAGTCTTACCCCTGCAAAGTGCAATGCAGAGAGGCTGGTTCGAACCCAGGACCTCTTGGCACAAGTGAGGAGGACTTCACCACTGCGATCTAAACACTCTTATATTTCTTTATGAAGGGAGTATAATTTAAAAGAGAGGAAGTATCATGAAACTGAAATTTGTGCCTGGCTTGGAGCCCTGGGTTGTTAATTAAGATGAACGCAAAATACTCCACAAGCACTTCTTTCTGAAGAATCCAGATGCTCCTGTACTTATAGATATACAAGGACATTTATGCTCCAATTCTTCCTATAAAGCCAAAGAAAAATCCCACCAAAATAATGTACAACATACCATTTATTCGTCGCCAAACATGGGCTGGCACACACTGACCAAATTTTACCGTGCAACAAGGTGTAACAAACTAGAGAGAAAGGTCAGCCAGGTCAAATGATCTTGAAACCGCCTTGTTCCAGGACTCTCCTCTCTTCTTCCTGTGTGCATCATCTAACTTGGGGCGGAACACCGTTGTGTTCTCCTTGTGCAGGCCTGCGAATATTTCCTCCTTCGTCCAGACTCCGGCAGCTAATCCTGCTGCGTATGCGGCCCCGAGGGCTGTTGTCTCAATGTCGGCTGGTCTGACAACAGGGCTGCCCAGCAAATCAGCCTGCAGGTGGTTACATACAATTGTTAGTGATCTGATGGACTTGAAGAGTTCTTAAACCCGCAACAACTATTTAACAGCCACAGGTTATGTGCTAAAGTCTTAAATTGGGAGGCGCAGGTTCACCTCCAAGTTTTTACACTTGAATCGTTGCTACAAACACCAGCTAGGCAATGAAACCAGTTGTGTGCTAAGAGTAGAATTACTTAGTAGGTAAGCTTGGGTTTCCTGCATTTCAGATTTAACTGGGAGTTTGTTTCTTAGAATATGGTACTATCTGCTGAATAATACAGCTATGTGATGAACCACAAACAGATGTTTTCACTTACAGTATTTCTTTAGAAAAAAGTGAAGGGGGAGTAGAGACAATTTCTTTACCTGAATCTGCATGAGAAGGTTGTTAATGGTAGCACCACCATCAACACGCAGCAAGAACTCCCCTTCTGCACTCTTGACTTCTCCTGCCTCCCCAGCATCCTTGTGCATGGAGCTGAGGACATCATTCACCTGAAAGCACATACTCTCGAGTACTGCTCGAGCAATGTGCCCCTTGTTTGTGAACCTCGTGATTCCGATACAGATCCCCCTCGCGTCATCCCTCCACCATGGCGCGAACAATCCATTGAATGCTGGCACAAAGTATATGCCACCTGAATCCTGCACACTTTCAGCCAACCCTTCAATTTCTGCTGCTGAGGAAATGATTCCAAGGCTGTCCCTCAACCACTGAACTGCTGCACCAGCAATTGCAATTGAGCCTTCTAGAGCATAATTAGTGGGTGCATCTGGGCCAAGCTTGTAGGCAATGGTGCTAAGAAGACCGTGGGTGGACTGGGTAACCTCCTCCCCTGTGTTGAGAAGGATGAAGGCACCAGTTCCGTAGGTGCTTTTTGCTTCACCTTTCTGGCATAGCTGCCCAAGCATTGCAGCATGCTGATCTCCCAGACACCCTGAGATAGAGACACCAGCCAAAGGGAACCCACTAGCAACCACACCAATTTTCTCCGAGTTACTGATAATCTTTGGCAAGATGCCGGCAGGAATGCCTAATGCCTCAAGTGTAGGCTTGTCCCAGTCAAGTGCCTTTAGATTCATAAGCATTGTACGTGCTGCGTTCGAGCAGTCTGTGACATGCTGCCCAACTAACTCCTTTCCATCACGGTCTTTCCCACCAATGCCTCCAGTGAGGTTCCAGATCAACCAGGTGTCGATTGTGCCAAATAATGCATCACCAGCCCGGACTGCATCCTTGACAGCGTCAACATTCTCCATCAACCATAATAACTTCAGAGCACTGAAGTAGGTACTGATTGGTAAACCACATGTCTCCACGAAGTGGGTTCTGCCACCTGATAGCTCACTTTCCAGTCTCCTGAAGAGGGGAGGCATTAAACAGAATCAGAACCTAAACAACATGAAGATGTTAACACAAAGCGACAGATGGATACTTCTAAAAAAAAAAGTGACAGATGGATAAAAGGAGACCTGCAAATAGAGCTTGTGCGGACATCCATCCACACAATGGCATTGTAGAGCGGAAGGCCTGTGGATTTGCTCCACACAACGGTGGTCTCCCTCTGATTTGTGATTCCAATGGCCTTCAAACCAGCATTCACATTAAGTCCATTGGCTGCAGCTTTTTCGAGTGTCTTTGCCATGCATACCTTCACGCTCTCGATGATCTCCATAGGATCATGCTCGACCCATCTTTTAGTACACATCAGTACAAAGATGAAAAAAGTTAGAAGTCATCTCCTAACTGCGAAGTTAAGGGGTGGCAAACAACAGTATAACAAACCCAAGAAGAAAACTGCCAGTGCTTTACACAGGAAGATGGCACTACAGACTGAACATAATCAAATGGCATACAACACCCCAGCATAAAGCAACACTCGGTATGGAATGTTTCTCTTTTTCAGATATCGACTAGTAAACAGAAACAGGGGCTAAACAATCGAATCTTTTATGTTGCTTGAGAAGCCAGTTTACAGGTAAGAAACATTTAGTCAAGTGGAGAGTAAGAAGATTTCAGTTCTAAAAGTGCATCAAGATAATTAGCACTAGAAGTGTATCAGGTTTGAAGCATGTAGAAGGAAAATGAAATATGAAAACAGAGTCGGGCTAGTCATATGCCACAACTTTTAAAAACATCAAACTGCTCTGTCCTAGAAAAACCTCAATCCTTAACAACTTCTTTTTGTGATTGTAAAGTATGTAAAATGTTATCCAGTAGCCTCCCAATCCATCTGGGCCATAGGTTTACGTACTCCAGACAACAACTCATTTTAGAAGACAGCATCACAGCAACTCTTAATGTAAGAAAAGAGGTGCCAGTGCGCAGTCTCAGTCGCATCTAAATAATTTAAGAGATAGCCTGTAAAGCAAGCAAGACTGGGACTTCCATGACTCCGTTAACAACTCAGGAAGTCAACTATCAAGCCTATCTTCTAGGAAAACATGCAATATTTATCTATCATATCCCAAAACTATTCATAACACTATACACTGTGGAGTTCAAAGTTTCAGTAGAGTAGCTTGCTGTGCTTAAAAATGAGTGAACCATCCTGGTTAATATGTAGCGCTAGAAAATCTTGAGGCCATCGCAAATCAATCAAGCGAAGCACATTATCCTAATTTCGGCATCACATCTAGTCCTAGCTAGCAATCGAATCGTCAGATTAAAGCGTGCAGCACCTACTGGACAAACCTGAAACACTGAATGAGTTCAGAGTAAAGACTGAACTTTCGTACTCGACATAAACAGGAGCATATAACAGACACGAAGGTGTACAGCTTCAGACATAATTCGGTTGATCCTAATTGTGACATCAGATAGCACCTAAATTGACAACCGAGTCATCAAAAGCACACAGTAGCAGCGTGTCAAACTACCTGAACCACTGACAGGACATGACAGTTAGGACTGTACTTTGGCACTCGACAAATCCGGAGCGTAGCAACCGAAAAGGCGGCACAGCTTAACTAGAAATTCCCAAAATTCCGTCCGGGTCTACCAACCAGCCGAACAGAGCGATCAGGCCCCCCAAAATTCCACGGGCACACGGAACGGATCAGATGACGAAATTGGCTTACCCGGCCTCCGGGTAGTGCTGCTTGAACTCGAGCTGGTGTGAGGCGACGGGGCTGGCCCGGCGGTCGTAGATGATGAACCTGGTGCTGGTGGTGCCCTGGTCGATGGACGCCACGTACACCTCCTCCCCCTTCCCCGCCATGCTCTCGGAGTCCCAGTCCCCAAACGACACGCCCCAGGGCAAGCTCGCCGGGAAACAAGCGCCGAACCCTCCGCCGGCGGGCGGACAGAGGGGGGCGGCCGGAGCAGCGGAGTGAGCCGGTGGAACAACCGAGGAGGGGGCCGGCGTCAAAGTGGGAAGCAGTTGGGAGCTGGACTGCGGTGGGAGAGAGGTTATAGCTGGGCGAGGAAGGTGGGTGGATCCGATTGGGAGGGGGAGGGGAGGTGGATGGGCTGGGCGTGGGCGTGGGCGTGGAAGTCAATGACTATCGCCTTGTCTGACTCTCTCTGATCTGGGAGGACGAGTAGTTCGCCTCTATCTCCTCGCGCTCGCTCGCTCTCGGCTCGGCACGGCACGGCACGGGCACGGACGGGATTTCTACGACGAAAATCCCGTGGTTTTTCACCCCACGAAGTCGGGGGGTGCCAGTTGGGACGGATCCGTCCAGAGAAAGAAGACGGATCCATCCATCATGTGGAGTAAGAAAAGAGGCGAGTAAACTAGTTGGCGTGTCGCAGAGCATGACAACGAGCGAGACAGGGGATCTGCTCTCTCTCGTGCGCGGTTGATGTTCAGTAGCGTGTGCACCGGCGAGCAAGGCGACAGTAGTAGCAGTACACTAATTTCCGTAGGGGGTTTTATCCGGTTAATTAAGGACAACCAACAGGTTAGTGGCCGTCACAAGCCCCTCTGCAGACGACGTGAAAAAAAAATTCTTTTTTATATTTTTTTGAAATTGACGTGACAAAATTCTGATATGCAGCCAGTTTTTTTTTTAGAATTATTTGCATTCAGATCACGAAACAATACAAAATAGTTGATCCTTACAAGCACACTGAAACGCAAACACAAAGGACCATAAACACCTAGAGTACCCTAAGACAACCATAACATAACCGGAGCTCTGTGTCATCATCCCTGAATCTTGAGAGAAGACCCCTGCAGCAAAACAATATGCAACCAGGCGCAAGCTGGTCATCATCTTCAACCACGGAACAATTGCCACCACGCTGCTTCCTCCTTTTTTGACACCAGCGCTGAGAGGGCATGGACATCAATCCAACACACCGCTGCGACCGTCGTTATCTTTGGCTTTGAGTCTGTGAAAATGTCCCTTCCGGAAGGAAGAGAACTCGAGTCATCCGACCGGTCCAAGATGCATGGCCGGGCCATTCGCCCGAGCAGCAGAATCTCCTCGAGCATCGGTAGCGAGAGGAAGGAGAAGAACAACAATGACAAATCATACCGACAAGGAAGAAGAAGGGTCTTCGTCTCCCTGCATCCATTGCCCATCCGAGGACCCAAACGCCGGTGCCAATGGACCTCCAGTCACCATAGCCCGCGACCTCGACGAGATCCGGGATCCCCACCCACTGGCTCCTAGGCGAAGGCCAAAGCCTCGACTGACCGCGAACGGAGCCCGGAGAAACTTATTCCGACGCCACACCACCACAACGGCCTCGGCAGCGTCACCCTCAACCCTAACCCTATCACACACACCTAGCGGACAGACCCGAGGTTCCCCCTCCCTCCTGTGGCCGGAGCGGCCGACAGAGAGAGAGAGAACCGGCGGCGCGCAGGAAACCCTCGTCGCCTCCTTGGCCTCCTGCGATCCTACTTTCACGGAGCGAAGCCCCTCTGCAGACGACGTGAAAAAATTCTTCTTTTATTATCTTCTTTTTTTTGAAATTGACGTGACAAAATTCTGATATGCATCCAATTGGTGGCCCTCCTAAGATTTACAGCCATCCAGACATACTACAGACCATGGTTTTGGGTACCGCCCGAGAAAAACGGATACCGGGCGGTTACCGCGTTTCTCGCCGCCCCATGAGAAATACCTATCCCGGGCAAAAAATACTGAAATTTTTGAATAATTTGAATTTAAACGCTAAATGTCTAATAAATTAGCTTTGTTTCTCATGTGAGATAACGCGCCTATTCTGGTGTAGTGGTAACCATCTGTTATGCGCCTCGAGAGGTAGCTGGTTCGAGTCCTCCTTCCGCTCTTTTTTCTGTTCTTTTTGTTATTTTTCAGAATAGGCAGAGAATCGAACTCGCGACGTCAACAATACTAAGGGCGCACGTAGTTGAGGTACCACTGACCTACTACATCTTTTCTGATTGACATTAGTTCAAGATATTATTATATCGAAGTTAAAATTGTTTGAATTCAAAATTCAATTGTAAATTTCGTCCAAAATTTGTTCGGTATTTCTCGGTAACCTTGGTTACAGGGAATATCGCCCACCCACGAGAAAATTTGCCTATTTGGGATCCAAAACGTTGTTGCAGACAGAATTCGGGGTAATACTCGTACTACCTCCGTCCCGCGACATAAGGCATTTTTGCAAGCTACTAGTAATAATGTACGTGCAATGCACGTTTATATTAGGTAGGATATTAGTTACACTTTATATTAGGTAAGATATATCTGTTGCATGTTGGTATTTGGTACTTTTTCACGGAAATGATAGGATATTATTTACGTGGCAGATTTCAAGGGATAGCGTTGAGTCAAAACGTGTTTATAACCAATGGCGTTAAACGTGTTTGGTGCTCAACATTGAAGCGATTTAAACCGCTAGATAACATGATTTGACGGTCGAGATGGTTTGGATTTGCCCATTTGGGTCTTTTTATATTGGTATAGATGCAACAGATGCGTTTCACATTTAAGCTGTCCAGCTGTTGCAACTGTAGTGGTATGTCGTTACCTGAAAACATTTTTACTCACAGTGGAGTATTAGCTTCACACAGGGAAAAAGGAAACCAACATGCAGGGAAATATGTCAACCGAAGGTGACAACATCAGAGCAAACATGAATTAATTCTTTTTTCCAGACAAGGAAAAATCAAGGTCAGAATTCATTATCGGCATCAACAACTTTACTTGCTGCTGGTAGATGTTTATTGGCTTGTTTGGACCGGAGCATAGTTTATGGCCACGACGCAAGCAAGCAGAGATAATGTAAGGTGCGCTTGGCTGGCCTCACTCTCACCTACAGATGACCACATGATTTCCGGATCGTGAGGATGATTCGATGTAATCTCATCTCCGGAAGTCTTCTCCACGACCTACGCAAAATGAGCAAATCATCATGCTGTATTTCTATTCCCATCAAGGTGAGTGAGTCAGACGCAAGTAAGAGGTGGTTGGGTGCTCTCGTGAGCATACAAGCTAGGAGTAGTTACTACTCCCTTCGTCCGAAAATACTTATCATTAAAATAAATAAATAAAGATATATTTAAAACTAAAAAAATGTCTACATACATCTCCTTTTATACATTTTGATAACAAATATTTTTGAACGGAGGGAGTAGACTACTAGTGAGCAGGAGGAGCTACATCGTACGCGTCGGCGTACGGTACGCCATCACAAGCCTCCAAGTTGGGTAGCATCGCCCCTGGATTGTCAACGGTCTCCGCACGCATATGCAGCAATCGTACAACCTAGGTGACCTCTTGTTCAACAACGACATGTTTTGGAGGCTTCCGTCGAGAAAATTACATCTACAGTAATTGAACTTGACTTTAGAGTTCACTTTGGTCACTGTATTCACGAAATCGCAAGTTACGGTCACCGGGCTCGCTGAACCGGGTCACTATACGGCAATCCATACCGTTTCAGCTCGTATCGGCCCGATTTGACCAGAAACCCGCTTTGACTCGCCAGCTGGACATGACACGTCGACAAAACTTAAAGAAGCGAGCATCGACGAGCTATTTTGCATCTCCTCCTCACATTCGGTCGAGACGCTTCACCTTTTCATCGACGCCTCGAGGCAGAGGAGAAGAGAAAGGAAAGGGAAGGCGATCGCGGTGCTGATCGGCTAGGGTTTCGTCGCCGCCGGCAGAGGCATCCATCGACGGAGCGACGGCGGCCAGAGGGTTCGTCGACGACTTGAACCGTGGCGCCTCGTCGCCGAGCAGAAGGAGTGTGACGCCCCCGATTCAATCGTACACTAATCATGCACGCAAACGTGTACGATCAAGATCAAGGACTCACGGGAAGATATCACAACACAACTCTAAAACATAAATAAGTCATACAAGCATCATAATACAAGCTAGGGGCCTCGAGGGCTCGAATACAAGTGCTCGATCATAGGCAGTCGCGGAAACAACAATATCTCGAGTACAGACATAAGTTAACAAGTTTGCCTTAAGAAGGCTAGCACAAAGCGGGATACAATCGAAGAGGCGCGGGCCTCCCGCACAGGATCCTCCTAAACTACTCCCGATTATCGTCGGCGGGCTGCTGCGTAGTAGTAGGCACCTCCGGTAGTAGTAGGAGTAAATCGTGACGGTGGCGTCTGGCTCCTGGACTCCAGCATCTGGTTGTGACAACCAGAAAAAAAGGAAAGGGGGAGGAGGGGGGAGAAAGCAACCGTGAGTACTCATCCAAAGTACTCGCAAGCAAGGAGCTACACTACATATGCATGGGTATATGTGTAAAAGGGCCATATCAGTGCACTGAACTGCAGAATGCCAGAATAAGAGGGGGATAACTAATCCTGTCGAAGACTACGCTTCTGGCAGCCTCCGTCTTGCAGCATGTAGAAGAGAGTAGACTGAAGTCCTCCAAGTAGCATCGCATAGCATAAACCTACCCGGCAATCCTCTCCTTGTAGCCCTATTAGAGAGCGACCACCGAGTTGTATCTGGCACTTGGAAGGGTGTGTTTTATTAAGTATCCGGTTCTAGTTGTCATAAGGTCAAGGTACAACTCCAAGTCGTCCTGTTACCGAAGATCACGCCTATTCGAATAGATTAACTTTCCTACAGGGATGCACCACATTACCCGACACGCTCGATCCCATTTGGCCGGACACACTTTTCTGGGTCATGCCCGGCCGCGGAAGATCAACACGTCGCAGCCCCACCTAGGTGTTGGGTAACGTAGTAATTTCAAAAAATTTCCTACGATCACGCAAGACCATGGTGATGGCATAGCAACGAGAGGGGAGAGTGTCCGTCCACGTACCCTCGTAGACCGAAAGCGGAAGCGTTATAACAACGCGGTTGATGTAGTCGTGCGTCTCCACGATCCGACCGATCCAAGCACCGAGCGTCACGGCACCTCCGAGTTACGCACACGTTCAGCTCGATGGCGATCCCGGACTCCGATCCAGCAAAGTGTCGGGATGAGTTCCGTCGACCGACGGCGTGGCAGGCGATGTTGATGCTCCACCGACGCAGGGCTTCGCCTAAGCTCATGACGATATGACTTCTCCGGCGCAGGCTTCTCCTAAGCTCATGACGATATGACCGAAGTGGAATATGGTGGAAGGGGCACCGCACACGGCTAAGGCAAGATCCGTAGATCAACTTGTGTCTCATGGGGTGCCCCTGCCCCGTATATAAAGGAGCAAGGAGGAGGTGGCGGCCTAGGAGGAGGCGCGCCAAGGGAGTCCTACTCCCGGGAGTAGGACTCCTTTCCTAGTCCAACTAGGAGAAGGGGGAAGGGGAAGTGGAGAAGGAAGGAGAGGTGGGCTGCGCCCAAACCCCTTGTCCAATTCGGACTGGGCTTGGGAGGGCGCGCCACCTCCTGGCTCCTTCCCACTAAGGCCCATTAAGGCCCAATACTTTTCCCCGTATTCCCGTAACTCCCGGTACTCGAAAAATACCGAATCACTCGGAACCTTTCCGAACTCCGAATATAGTCGTCCAATATATCGATCTTTACGTCTCCACCATTTGAGACTCCTCGTCATGTCCCGATCTCATCCGGGACTCGAACTCCTTCGGTACATCAAAACTCATAAACTCATAATATAAGCATCGAAACCTTAAGCGTGCGGACCCTACGGGTTCGAGAACTATGTAGACATGACCTAGAACCATTCTCGGTCAATAACCAATAGCGGAACCTGGATGCCCATATTGGTTCCTACATGTTCTACGAAGATCTTTATCGGTCAAACCGCATAACGACATCGTTGTTCCCTTTGTCATCGGTATGTTACTTACCCGAGATTCGATCGTCGGTATCAATACCTAGTTCAATCTCGTTACGGTAAGTCTCTTTACTCGTTCCGTAATACATCATCTCACAACTAACTCATTAGTTGTAATGCTTGCAAGGCTTAAGTGATGTGCATTACCGAGAAGGCACGGAGATACCTCTCCGACAATCGGAGTGACAAAACCTAATCTCGAAATCGCCAACCCAACAAGTACCTTTGGAGACACCTGTAGTACTCCTTTATAATCACCCGATTCGTTGTGACGTTTGGTAGTACCAAAGTGTTCCTCCGTAAGCGGAGTTGCATAATCTCATAGTTATAGGAACATGTATGGGTCATGAAGAAAGCATTAACATACTAAGCGATCAAGCTGTTAAGCTAACGGAATGGGTCATGTCAATCAGATCATTCAACTAATGATGTGACCTTGTTAATCAAATAACAACTCCTTGTTCATGGTTAGGAAACATAACCATCTTTGATTAACAAGCTAGTCAAGTAGAGGCATACTAGTGACATCTTGTTTGTCTATATATTCACACATGTATTATGTTTCCGGTTAATACAATTCTAGCATGAATAATAAACATTTATCATGATATAAGGAAATAAATAATAACTTTTATTATTGCCTCTAGGGCATATTTCCTTCAGTCTCCCACTTGCACTAGAGTCAATAATCTAGTTCACATCATCATGTGATTCAACACTAATATTCACATCTGTATGTGATTAATACCCATAGTTCACATCGTCATGTGACCAACACCCAAAGGGTTTACTAGAGTCAATAATCTAGTTCACATCGCTATGTGATTAACACCCAAAGAGTACTAAGGTATGATCATGTTTTGCTCGTGAGAGAAGCTTAGTCAGCAGGTGCATCACATTGAGCCGTATCTATTTTGCAAATATTCTATGTCTACAATGCTCTTGCGGAGCTACTCTAGCTAATTGCTCCCACTTTCAATATGTATCCAGATTGAGACTTAGAGTCATCTGGATCAGTGTAAAATGCTTGCATCGATGTAAATCTTTCTGACGGGCTTTTTACACCTCCATAATCGAGAAATATTTCCTTAGTCCTCACTAAGGATGTTCTTGACCAATGTCCGATGATCTACTCCTAGATCACCATTGTACTCCTTGCCAAATTCAGAGCAAGGTATACAATAGGTGCAGTACATAGCATAGCATACTTTATAGAACCTATGGTGAGGCATAGGGAATGACTTTCATTCTCTTTTCTATTTTCTGCCGTGGTGGGATTTGAGTCTTACTCAATTTCACACCTTTGCAACACAGGCAAGAACTTTTCTTTGACTGTTCCATTTTGAACTACTTCAAAATCTTGACAAGGTATATATTTATTGAAAAAACTTATCAAGCGTCTTGATCTATCTCTATAGATCTTGATGCTCAATATGTAAGCAACTTCAATGAGGTCTTTCTTTAAAAAAAACTCCTTTCAAAACACTCCTTTATGCTTTGCGAATAATTCTACATTATTTCCGATCAACAATATGTCAATCACATATACTTATCGAGAAAGGCTGTAGTGCTCCCACTCACTTTCTTGTAAATCTGAGCCTTTCCAAAAGTCTCATATAAAATCATATGCTTTGATCAACACATCAAAAGCGTATATTCCAACTCGAGATGCTTGCACCAGTCCATTGATGGATCATTGGAGCTTGCACATTTTGTTAGCACCTTTAGGATTGACAAAACCTTCGGTTGCATCATATACAACTCTTCTTTAATAAATCCATTAAAGAATGTAGTTTTGACATCCATTTGCCAGATTTCATAAAATGTGGCAATTGCTAACATGATTCGGACAGACTTAAGCATCGCTACTGATTGAGAAAGTCTCATTGTAGTCAACACCTTGAACTTGTCGAAAACCTTTTTGTGACAAGTCGAGCTTTGTAGATAGTAACACCACTATCGGTGTCCGTCTTCCTCTTGAAGATCCATTTATCTACATGGCTTGCGATCATCGAGCAAGTCAATCAAAGTCCATACTTTGTTCTCATACATGGATCCTATCTCAGATTTTATGGCCTCAAGCCATTTCGCGAATCTGGGCTCATCATCGCTTCCTCATAGTTCGTAGGTTCATCATGGTCTAGTAACATGACTTCCGAACATGATTACCGTACCACTCAGTGCGGATCTCACTCTGGAAGACCTACGAGGTTTGGTAGCAACTTGATCTGAAGTTTCATGATCATCATCATTAACTTCCTTACTAATTGATGTAGGAATCACGAAACTGATTTCTGTGATGAACTACTTTCCAATAAGGGAGAAGGTACAATTACCTCATCAAGTTCTACTTTCCTCCCACTCACTTCTTTCGAGAGAAACTTCTTCTCTAGAAAGGATCCATCTTAACAACGAAAAACTTGCCTTCGGATCTGTGATAGAAGGTGTACCTAATAGTTACCTTTGGGTATTATATGAAGCGCACTTCTCCGATTTGGGTTCGAGCTTATCGGTGAAAACTTTTTCACATAAACATCACAACTCAAACTTTTAAGAAAGCGACAGCTTAGGTTTCTTTGTTAAACCATAGTTCATACGGTGTCGCCTCAGCGGATTTAGATGGTGCCCTTTTAATGTGAATGCAGCTATCTCTAATGCATAACCCCAAAACTATATCTGTAAGAGACATCATAGATCGCACCATATCAAAATAAAGTACAGTTTCTGACGTTCGGACACACCATAATGTTGTGGTGTTCCAGGTGGCGTGAGCTGTGAAACTATTCCACATTGTTTTAATTGAAGACCAAACTCGTAAATCAAATATTCATCTCCACGATCAGATCACAGAAACTTTATTTTCTTGTTACGATGATTTTCCACTTCACTCTGAAATTCTTTGAACCTTTCAACTATTTCAGACTTATGTTTCATCAAGAAGATATACCCATATCTGCTCAAATCATCTTGTGAAGGTCAGAAAATAACGATACTTGCCATGAGCATCAACACTCATTGGATCGCATACATCAGTATGTATTATTTCCAATAAGTCAGTATCTCGTTCCATTGTTCCGAACAACGGAGTTTCAGTCATCTTGCCCAAAAGGCACGGTTCGCAAGTATCAAATGATTCATAATCAAGTGATTCCAAAAACCCATCAGCATGGAGTTTCTTCATGCGCTTTACACCGATATGACCCAAACGACAAATAGGTTGCACTATCATTATTAACTTTGCATTTTTGGCATCAATATTATGAATATGTGTATCACTATGATCGAGATCCAATGAACCATTTTCATTGAGTGTGTAACCACATAAGGTTTTATTCATGTAAACAGAACAACAATTTATTCTCTTACTTAAATGAATAACCGTATTGCAATAAACATGATCAAATCATATTCATGCTCAACACCAAATAACACTTATTTAGGTTCCACACTAATCCCGAAAGTATAGGGAGTGTGCGATGATGATCATATCAATCTTGGAACTACTTCCAACACTCATCGTCACTTCCCTTCAACTAGTCTCTGTTTATTCGTAACTCCTGTTTGAGTTACTAATCTTAGCAACCGAACAGTATCAAATACTCGGGGCTACTATAAACACTAGTAAGGCACACGTCAATAACCTGTATATCAAATATAACCTTGTTCACTTTGCCATCCTTCTTATCCACCAAATATCCGAGGGTAGTTCGCTTCCGGTGACCAGTTCCATTGCAGCAAAAGTACTCGGTCTCGGGCTTAGGTTTAGACTTGGGCTTCTTCACTCGAGCAGCAACTTGCTTGCCGTTCCTTTTGAAGTTCTTCCCTTTGCCAATTTCCTTGAGACTAGTGGTCTTGTCAACCATCAACACTTGATGTTTTTTCTTGATTTCTACCTTCGCCGATTTTAGCATCGCGAAGAGCTCGAGAATCTTTTTCGTCATCCCTTGCATACTATAGTTCATCACGAAGTTTTACTAACTTAGTGATGGTGACTAGAAAATTCTGTCAATCACTATCTTATCTGGAAGATTAACTCCACTTGATTCAAGTGATTGAAGTACTCGGACAATCTGAGCACATGCTCACTAGTTGAGCGATTCTCCTCCATCTTTTAGCTATAGAACTTGTTGGAGACTTCATATCTCTCAACTCGGGTATTTGCTTGAAATATTAACTTCAATTCTGGAACATCTCATATGGTCCATGACGTTCAAAACGTCTTTGAAGTCCCGATTCTAAGCCGTTAAGCATGGTGCACTAAACTATCAAGTAGTCATCATATTGAGCTAGCCAAGCGTTCATAACGTCATATCGCTCATATTGAGCTAGCCAAGCGTTCATAACGTGCGCATCTGCTCCTGCAATAGGTCTGTCACCTAGCGGTGCATTAAGGACATAATTCTTCTGCAGCAATGAGGATAAACCTCAGATCACGGATCCAATCCGCATCATTGCTACTAACATCTTTCAATACAATTTTCTCTAGGAACACATATAAAAACCTAGGGAAGCAACAACGCGAGCTATTGATCTACAACATAATTTGCAAAATACTACCAGGACTAAGTTCATGATAAATTAAAGTTTAATTAATCATATTAAAAACTCCCACTTAGACAGACATCTCTCTAGTCATCTAAGTGATCACGTGATGCAAATCAACTAAACCATGTCCGATCATCACGTGAGATGGAGTAGTTTTCAATGGTGAACATCACTATGTTGATCATATCTACTATATGATTCATGCTCGACCTTTCGGTCTCCGTGTTCCGAGGCCATATCTGTTATATGCTAGGCTCGTCAAGTTTAACCTGAGTATTCGCGTGCGCAACTGTTTTGCACCGTTGTATTTGAGCGTAGAGCCTATCACACCCGATCATCACGTGGTGTCTCAAAGACGAAGAACTTTCATAGCGGTGCATACTCAGGGAGAACACTTCTTGATAATTTTGGTGAGAGATCATCTTATAATGCTACCGTCAAACAAAGCAAGATAAGATGCATAAAGGATAAACATCACATGCAATCAATATAAGTGATATGATATGGTCATCATCATCTTGTGCTTGTGATCTCCATCGCCGAAGCACCGTCATGATCACCATCGTCACCGCGCGACACCTTGATCTCCATCGTAGCATCGTTGTCGTCTCGCCAACTATTGCTTCTCGACTATCGCTACTCCTTAGTGATAAATTAAAGCAATTACATGGCGTTTGCATTTCATACAATAAGCGACAACCATATGGCTCCTGCCGATTGCCGATAACTTCGGTTACAAAACATGATCATCTCATACAATAAAATATAGCATCACGTCTTGACCATATCACATCACAACATGCCTGCAAAAACAAGTTAGGCGTCCTCTACTTTGTTGTTGCAAGTTTTACGTGGCTGCTACGGGCTGAGCAAGAACCGTTCTTACCTACGCATCAAAACCACAGCGATAGTTTGTCAAATAGACTCCGTTTTAACCTTCTCAAGGACCGGGCGTAGTCATACTCGATTCAACTAAAGTGAGAGAGCAGAGACACCTGCCGGTCACCTTTAAGCAACGAGTGCTCGGGCGGTGAAACCAGTCTCGCGTAAGCGTCTGGCGTAATGTCGGTCCGGGCCGCTTCATCTCACAATACCGCTGAACCAAAGTATGACATGCTGGTAGGCGGTATGACTTGTATCGTCCACAACTCACTTGTGTTCTACTCGTGCACATGACATCAACGCATAAAACCAGGCTCGGATGCCTTTGTTGGGTAGCGTAGTAATTTCAAAAATTTTCCTACGATCACGCAAGACCATGGTGATGGCATAGCAGCGAGAGGGGAGTGTCCGTCCACGTACCCTCGTGAGACCGAAAGCGAAGCGTTATAACAACGCGGTTGATGTAGTCGTGACGTCTCCACGATCCGACCGATCCAAGCACCGAGCGACGGCACCTCCGAGTTACGCACACGTTCAGCTCGATGGCGATCCCGGACTCCGATCCAGCAAAGTGTCGGGGATGAGTTCCGTCAACCTGACGGCGTGGTGGCGATGTTGATGCTCCACCGGCGCAGGGCTTCGCCTAAGCTCATGACGATATGACTTCTCCGGCGCAGGGCTTCTCCTAAGCTCATGACGATATGACGAAGTGGAATATGGTGGAAGGGGCACCGCACAGCTAAGGCAAGATCCGTAGATCAACTTGTGTCTCATGGGGTGCCCCCTGCCCCGTATATAAAGGAGCAAGGGAGGAGGTGGCGGCCTAGGAGGAGGCGCGCTAAGGGAGTCCTACTCCCAGGGAGTAGGACTCCTTCTTCCTAGTCCAACTAGGAGAAGGGGAAAAGGGGAAGTGGAGAAGGAAGGAGAGGTGGGCTGCGCCCAAACCCCTTGTCCAATTGGACTGGGCTTGGGAGGCGCGTGCCACCTCTGGCTCCTTCCACTAAGGCCCATTAAGGCCCAATACTTTTCCCGTATTCCCGTAACTCCCGGTACTCGAAAATACCGAATCACTCGGAACCTTTCCGAACTCGAATATAGTCGTCCAATATATCGATCTTTACATCTCCACCATTTGAGACTCCTCGTCATGTCCCGATCTCATCCGGGACTCGAACTCCTTGGTACATCAAAACTCATAAACTCATAATATAAGCATCGCATGAAACCTTAGCGTGCGGACCCTACGGGTTCGAGAACTATGTAGACATGACCTAGAACCATTCTCGGTCAATAACCAATAGCGGAACCTGGATGCCCATATTGGTTCCTACATATTCTCTGAAGATCTTTATCGGTCAAACCGCATAACGACATCGTTGTTCCTTTGTTATCGGTATGTTACTTACCCGAGATTCGATCGTCGGTATCAATACCTAGTTCAATCTCGTTACGGTAAGTCTCTTTACTCGTTCCGTAATACATCATCTCACAACTAACTCATTAGTTGTAATGCTTGCAAGGCTTAAGTGATGTGCATTACCGAGAAGGCTGGAGATACCTCTCCGACAATCGGAGTGACAAAACCTAATCTCGAAATCGCCAACCCAACAAGTACCTTTGGAGACACCTGTAGTACTCCTTTATAATCACCCGATTCGTTGTGACGTTTGGTAGTACCAAAGTGTTCCTCCGTAAGCAGGAGTTGCATAATCTCATAGTTATAGGAATATGTATGGGTCATGAAGAAAGCATTAACATACTAAGCGATCAAGCTGTTAAGCTAACGGAATGGGTCATGTCAATCAGATCATTCAACTAATGATGTGACCTTGTTAATCAAATAACAACTCCTTGTTCATGGTTAGGAAACATAACCATCTTTGATTAACAAGCTAGTCAAGTAGAGGCATACTAGTGACATACTGTTTGTCTATATATTCACACATGTATTATGTTTCCGGTTAATACAATTCTAGCATGAATAATAAACATTTATCATGATATAAGGAAATAAATAATAACTTTTATTATTGCCTCTAGGGCATATTTCCTTCACTAGGCACAATAGAGAGGTCAGCACGCCGGTCTAAACCTAAGCGCACGGGGGTCTGGGCCCATCGCCCTTAGCACACCTGCACGTTGCGTACGCGGCCGGAAGCAGACCTAGCCTAGCAGGCGTTCCAGTCCAATCCGCGCAGCGCCTTCGATTCTTGGCGTCACGAAGTGCTTTGGCTGATACCACGACGCCGGTTGCCCATATCTTGTCCCACGTGGCGGTTAGTGTGTATAAGGTCAACGACCCAACTCAGATCAAATACCAAGATCTCGTTAAGCGTGTTAAGTATCCGCGAACGCCGAACAGGGCCAGGCCCACCTCTCTCCTAGGCGGTCTCAATCTGCCCTGTCGCTCCGCCACAAAGATCCACACAGAGGGCCGTTGGGACAAAGGTCCTTTCAGCCCCCAATCCGTGAATCACTCGCGGGTGCTCCTCGAGCCGACCCGACTTTAGTCACCACATGTATCATGTATAAAGTATACAGTATATGAAGGAAATATGCCCTAGAGGAAATAATAAAGTTATTATTTATTTCCTTATATCATGATAAATGTTTATTATTCATGCTAGAATTGTATTAACCGGAAACATAACACATGTGTGAATACATAAATAAACAGTATGTCACTAGTATGCCTCTACTTGACTAGCTCGTTAATCGAAGATGGTTATGTTTCCTAACCATAGACATGAGTTGTCATTTGATTAACGGGATCACATCATTAGGAGAATGATGTGATTGACTTGACCCATTCCGTTAGCTTAGCACTTGATCGTTTAGTATGTTGCTATTGCTTTCTTCATGACTTATACAAAGTTCCTGCAACTATGAGATTATGCAACTCCTGCCACGGAGGAACACTTTGTGTGCTACCAAACGTCACAACGAATCGGGTGATTATAAAGGTACTCTACAGGTGTCTCCAAAAGTATATGTTGAGTTGGCATAATTCGAGATTAGGTTTTGTCACTCCGATTGTCGGAGAGGTATCTCTAGGCCTTCTCGGTAATACTCATCACCTAAGCCTTGCAATCATTGTAACTAATGAGTTCGTTATGAAATGATGTATTACAGATCGAGTAAAGAGACTTGCCGTAACTAGATTGAACTAGGTATTGGATACCGACGATCGAATCTCGCAAGTAACATACCGATGACAAAGGAACAACGATGTTGTTATGCGGTTTGACCGATAAAGATCTTCGAGAATATGTAGGAGACAATATGAACATCCAGGTTCCGCTTATTGGTTATTGACCAAGAATAATTCTAGGTCATGTCTACATAGTTCTCGAACCCGTAGGGTCCGCACGCTTAAGGTTTCATGATGCTTATATTATGAGTTTATGAGTTTTGATGTATCAAGGAGTTCGTGTCCCGTATGAGATCGGGACATGACGAAGAGTCTCGAAATGGTCGATACGTAAAGATCGATATATTGACGACTATATTCGAGTTCGGAAAGGTTCCAATGATTCGGTATTTTTCGAGTACCCGAGAGTTACGGAATTCGCCGGGAGAAGTATTGGGCCTTATTGGGCCCTGGAAAGAGAGAGGGGCTGCCTAGGGCAGGCCGGCCTCCCATGGCCTAGTCCGAATTGGACTGGGGAGGCCGCACCCCCCTCCTTCCTTCCTTCTCTCTTCCCTTCCTTGTCTCCTACTCCTAATACATGGAAGGACTCCTAGTTGGACTAGGAAAGGGGAATCCTACTCCCGGTGGGAGTAGGACTCCCATGGCGCGCCCTCCTAGGGCCGGCCTCCTCCTCCCTCCCTCCTTTATATACGGGGCAGGGGCACCCTTGAACACACAAGTTGATTTACGGATCGTTCCTTAGCTGCAGGCGGTGCCCCTCCACCATATTCCACTTGGTCATATCGCTATGGAGCTTAGCGAAGCCTCGCGCCGTAAAGTCATATCGTCGCGAGCTTAGGCGAAGCCCTGCGTCGGTGGAGCATCATCATCGCCACCACGCCGTCGGTCGACGGAACTCATCCCCGACGCTTTCGGATCGGAGCCCGGGATCGCCATCGAGTTGAACGTGCTGAACTCGAGGTGCTATGCGTTCGTACTTGGATCGGTCGGAACGTGAAGACGCACGACTACATCAACAGCGTTGTTATAACGCTTCGCCATAGATCTCACGAGGGTACGTGGACATACACTCTCCTCTCGTTGCTATGCCATCACCATGATCTTGCGTGTGCGAGGAAATTTTGAAATTACTACGTTCCTCAACAAGATATACCCGTGATCACCTCCCGAGTGATCACGGCCCGATAGTATAGCATGGCAGACGGACAAGAATGTAGGGCCACCGATGGAATACTAGCATCCTATACTAAGCATTTAGGATTGCGGGTAAAGGTATCCTTGAGAGTTGCAAGGACAGGCTATGCATCAGGATAGGATTAACGAAAGCAGTAACATGCTACACTACTCTAATGCAAGCAGTATAGAGAAGGATAGGCGATATCTGGTGATCAAGGGGGGGGCTTGCCTGGTTGCTCTGGCAAGTAGGAGGGGTCGTCAACACCGTAGTCGTACTGGGTAGTAGCGGCATCGGTCTCGGTGTCTAGCGAGAGAAGAGGGGGGAAGAAACAATAAATATAAAAGCAAACATAAGCATGACGATGGAAGACAGGACAATGCGCGGTGCTAGGTGTGCCCTACTGTGGTAGGAGGTGGTACCAGCGAAGAGGGAAACATCCGGGAAAGTATTCCCGGTGTTTCGCGTTTTCGGACAGATGAACCGGAGGTGAAATGTTGCAGGTTTTCTATGCTAGGGATGTGTGGCGGACAAACGGGTTGCGTATCCGGATTTGTCTCGTCGTTTTGAGCAACTTTCATGTATAAAGTTTTTTCATCCGAGCTACGGATTATTTTATATTATTTTTTAAAAGATTTAATTCATTTTTAGAATTAACAGAATTAATTAAATAAGAAAATGTAATTATGATGTCAGCATGATGTCAGGGTGATGTCAGCGGTCAGCTTTGACCGTTGACCAGTCAAGCTGATGGGGGGGGGGGTCCCACATGTAATAGTCTGTTTAGTTAGCAGGTTAGTTAACAGAGTTAATTAGTTTACCTAATGATTAGGTAAACCTAAACAGAATTAATTAAGTTAATTTAATAGGTTAATTAATTAATATTATTATTATTATTATTATTATTATTATTTAATCTCTTCTTTTTAATGTTCCAGGGGCATGGGCCCCCTTTGTCATAGGCCCCTGGGGGGCTTAACGGGGCGGGTTAACGGCCGCGGGGCGAGGCTGCCCGTTTGGGCGCCCGCCCAGACCAGTGGAGGCGCCGGGGCATCGAAGCCGGCGGCGAGGTGCATCGGGCAGCAGGGGGGCGAACGTCGGCTGTGGTGTGACGCGCGCGCAGGGGAGCGACCAAGGCAGTAGGCAGGTGAGCGGCGACACGGTGCGGCAAAGACAGCTAGTAGGGACAGAGGCACGCCTCGGGCGGACGTCTTGTGCGAGCACGCGGCCAGGTCATCGTGAGCGAGGCACCGGCGCTGCAACGGAGGACATGGACGGCGGTTACGACAACGAGATTGAGGGGGGAAGGTAGGAGGTCGTCGGAGAGGCTCACTGCGGAGCTCGTGGAGGGCTCGGTGAAGCCGGAGGAGGTTGAGGCCGTCCGACGAGGTGGGGATGAGGACGACAGTTCCAGACAACGGCGGTTGGCGTCGGTGCGGCGAAACACGGCGTCTGCTGAGCTCGGGAAGACGGGCGCGGTGCCGAGGGGTGAGGAAGAAGGCCGGGGGAGGCGGTGAGGGCGAGGCGTTGGCGAGGTCCAGCCGACGGGCAGGCGGCGCCATCGGGCGTGCGATGGATGGCGCGGGACGCGTGGATGCAGCTGGATCCATCCAGAATGTGAAGGGAGGCGGAGTCGAGGCAGTCCGGCACGACGAGATGGAGGCCGCTGGGGAGGAGGATGGGGACGCGAGCCGGCAAATCAGGCGATGAAGCTCGGCGGCGGGGCGCGTCGGGGATAGCGGGCGCAACGCCTCGATCCAGATCCAGCGAGGAAGGGGGATCATGGGGAACGTGAGAGAGAGAGAGAGAGAGAGAGAGAGAGAGAGAGAGAGAGCAACGTGGTGAGTGGGCTAGGGTTCGGTTCGGTTGGGGGATAAGGGGAGAGGGGTGGACCGGATGGGCCAATTGGGCTGCAGTTGGGTCGGTTGGCCCAGGGGATTGGAGGGTTTTCCTCTCTATCTTTTTGTTAGTTGTGTTTTCTGCTTTTTTGTATTTTCTTTTCTTTTTATTTAATCTTTCACATTGTCTTTGTTTTGTAAATCATATAGTTAGCACCAAAATTAGTAATAGTAGTTATACCACTGCCACAATTGTTTTTGTAGTTATAAAAATAGGTTTTCAATAATTTAATCATTTAAGAGATGTTTAAATAATTGTTTCAGCTACTGTTTTACTTATCTTAGAACATTTAGTTACTTTATAAAAATGTGGTTTCTTCACCAAAATAATGTATGGATTATTTGCCGCAAACCGGACATTTTAGCTTTAATGTTTTGAAACTTTTGTTGTTGAACTTGATTTCGAATTTGAATTTGAATCGTTTTTTAACTAATGCGAGAGTAACAACAGTAAACGAGGTGACATGGCATCATTAGCATGGAATTACTATAGCTTAATTATCCGGGCGTCACAAGGAGACCCACCACATGTGTATGGTAAGCCCCTCCCCTGTTTTCTCCCTGAACCTCTGTAAAACCCCCCTTTTCTCTCTGAATCTAATCGATTTGAGATCGATTAGGTGGTTGCACGCTCTTTGCCTTCAGATTTTGATGTTACTGCTAGGGTTTCCGTTCTGCTATGGATTTTAGGCAGTTAATCTAGGGTTTATGTAAATATGCAGATGAAATTGACTACTTATCAAACTTCAGTCTTTGCATCAATTTTGGTTGTTATTTCCTTGGAGTTGGTAAAAATCGTGCATATGTCAATGGAGAAAACATGTGGTATGATTATGTGGAGGGGGATACACTTACTGTCAAGAAGTTAGAAGATCTGGTAGAAGAATTGGGCTATGAAGTGAAGGGGAGATTGCAAATGTATTACTGCATGCCTGGCAAACCAATGACTGAAGGTGGTCTTGTGAAGATAACTTGCAATGACAACTGTCTTGACATGAGGGCACATGTAACATTTGGGCACAAGTTTTTGCAAATGTATCTTGATCATGATGAGAGTTTCAGGCAGTTTGACTGGGATGATGTGATAGAGTTTCCTGTAGCAGACCTGCCTACTGTTTTTAGTCCTATCAAACCAATTCAGATCATTAAGGAGGAAGCACTAGAGAAGCATAAGCAGAAGATTCAGCATGATTTATTGGGACAGGAAAATTAAGGAGGAAGCAGTGGAAAAAATGCAATGTAAGTTTGTACTCATGTCACCATTGTAGATGATGCAGACCTAGCAGAAGAAGAAGCTGCAAAACAAGATGCAGAAGAAGCACTTGCAGAGCAAGCAACAGAAGGAACAAATTCTGCAGAAGAAGCAGTTGCAGAGCAAGCAGTACAACAGAATTATGCACAAGAAGTTGCAGAAGAAGCAGTTGCAGAGCGAGCAACAGAAGAAGCAGTTGCAAATGAGGAGAAAGATGTGGAGCAGGGTGAAGAGGATGGCTCTGTTGCATATGACAGTGAAGGGTCAGTTTCTGATGCTGATGTAAATGGGAGTGAACAAGGATCAGACTATGCTGATGAGATTGTATATAGTGATTATAATGTCAATGATTTAGATGATGATCTTAAAGAGGAGACAGTGGAGGAGCCTACTGATGTTCATATTAGAGCAAAGCTAGACCCTGTACAAGGATCAGATGAAGAAGACCTTGGGCTCCCAGATTATGATGATGAAGCAGGTGCAAAGTACAAATTTAAAAGCTTTAGGAAGGAAGAATTGCATGATCCACAATTCAAAATTGGACAAGTTTTCCCGTCACCAGAAATGTTTAGAAAAGCAGTGAGAGAATATGCTTGCAAAAATAGATTTGACATCAAATTGCCAGTAAATGACAGGAAAAGAATTTCAGCAAAATGTCAGTCCCACTGCCCCTGGAACATTTGGTGTAGTTATGGTAGCAGAACAAACTGCATGGTCATCAAGAGTTACAATGATGAACATAAATGTTCTAAGAAGTGGAAAGTAAAGGCATTTACTGCTAGATATCTTGCAGAAAAGTACTTGGAGTACTTCAGGGGATATCAAGGAATGAATTTGAGAAATTTTGGGAGGTTAGTGCTGAAGGAAATATGCCCTAGAGGCAATAATAAAGTTATTATTTATTTCCTTATATCATGATAAATGTTTATTATTCATGCTAGAATTGTATTAACCGGAAACATAATACATGTGTGAATATATAGACAAACAGTATGTCACTAGTATGCCTCTACTTGACTAGCTTGTTAATCAAAGATGGTTATGTTTCCTAACCATGAACAAGGAGTTGTTATTTGATTAACAAGGTCACATCATTAGTTGAATGATCTGATTGACATGACCCATTCCGTTAGCTTAACACTTGATCGTTTAGTATGTTAATGCTTTCTTCATGACCCATACATGTTCCTGTAACTATGAGATTATGCAACTCCGTTTACGGAGGAACACTTTGGTACTACCAAACGTCACAATAATCGGGTGATTATAAAGGAGTACTACAGGTGTCTCCAAAGGTACTTGTTGGGTTGGCGTATTTGAGATTAGGTTTTGTCACTCCGATCGTCGGAGAGGTATCTCTAGGCCTTCTCGGTAATACACATCACCTAAGCCTTGCAAGCATTACAACTAATGAGTTAGTTGTGAGATGATGTATTCGGAACGAGTAAAGAGACTTACCGTAACGAGATTGAACTAGGTATTGGATACCGACGATCGAATCTCGGGTAAGTAACATATCGATGACAAAGGGAACAACGATGTCGTTATGCGGTTTGACCGATAAAGATCTTCGTAGAATATGTAGGAACCAATATGGGCATCCAGGTTCCGCTATTGGTTATTGACCGAGAATGGTTCTAGGTCATGTCTACATAGTTCTCGAACCCGTAGGGTCCGCACGCTTAACGTTTGATGACAGTTCATTATGAGTTTATAAGTATTGATGCACGAAGTTTGTTGAGTCCGGATGTGATCACGGACATGACGAGGAGTCTCGAAATGGTCGAGACATAAAGATTGATATATTGGAAGCCTATGTTTGGACTTGAATGGTTCGAGTGAAAACAGGATGTTCTGGAACACCGGGGTTACGGAACCCCGGGGTATATGGGCCTTCATGGGCCTCAAGGAGAAGGAGAAGGGCCGGCCAGGTGGGCTGCACGCCCCTCCCCTTCCAGTCCGAATAGGACAGGAGGAGAGGCGGCGCCCCTTCCTCTTTCCTCCCCAATCCTACTCCAACTAGAGGGGGGAGTCCTACTCGGTGGGAGTAGGACTCCTCCTTTGCGCCTCCCCTTGGGCCGCCACCTTCCCTTGCCTCCTTTATATGAGGCGGGGGCACCCCATGACACACAAGTTGATCTACGGATCTTTCCTTAGCCGTGTGCGGTGCCCCTTCCACCATATTCCACTTCGGTCATATCGTCGCGGAGCTTAGCGAAGCCCTGCGCGGAGAAGTCATATCGTCGCGGAGCTTAGGCGAAGCCCCGCGTCGGTGGAGCATCAACATCGTCACCACGCCGTCGTCTTGTGGAACTCATCCCGACACTTTGCTGGATCGAGTCCGGGATCGTCATCGAGCTGAGCGTGTGCGAACTCGGAGGTGCCGTCGTTCGGTGCTTGGATCGGTCGGATCGTGAAGGCGTCGACTACATCAACAGCGTTGTTATAACGCTTCCGCTTTCGGTCTCACGAGGGTGCGTGGGCGGACACTCTCCCTCTCGTTGCTATGCCATCACCATGGTCTTGCGTGATCGTAGGATTTTTTTGAAATTACTCGTTCCCCAACAGTGGCATCGAGCCTGGTTTTATGCGTTGATGTCATATGCACGAGTAGAACACAAGTGAGTTGTGGACGATACAAGTCATACTGCCTACCAGCATGTCATACTTTGGTTCAGCGGTATTGTGAGATGAAGCGGCCCGGACCGACATTACGCCAGACGCTTACGCGAGACTGGTTTCACGCGCCCGAGCACTCGTTGCTTAAAGGTGACCGGCGGGTGTCATCTCTCTCACTTTAGTTGAATCGAGTGTGGCTACGCCCGGTCCTTGAGAAGGTTAAACGGAGTCAATTTGACGAAATATCGTTGTGGTTTTGATGCGAGGTAAGAACGGTTCTTGCTCAGCCCGTAGCAGCCACGTAAAACTTGCAACAACAAAGTAGAAGGCGTCTAACTTGTTTTTGCAGGGCATGTTGTGATGTGATATGGTCAAGACGTGATGCTATACTTTATTGTATGAGATGATCATGTTTTGTAACCGAGTTATCGGCAATCGGCAGGAGCCATATGGTTGTCGCTTATTGTATGAAATGCAAGCGCCATGTAATTGCTTTACTTTATCACTAAGGAGTAGCGATAGTCGTAGAAGCAATAGTTGGCGAGACGACAACGATGCTACGATGGAGATCAAGGTGTCGCGCCGGTGGCGATGGTGATCATGACGGTGCTTGGCGATGGAGATCACAAGCACAAGATGATGATGACCATATCATATCACTTATATTGATTGCATGTGATGTTTATCCTTTATGCATCTTATCTTGCTTTGTTTGACGGTAGCATTATAAGATGATCTCTCACTAAAATTATCAAGAAGTGTTCTCCCGAGTATGCACCGTTGCCAAAGTTCAGTAGTACCCGGACACCACGTGATGATCGGGTGTGATAAGTTCTCGTCCATCTACAACGGTGCAAAACAGTTGCACACGCGAATACTCAAGTTAAACTTGACGAGCCTAGCATATAACAGATATGGCCTCGAACACGGAGACCGAAGGTCGAACGTGAATCATATAGTAGATATGATCAACATAGTGATGTTCACCATTGAAACTACTCCGTCTCACGTGATGATCGGACATGGTTTAGTTGATTTGGATCACGTGATCACTTAGATGACTAGAGAGATGTCTGTCTAAGTGGGAGTTTTTAATATGATTAATTGAACTTAAATTTATCATAAACTTAGTACTGATAGTATTTTGCTTGTCTATGTTTAATGTAGATAGATGGCTCGTCTTTGTTGTTCCGTTGAATTTTAATGCGTTCCTTGAGAAAGCAAAGTTGAAAGATGATGGTAGCAATTACACGGACTGGGTCCGTAATTTGAGGATTATCCTCATTGCTGCACAGAAAAATTACGTCTGGAAGCACCGCTGGGTGACGAACTGCTGCAGATCTTGAGCCGAAGTTATGAGCGTCGGCAAAGCAGAGCTGATGACTACTCTATAGTTCGGTGTGCCATGCTTTACGGCTTAGAACCGGGTCTTCAACGACGTTTTGAACGTCATGGAGCATATGAGATGTTCCAGAGTTGAAGTTAATATTTCAAGCAAATGCCCGGATTGAGAGATATGAAGTCTCCAATAAGTTCTATAGCTGCAAGATGGAGGAGAATAGTTACGTCGGTGAGCACATACTCAAAATGTCGGGTATAACAATCACTTAATTCAGCTGGGAGTTAATCTTCCGGATGATAGTGTCATTGATGAATTCTCCAATCACGCCACCAAGCTACAAGAGCTTCGTGATGAACTATAATATGCAAGGGATGACTAAGACAATTCTGAGCTCTTCGCGATGCTAAAAGCGCGGAGGTAGAAATCAAGAAAGAGCATCAAGTGTTGATGGTCAACAAGACCACTAGTTTCAAGAAAAGGGCAAAGGAAGAAGAAGGAAACTTAAAAAGAACAGCAAGAAAGTTGCTGATCAAGAGAAGAAACCCAAGTCGGACCTAAGCCTGAAACGAGTGTTTTCTGCAAGCAGACGGACTTCGAAGCGGAACTGCCCCAAGTATTTGGCGGATAAAAGGATGGCAAGGTGAACAAAGGTATATGTGATATACATGTTATTGATGTGTACCTTACTAGAGCTCGTAGTAGCACTGGTATTTGATCTGGTTCTTTGCTAATATTTGCAACTCAAACAGGGACTACGGAATAGACGAGCACGGCAAAGGACGAGGTGACGATCTGCGCGTGGGAAATGGTTCCAAAGTCAATGTGATCGCGGTCGGCACGCTACCTCTACATCTACCTTCGGGATTAGTTTTAGACCTAAATAATTGTTATTTGGTGCCAGCGTTGAGCATGAACATTATATCTGGATCTTGTTTAATGCGAGACGGTTATTCATTTAAATCAGAGAATAATGGTTGTTCTATTTATATGAGTAATATCTTTTATGGTCATGCACCCTTGAAGAATGGTCTATTCTTGTTGAATCTCGACAGTAGTGATACACATATTCATAATGTTGAAGCCAAAAGATGCAGAGTTAATAATGATAGTGCAACTTATTTGTGGCACTGCCGTTTAGGTCATATCGGTGTAAAACGCATGAAGAAACTCCATACTGATGGGCTTCTGGAATCACTTGATTATGAATCACTTGGTACTTGCGAACCGTGCCTCATGGGCAAGATGACCAAAACGCCGTTCTCCGGAACTATGGAGCGAGCAACTGATTTGTTGGAAATCATACATCTTGATGTTTGTGGTCCAATGAATGTTGAGGCTTGGCGGGTATCATTATTTTCTCACCTTCACAGATGATTTAAGCAGATATGGGTATATCTACTTAATGAAACACAAATCTGAAACGTTTGAAAAGTTCAAAGAATTTCAGAGTGAAGTGGAAAATCATCGTAACAAGAAAATAAAGTTTCTACGATCTGATCGTGGAGGAGAATATTTGAGTTACTGAGTTTGGTTTACATTTGAAACAATGTGGAATAGTTTAGCAACTCACGCCACCGGAACACCACAGAGAAATGGTGTGTCCGAACGTCGAATCGTACTTTACTAGATATGGTGCGATCTATGATGTCTATTTCGATTTACCGCTATCGTTTTGGGGTTATGCTTTAGAGACGCCGCATTCACGTTGAATAGGACACCGTCAAAATCCGTTGAGACGACGCCTTATGAACTGTGGTTTGGCAAGAAACCAAAGTTGTCGTTTCTTAAAGTTTGGGGCTGCGATGCTTATGTAAAGAAACTTCAACCAGATAAGCTCGAACCCAAATCGGAAAATGTGTCTTCATAGGATACCCAAAGGAGACTGTTGGGTACACCTTCTATCACAGATCTGAAGGCAAGATTTTCGTTGCTAAATTCGGGTCCTTTCTAGAGAAGGAGTTTCTCTCGAAAGAAGTGAGTGGGAGGAAAGTAGAACTTGATGAGATAATCAGATCTGCTCCCTTATTGGAAAGTAGTTCATCACAAGAAATGGTTCTGTGACAACTACACCAATTAGTGAGGAAACTAATGATGATGATCATGAAGCTTGAGATCAAGTTACTCTTGAACCTCGAGGTCAACCAGAGTAAAATACGCACTGTGTGGTACGGTAATCTTATTCGGAAGTCATGTTACTTGACCATGGCGAACCTACAAACTATGAAGAAGCGATGGTGAGCCCAGATTCATAAAATGGCTGGAAGCCATGAAATCTGAGATGGGATCCATGTATGAGAACAAAGTATGGACTTTGGTTGACTTGCCCGATGATCGGCAAGCCATTGAAAATAAATGGATCTTTAAGAAGAAGACTGGCGCCGATGGTAATGTAAGCTGTCTACAAAGCTCGACTTGTTGCAAAAGGTTTTCGACAAGTTCAAGGAGTTGACTACGATGAGACTTTCTCACCCGAAGCGATGCTTAAGTCTGTCTGAATCATGTTAGCAATTGCCGCATTTTATGATTATGAAATTTGGCAAATGGATGTAAAACTGCATTCTTGAATGGATTTCTAGAAGAAGAGTTGTATATGATGCAACCAGAAGGTTTTGTCAATCCAAAAGGTGCTAACAAAGTGTGCAAGCTCCAGCGATCAATTTATGGTCAGTGCAAGCCTCTCGGAGTTGGAATAAACGCTTTGATAATGTGATCAAAGCATATGGGTTTGTCTGAGACTTTTGGAGAAGCTTGTATTTACAAGAAAGTGAGTGGGAGCTCAGTAGCATTTCTAATACTATATGTGGACGACATATTATTGATTGGAAATGATATAGAATTTCTGGATAGCATAAAAGGATACTTGAATAAAAGTTTTTCAATGAAAGACCTCGGTGAAGCTGCTTACATATTGGGCATCAAGATCTATAAAGATAGATCAAGACGCTTGATTGGACTTTCACAAAGCACATACCTTGATAAATTTTGAAAAAGTTCAAAATGGATCAGCAAAGAAAGGTTTTTACCGTGTTACAAGGTGTAAGATTGAGTCGGACTCAATGCCCGACCACAGCAGAAGATAGAGAGAAAATGAAAGATGTTCCTATGCTTCAGCCATAGGCTCTATCATGTATGCAATGCTATGTACCGGACACTGACGTATGCTTAGCTGTAAGCTTGGCAGGAAGGTACCAAAGTAATCCAGAGTGGATCATGGACAGCGGTCAAGAACATCCTGAAATACGAAAAGGACTAAGGATATGTTTCTCGTATATGGAGGTGACAAAGAGCTAGTCATAAATGGTTACGCCGATGCAAGCTTTGACACCGATCGAGACGATTCTAAATCGCAAACCGGATCGTGTTTTTATTAAACGGTGGAGCTGTCGGTTGGTGCAGTTCTAAACAAAGCGTCGTGGCAGGATCTACATGTGAAGCGGAGTACATAGCTGCTTCGAAGCAGCGAATGAAGGAGTCTGGATGAAAGAGTTCATTTCGATCTAGGTGTCATACCTAGTGCATCGGGACCGATGAAGATCTTCCGTGACAATTGGTGCAATTGCCTTGGCAAAGGAATCCAGATTTCACAAGAGGACCAAGCACATCAAGAGACGCTTCAATTCCATTCGGGACCAAGTCCAAGTGGGAGACATAGAGATTTGCAAAATACATACGGATCTGAATGTTGCGAGACCGTTGACTAAGCCTCTTCCACGAGCAAAACATGATCAGCACCAAGACTCCATTGGTGTAAGGATCATTACTTTGTAATCTAGATTATTGACTCTAGTGCAAGTGGGAGATCAAGGAAATATGCCCTAGAGGCAATAATAAAGTTATTATTTATTTCCTTATATCATGATAAATGTTTATTATTCATGCTAGAATTGTATTAACCGGAAACATAATACATGTGTGAATATATAGACAAACAAGATGTCACTAGTATGCCTCTACTTGACTAGCTTGTTAATCAAAGATGGTTATGTTTCCTAACCATGAACAAGGAGTTGTTATTTGATTAACAAGGTCACATCATTAGTTGAATGATCTGATTGACATGACCCATTCCGTTAGCTTAACACTTGATCGCTTAGTATGTTAATGCTTTCTTCATGACCCATACATGTTCCTGTAACTATGAGATTATGCAACTCCGTTTACGGAGGAACACTTTGGTACTACCAAACGTCACAACGAATCGGGTGATTATAAAGGAGTACTACAGGTGTCTCCAAAGGTACTTGTTGGGTTGGCGATTTCGAGATTAGGTTTTGTCACTCCGATCGTCGGAGAGGTATCTCTAGGCCTTCTCGGTAATACACATCACCTAAGCCTTGCAAGCATTACAACTAATGAGTTAGTTGTGAGATGATGTATTACGGACGAGTAAAGAGACTTACCGTAACGAGATTGAACTAGGTATTGATACCGACGATCGAATCTCGGGTAAGTAACATACCGATGACAAAGGGAACAACGATGTCGTTATGCGGTTTGACCGATAAAGATCTTCGTAGAATATGTAGGAACCAATATGGGCATCCAGGTTCCGCTATTGGTTATTGACCGAGAATGGTTCTAGGTCATGTCTACATAGTTCTCGAACCCGTAGGGTCCGCACGCTTAACGCTTCGATGACAGTTCATTATGAGTTTATAAGTATTGATGCACGAAGTTTGTTCGAGTCCGGATGTGATCACGGACATGACGAGGAGTCTCGAAATGGTCGAGACATAAAGATTGATATATTGGAAGCCTATGTTTGACTTGGAATGGTTCCGAGTGAAAACAGGATGTTACGGAACACCGGGGTTACGGAACCCCGGGGTATATGGGCCTTCATGGGCCTCAAGGGAGAAGGAGAAGGGCGGCCAGGTGGGCTGCGCGCGCCTCCCCTTCCAGTCCGAATAGGACAAGGAGAGGGGCGGCGCCCTTCCTCTTTCCCTCCCCAATCCTACTCCAACTAGGAGAGGGGGAGTCCTACTCGGTGGGAGTAGGACTCCTCCTTGTGCGCCTCCCCTTGGGCCGCCACCTTCCCTTGCCTCCTTTATATCTGAGGCAGGGGCACCCATGACACACAAGTTGATCTACGGATCTTTCCTTAGCCGTGTGCGGTGCCCCTTCCACCATATTCCACTTCGGTCATATCGTCATGAGCTTAGGCGAAGCCCTGCGCCGGAGAAGTCATATCGTCGCGGAGCTTAGGCGAAGCCCTGCGTCGGTGGAGCATCAACATCGTACCACGCCGTCGTCTTGTGGAACTCATCCCGACACTTTGCTGGATCGAGTCCGGGATCGCCATCGAGCTGAACGTGTGCGTAACTCGGAGGTGCCGTCGTTCGGTGCTTGGATCGGTCGGATCGTGAAGACGTCGACTACATCAACCGCGTTGTTATAACGCTTCGCTTTCGGTCTACGAGGGTACGTGGACGGACACTCTCCCCTCTCGTTGCTATGCCATCACCATGGTCTTGCGTGATCGTAGGAATTTTTTTTTGAAATTACTACGTTCCCCAACAAGTGCAAAAGGACTGGAATATGGCAGCTTCTTGTAGTAAACTAAGCAGAGCACGGAGATATGCATTGAAGATAATCCATGGAGATGAGGAGGCACAATACAACATGCTTTGGGATTATGCAAATGAAGTTAGAAATCCAACCCTGGCAGAACATTTTTCATTCAATTGGACAATGAATCAAGGTTCAACAGATGCTACTTCAGTTTTGATGCATGTAAAAGAGGATTCCTTGCAGGGTGTAGGCCCATAATTTGTTTTGATGGATGCCATTTGAAAATTAAGTATGGAGGTGTGCTTCTGTCTGAAGTTGGCATGGATCCTAATGATTGTATCTATCCTGTGGCACACTACATTGTAGATGTTGATGATACTAACACTTGGAGCTGGTTTATGAAAACACTGAAATAGGATCTTGGGATTCAGAATACCTCAGCATGGACTGTCATGTCTGATAAGCAAAAGGTAAAGATATGTACATAGTTACTTACTTACATACTGTCATGTCTGATACTCACTTACTGACTGACTTACAAAACTTGGAGGGCCTAATAAATGCTGTAGAGCAGCATTTTCATGACTCAGAACACAAATTCTGTGTCAGGCACCTTTGGCAGAATTTCAAAGAGATATACAGAGGAGATGTTCTGAAAAACCAGCTCTGGAAGATAGCTAGGTGCACCACAACTGATTAGTATGAAGAATGTATGGAAGAGATGAGACTTATTGATAGTGAGGCTCATGCTTGGCTTGGAGAGAAGAGGCCTACACTTGGGTTAGGGCATTCCAGACTGATTTTCCCAAATGTGATATTTTACTAAACAACAATTGTGAGGTTTTCAATAAGTAAGTGGTACATTTATATGTTCATTTACTTGCTATGTGTTCTTCAATTGTTCATGTACTTGCTATGTGTTCTCTCTTCATAATGAATTAAGTATGTGTTCTCTCTTCAAATACTTGTAGATATATTTTGGAAGCTAGAGACTTGCCAATCATCAGCATGATTGATAGAATCAAGTAACAACTTTCAAGCAGACATTATAACAAGCAGCAAGAGGCTAAGAAATTTAATGGTCCAATCTGCCCAAAGATCAAGAAAAGGCTTCTGAAGCACATAGAAT
Organism: Aegilops longissima; assembly: GCA_021605205.1. Classification (NCBI taxonomy): domain Eukaryota; kingdom Viridiplantae; phylum Streptophyta; class Magnoliopsida; order Poales; family Poaceae; genus Aegilops; species Aegilops longissima. Next base: position 792,063,126 of record CM038677.1, on the reverse strand, counting down.
GGTCTAATAGTTGTTACCCTACTAATGCTGGAGAGGGAATCTTCCAAGTTTCTTCATATGGTAGGGAGTACATTGTGGAGTTGCAGTTCAAGGCATGCACATGCAGAAGGTGGCAATTAACTGGCATTCCCTGCCCCCACTCCATAGCTTGCTATAGAGATGAACTAATTGATCCTGAGGAAATGGTGCACAAGTGTTATGATCTTTGCATTTTCTCCAAAGCATATGCTCACATTATTATGCCTTGCAAAGCCAGGAGGGAGTGGCAGAAAATGGTTGGTTGTGTAATTAAGCCTCCTTTGTATGAGAAGAAACTAGGGAGAAAGGCCAAGAATAGGAGAATGCAACCAGAGGAGGTAATAGCAAAAAAAGGAGGGGAATCCCTTGCCAAGAAACAAGCTAAAAAGGCCAAAAAAGCTCAAGAAAAAGAAGCTTTCAAAGCAGAGGCAAGAAAAAAGAGAGAGCAAGAACTTGAGGCCAAGAAGCTTGCAACAGCAACTAAAAAACAAGAACTACTGGAGGCAAAGAAGAGGGCTGCAGAAGAGAAGAAAGCAGCAACAGAAGCAAAGAAAATTGTTGCACTGCAGAAGAAAGCAGCAGCTGCAGCAAATAAGCACAAGAAAGTTAACATGTTTGATGAATTCAGGTCCCGAATGACCATTTAATGTAATGGATGAAGTATTTTGCAATTTCTAGATGTTAAGACATGCTAAACTGTGAACCTTTCAGTACTGTATGCTTTTGAAATACTTATGTGTGTTATCAAGGAGCTATGTATGACCAGTTTCTGTTATGCTAAAGAAATGGTGTTATCAAATTCATGTTCTTCATTTGTTCAACAGTAAAATGCATGTTCAGTTCAGTACCGTTCTGTGTTATCAACTGCAAATTTTCAAATTTCAGTCTCGTTCCTTCTTGCCAGTGTTCAACAGTCAAATGCATGTTATCAAATGCAAAATGTCTCATCAGTTCATGCCATATAATAACATTTTCCACTTCTCTAATTTCCAACAGCAAATTGTCTCCACAAATATTACTGGCACAAAGGTTTCTATTACCACTGACATCAAACAACACAAAAGTCTCCTTCTTACTTAGCAACTGCCAACATTGACATCACTCACATCCTAACTAGAACTAACACTAACACAAAGAGAATTGCAAATAGCAGTACAACTGCTACTTCATTACAGCAACCAAGTCTGCAACATCTCCTGGAAGTGATTTTAGCAGCAGCAGCATCTTCATCATATCTACAGGATCCACTTCTGTCGTATTCTTCTTCTTCATCTCTACTACTTTACTATCCACATATTCACCTCTCAGATGTCCATTTACCTTCAAATAATCAATGTAACTAGCTTCCCAGTGCCAAAAGTTGCAAGGTTTCTTCCCTACCTATTTGACGAAATCAAGAACAAATCTAAAAATCAAATGAAGAACAACAACATCCAGTCAATGTTCTTGTACTAACCTTATGATTCATACACTTGTACAAGATCCACCCAGGATGCTTTTCAGTGGTGGACTCAAACCGCCTAATCTGGCGAATCTTGCAATCAGGGCATTGGATCAAAGGGAGCCAACCCCGCACCGGCCCCCGATGAGCTACCCGCGCCGGCCCCCGATGAGCTACCCGCGCCGGACATGGGAGCAGAGGATGCAACTGTTGGATCCATGCGACAGGGGAGGGGATGAGAGATTGCGCTAGGGATTTAGCAGTCAGATGAGGGGAACGAGAGGGGAATCGACAGGGGAAGGGAGAGGATGAAGAAACCCTCGACGTGTCCTGTACAACTGGCAAGTCCAAGCGTTTTTTTCGTCAAATTCATCCACGTGCACGTGATACGAGCCGAAACGGTATGGGTTACCGTATAGTGACCCGGTTCAGCAAGCTCGGTGACCGTAACTTGCGATTTCGTGAATACAGTGATCAAAGTGAACCCTAGAATCAAGTTTAGTTATTGTATTATGTAATTTTCTCGCTCCCGTCTACTGTGTCCTTGGGAAGTCAGGGGAATGCGCTCGCACCAAACAAACCAAAAGAAAAGAATTTATTATATGGGTCATGGCAGCACTACACAGTTGATACTGGGCCACCCCATTTTCACGCTCAGTTAAAGAAAATGTACGCCTGCACATTTTTCACACACAGTTAACATTTCCACATGCTTGATTAACATTATTGAAACACTTGTTCAACATTTTTCCAAATGCTTAATTAAAGTTTTTATATACACGATCATTTTCTAATACACGATGAACATTTTTATACACATTTAACATTTTCCCAAATGCTTGTTTAATTTTTTTGAAATACTCGTTCAACATTATTTTTCAATTCATGATTAATATTATTATATAAATGATAAAAAATTCATAATTTTTAATACATGATCAATAATTTCTCTACACACGTTCAATATTTTTCCAATGCTTGATTAACTTTTTCAAAAAGTTATCCAATATTTTCAAATACTTGTTCAAAAATTTCAAATTTTTCTACTATTTTCTTCTATATATATATATATATATATATATATATATATATATAGAATATTTTAAAGTATAAATAAAAGTACAAAATGAAGCAAAACGCAAAAAAACAGAGAAAGAGGTTGTGGCCTCCCGCGTTTGTGGGCCGACCCATCTCGCTCGCCCATTCAGCGAATCGGAAGCTGGACTTGTTGAGGGAGCAACTAATTGAGGAGAGCTCGTTTGGGAGCCTCCCAAGGGCCACTTGGGGTGGGCTCAGAGCTCACCACTGGAGCTCTCAGCCGCCGCCGGATTTTGTTTCTTTTTCTATTTTTCTGCACACGTTTTCTTCTTTTTAAATGGCCTTTTTCTGGATTTTTTGGTTTTTTGGTTTTTCATCTGTCTTTCTTAGTTTTCGACAAAAAAATTTCAAAACTTTTTTTGTGCGAAAAACGTGTTTTTTTGCTTCCGCGAGAGGCACAGACGTGCCTCTCGGGAAAAAAAATGCATTCTTTTTCTCCTTCCGCGAGAGGCACGGTTGTACCTCTCGAAAACGAAAAAAAATGTGTTTTCTTTTTTTTCCTTCCGCGAGAGGCACGGCCATGCCTCTCGAGAATGGAAAAAATGTGTTTTCTTTTTTTCTTCCGCGAGAGATACGGCCGTGCCTCTCGAAAATGAAAAAAAAAACAAGTTTTTTTCTTTCCGCGGGAGGCACGGTTTTGCTTCTGCGAGAGACACGGATTTGCTTCCGCGAGAGGCATGACCGTGCCTCTCGGGAACGAAAAAACGTGTTTTTTTCCTTCCGCGAGAGGCACAGCCGTACTTCTCGGAAACAAACAAAAAACTTGCTTTTGTTTTCTTTTGCGAGAGGCACGGTTTTGCTTCCGTGAGAGGCACGCATTTGCTTCCTTAAGAGGCAAAATTGCATTTTTGGAATTTGCAATAATGCGATGGGCGAACGACGGGAATTGAACCCCATGGCCGTGCCACTCAAAAATGGTTTTTGGAAAGGAAAAAAATGTTCCTGGTGTGGTTTTTTCATCCGGTATTTTCTTAAGAAATGTTTGTCAAAATCTATCAACATTGGATCTATTGAATATCTCAACGCGAGGAATCCAATGGTGAAAACGATTCGACATTTGGATGCACAGTTTAAGAGATTGAACGTTTTGAATAAACAAATCTAAAAAATGGGAAAACTCTTAGGTTGCAACAAGTGGCACTTGCAGCGTGACATTTGTTGCAACCAACAATCTGGAAAGATGGAAATAATCTTTGAAAAGAGTATTCCTCAATGGGAAACGTTTATAATCGGCGGACCGGCCGAACCTTCAGCCGGTCACGCCCCTCCCTCGCCTCGCCTCGCACTTCTGCACATGGGTCCACGCACGAAACGAAGCGCTCCTCCACTCGTTTCTTCCTCGCTCCTCTGCCTTATCCACAACAAAACTCAGCCCGTTCCGCATCCACTCTTCTGTTTCTCCGATCCCCGCCGACGAGCGTGCCAGAACCCACACACTCCTGGCTCCACTCTGGCTAGCCGGCCGCGGCCATGGCTCCGTTTCTCCACTCCCCACAGCAAACCGCCATGGATCCCTAGAGTATTTTGGAGCTCTTTTCATGGTGCTTTTACTCTCCTTCCTACAGACTTGGAAGCTACAACGGCGTCACCCAATGACGGTGCTGCAACCAGCACCAGCCGGAGCTAGAGACGACAACAAACAGATGTTTGTAACCCGCACCTGAGAAAGCTACCACCGATGAGAAGAAAAGCTTGAGCCGAGATACACAAAGCTGGGGCGGGTACCCATGGAAGCTGCAACCGGCGCTTGAGAAGCTACAACCGTTGTGGGAAAAGCTACAACGGGTGAAACAAAAAGCTTCAACCGGCGCCTGCAGGCGCCGACGTGCTGCACGGGGATGCTTCAACCATCTACGGAAAAGCTGTTAACGACACTCGACGAAGCTACAAGCAGCGACGAAAATTGCTACATGCGTCATTCTTTCTTGCAGGGACAAGAGAGAAGCAGGTGTCACAACCAGTGCACATCAGAGCTACAACCGTCAACCCAAAATGCTACGTCCGGTGGCATTTTTTCTGAAACCAGAGAAAGAATAGGCTTCAACGGACGTGCGTCATAGCTGCAACCATACTGAAAAATACTGAAAAATCGGATGCCTGGCAGCCGACCGGCCCAAATTTAGGCCGGCGCGCCGGCGCCTATCAGCGCCCTTCCTCAATTAGTGATTTCGACTCACGGAAGGCGAGATGGGCGCCCAAGACGAAGCGGCTCAGCAAAATAAAGAAGGTAGTTGGGGCCTAACCGCGGAAGAGGCCCATCAGTAGCAATGCGGCGATAGTGCTAAAAAGAAGCCCATGAAACAAATGATCCATCGGGCCTCGCTGTCTACCCCCGCAATGCGGCGGAGGGGCTCAATTTCTGCCGTCGCCGGCGACCGGACGCACGCGCCTGCTGCAACAGTGCGAAATCCTGGGCCAGCAGCCCACCCCGCCTTCCTCAGCGGCCGGCACGACGGCGGCTGCTCGCGCAAGGCTAGGGTGGCGGATGGCGGCGCTCGGGCTTCGTCTGAGCCATGGCGGCGGTGCCTGTCGAATCAGCGCCGAGCCGCCACTGCGGAGGAGCGCTCGCGTGGGCTGTGGTCATGTGTTCCTTGATCTATCTCCTTTCGGTTCCTATTTCAAGGTGCATCCTGTTTGATTTCTTCTGGATCTTCGATTCGGTCTGTGAATTTGGTAGTCTATCTCCCTACTCAGGCTGTCTCACTTCCTAATTATATACAGTCATTTCCTGAGCCTGGTAGTCATCTAAAAAATCATATGTGTGTGCCTGACTATCTTAGCCCCCATATGATGATGTTATAAACTTGAATATACTTTGTCTGCATCAAATGCTCCCTCTGACTAGTTTTGGCCATCCAACTGGAGAATGCTATCCAAGAAATTTCGACCAGATTTTCTGTGGATGATTTTTTTTTTTGCGGGGAATCCATGGATGATGATTGATGGATGAAGTATTGGTCCAAGTAAACTGACCGTGCCAGGTTGCACTCCTAGTCAAACTTAGCGGACGAAAACTGCATATCGGCAGTCGGCACAACCTTAAAATCAGTCACCATCTTTCGTCCCTCTAAGGTCTGCCACTACAGCCCAACCTAAGTGTATATATGCAGTCATTTGTAACAGAATTTCCTCACCACCTTGTATGCCGTTTGGGATTTATTTGTAAAGCAGACCGAAAGCCTGTTTCGAGGTATCTCAAGAATGCTTTGAAATATATTTTGGCAAGATTTTCTGTGGATGATGATTATCTTTTGGTGGGGAATCTGTTGATGATGATTGATGGGTGAAGTCTTGGTCCAGGTAAACTGACTGTGACTGTGAATGCTAGGTTGCACTCCTAGTCAATCTTAGCGGACGAAAACGGCATGTCGGCACAACGTTCAAATCACTCACCATCTTTCCCTCCCTCTAAGGTCTAGCCACTACAGCCCAGCCTAAGTGTGTGTATATATGTACGCAGTCAGGGGAAGGGAAAGCACATTACCAGATATGGGTACTACTAGATGCTTGCCATGGGGATCATTGTCTCTTGTCATGTTTCTGTTATTGCAGTCCATGGTTTAGTTATCCTCTGCCTGCTCCACAGAGGAGAGAGCTGTCCTGATGGACATCCGGTCTTCCCTGAGGAGAGCACACTCCCTGGTTTCGCCTGATCTATGGGGGCACGATGATGATGAATGCTGCTCGTGGAAGACTGTGACATGCAACAATAGCACCCGACGAGTGACTCATCTCGACCTTTCCCTTGTATATCTATCAGCAGATGCAGGTGAACGTTGGTATTTAAACTTGACGGTGTTTTCTGCATTCCATGAGCTTCAGTCCCTAGATCTATCACTCAATTTCGCCTCTTCGCTAAGCTTCCAAGGTACGTTTGGACTACAAACTCTCTCTGAGAACAATACATATGTGTGGTCATTTCATATTCTTGTAGCTGTAACGAAAACACCTGCAGGGTTAGTTGGACTACCCAGGCTTCAATATCTTGACCTCAGTGTAGCTTCGCTAGGAGGGGGTTCCCTGGAATTTATCGGGGCATGTGTTTCACTGGAAGTCTTAGCTCTCAACGACAACAACTTTACTGGAGGTCTTCCAGAGGAAGGTATGAAGGTGTACTGCTTATAGTAGGTACTGAGGTTAAGGTCGACATTTCACATATCCATAACCTTCTCGCATCCATATTCCTTTGCAGCTTTCAAAAATCTTAGAAGCTTGCGACAATTGAATATGTCTCTGAATATACTCAACGGAAACCTCCCGGCATCACTATTTGCGCTTCCTCACCTGAAGATCTTAGATCTCTCAAAAAATATCTTCGATGGGCATATTCCAATTAGTTCGTCCTTGGGACCAATTTCCCTTGAAGTCTTAGATCTCAGCTATAATAATCTCAGTGGAATTCTCCCAATTACAGGTAAACAAACAGGAATTTCTTATATTCGAAAAAGGAACTTCATGACTTCATATTTCATACTTCTGTTCATGTCACCTGTAATAATTATACTATTTGCATGCACCACAGCCTTTAAGAACATCAGGAACTTGAATCTGGGTAGCAATCAATTCAGTGGATCTCTCCCTGTGTCAATACTTGTACTTCCTCGTCTGAAGTTCCTAGATCTGTCATACAATCATTTTGAGGGAGGTTTTCCTGTTAATTTTTCTTTGGAAGAACTTCCACGTGAAGTCTTATATCTCGATGGTAATAACATGAGTGGAACTCTTCCGACTGAAAGAGGTAACGAATGAGCATTTCCCACTTATATCACTAAATAATGCTGCCACTGTTTCTAATTGTTGCATGATTTCTTATGCTCACAGCATTTGAAAATCTCCGGAACCTACGGCATTTGTATTTGAGTTACAACCAGTTCAGCGGAAGCATTCCAACATCAGCATTTGAAAATCTCCAGAACCTGCGAGAATTGTCTTTGGGTTCCAATCAATTCAATGGAAACATTCCAGCATTATTGTTTTCTCTACCACATATTGAACTGTTGAATCTCTCATCAAACTTCTTCAGCGGACCAATTCCTAGAAATCCATCTTTGAATATTTCATTGTCACTTAAGAGTCTTCAGTTTTCCCAAAACAATTTGAGTGGTAGGCTTTCTTTCACTTGGCTTGGAAGCCTCACAAAGCTGGAAGTAATAGACCTTTCAGGCAATGCTAACCTAGTTGTTGATGTCAATATTCTTGGCGGGACAGCTCCTTTCCAGTTGAAACAGCTATTGCTCTCTGGTTGTGATCTTGACAAGAGGATTATTGCAGAACCACGGTTTCTACGCACACAACGTCATTTAGAGGTGCTTGACTTGTCCAACAATAACTTGTCAGGTAGCATGCCAAATTGGTTGCTTACAAAGGAAGCAACACTACAAGAACTACATCTTGGAAATAACTCGCTAACTGGATCGCTATACCCAATATGGCATACCCAATCTTCTCTCCAGGTTATCGACTTACACATGAACCATATCACAGGACAGATGCCAGCCAACATCAGTTCAATGTTTCCAGTGTTGAATGTTCTGGATTTTTCTAATAACAACTTCTTTGGGCACATACCAACTTCGCTGTGTGAGATCCAGTCCATGGTAATTTTAGACCTATCAAAGAACAATTTTTCTGGTGAAGTTCCAGCTTGTGTGTTCACTAATTATCCCTGTCCAATGACCTTAAAGGTCTCAAACAACAAGCTTGGTGGTCTGATTTTTAGTGGGATGAATAACCTGTCCATTATGTTGGAACTACACCTGGATGGTAACAAATTCGAAGGGACAGTGCCTCGTAATCTGTCAGGAGGGCTTTTAGAGGTCATTGATTTGCATGATAACGAGTTATCTGGCAAACTTGATACTCCCTCCTATTCTTTTTTCTTTGCGTCTAAGGCTGGTTGTAATGGTAGTATCATAGCTAGTATCATGCATGCCAACTAGGCAATTTTGATGAGGTGTCATAGCATTAAAGGAAGAAAGAGAGGGTGTAGTATCATATCATGATACCGTATCATATTAAATGCTATACTACTTTGTGTCATGCATGGCAATAAATAAAGTACTACATGATACTAACATATGATACTATGCATTAGGGAGATAGTATCATACACTAGTACCATATGCATGATACTAGTATATGATACTCCCCATTACAACCAGCCTAAGGTTGAGCCCGCATACCAAGGAGAGAAACTTTCTGTTAAATCTGGACCAAATTGCGCCAATTTCAGACAGCGTAATACTTTCCTATTTCAGTAATTGAGGGGAGAAGTTTTGGCAACCCGTGCCCCCACCCGTTCGAATAGGGGGTGAAAAGATTGAGATCGGGCGTTGGAACGCTCGGCCGCGTAGGAGTAAACTCCCTTTCTTTGTGCATACGTTCCTCTCTCTCCTTTCCCTCTGCATGCATCCACGGAGAGGAATTAATTATGCAAGTTTTGGAAACTGCGGCATAAAATGGGCATTGCGCAGACCATATAGGGAAAAATCAAAAAAAGTTATATGCAGACTATTGGGGAACGGAGGGAGTACATCATTGTGGAATATGTCTTCGTTGAAAGTCCTGAATCTTGCTGGTAACCGTATAACCGGCAAAATTCATCCACAAATTTGTGGCCTCACAAGCCTTGAACTTTTAGATATATCAAGCAATAATCTTACAGGGTCCGTACCGAACTGCAGCTGCATGTTGCTCCACTTCCTTAACCTCTCTGGGAATTCCTTATCTAGCCATATCTCTTATCCCTTCTTCAACATATCAAGTCTGATTTCTTTGGATATCAGAAACAATCAGTTCGCAGGCAACCTCCATTGGATACGTTATCTTGATAACATTAGGCTGCTTTCCTTGGGCGGAAATGAGTTTGAAGGGCAGATCACTCCAAACTTGTGTGAACTCCTGCACTTGAGGATAATTGACTTGTCTCATAATGTAGCGACCCGACCCGAATGGATCAAGTCTATGTGCTTAAGTGTCATCCTTGGATCGGTATGCTGACACACACAGTACTCGAGGATTTATAACAGAGGTAAATCACATGTATAAAGTAACGTAAATACTATTACCTCAATCCAAAATAGCGGAAGTAACAAGGTTGTGGATTCCCATCAACACCAACGGCAAAGTTGAGTGTAGAATTCGTAACCCTAACGTATCACTTACTCGTCGTAAGATCCTGCAACATGAGACGTTGCAGCCACAAAGGGTCAGTACATTGAATGTACTGGCAAATTCACACCATAGAGCAATGATGAATAATGGCTATCTCTACATGCATATTTGGCTGGTGGAGGCTCTATGGTTACATTGTTTTTGCGAAAAGTCAATTTTTCCCTACTGCAAAGGAATAAATTTTATTTAACTATCATGGTGGTTGTTAAACATTGAGAATGGTTGACAACATTCTCAATCCCAATTTAGTAACATCATCATTAAACCCAACAAATTAAATTAAAGTAACATGATGAGATTCACATGATAATCCAAGTACTAGATACTCAAGATGTCCATAACCGGGGACACGGCTAATCATGATTAGTTTATACACTCTGCAGAGGTTGCGCACTTTTCCCCACATGACTCGATCTCCTCCGTTGGTTTTCTCGCACTACATGGTGTTTGAGAAACGAATGACCGAGACATAGTCTTTCAGAAGCGCTAGCACCTTACGATGGGTAGACCGGTACACCTACTTTCCCCTACATCTGCTAGTCTACCACTGTAAGAGTTCACACGACTTAATCAACTATGCTAGAGCCCATAATAGCATGTGGCTGCACACGGAAGTTTCTAACATGAATAATCTTATGATCCCTTTGAGCCTGAGTGGCGGTCCATAAGAAAACAGGCAATCCTGGTCTACCCAGGTGCCTAGACAGGCAATCCTGGAATACCCAGGTGCCTCAATCCACCCAGATGTGTGTTTAAGTTGCCACCTTAAGTAAACCATTAATTAACAATCTCACAACTGTCATGAATACTCTCAAAACCCAATCCACGTCTACGAGCATAGCATAGCAATATAAGCAACGTAATAGTAACTTCCAAGGTTTGAATGCAGGGCAATAGGTTCCTACCTCATCAACTACTTCTCGATACCCACATGTTATCAATCCTACTCATGCAATGTTTGAGGGTTGAAACTAATGCATAAAAACTGGGTATGAAAAGGGATATGATCAAAGTGTGAACTTGCCTGCAATGTTGATGAAGATGCTTTGCACTCAAAACTCTAGATGGTTCTACTCGTCACACTCCGGTCAATCTATCGTAAGCAAGCAATAATAACCACACATAAGCAATCACTCAAAAGATCAGAAAGAACGAAGAAAACAATTCGGAAAACATCAAAACCAAGTAAATAACTCTTACAACATAAAATAATTTCTAACAGTACCAAAATTATGTGAATTTGGCCTTATCAGAAAGTTTAGGTCAAGAGCTTCGATTTGCAAAAAGAATCAATTAAATCGGAGTTATAAAACTCAAGTTATGATCAAACGAAGTTCAAATTCAAATCTGATCTAATTCAAATTTTAATTTTTCAAAAACATGTTTGAGTTGGATTACTAGATAAAGGGGATCATAACGAAGAAGTGGGCGTTGGTTTCGTTGGATTTGGACTAACGAGCAAAAAGTAATGATCGTTTTAAAAACAGGGACTAATCTGTAAGAAAATATAATTAAATCTGGCTCCCTGGCTACGTGACAGAAAACTATCGGACGAACATCCATTTTAAAAGCATAAACGATGAACGCGTTCACTACAGAAGCTGACCTAGCGAACACTCGCTAAAAAAACAAAACGAAAAAAACGAGAGAAAGATCTGGATCGTTGGATCCAGATCCAACGGCGAGGAGAGGGCGGCGGTTACCCCGGCGGCGGTTCATCGGCGGCGAGGAAAGGGGCGGCGGCGGCGGCTCGGATCCACTCGGGAGTGGCGTTCCGGCGGTCGTAGAGGATGGCGGAGATGTCGGGGAGGGGCGACGCGGCGAGGCGAGGAGGATGGCGCTGTCGGCGGCTGTCCACGGCGACGGACGGGCGGCGGCAGCGGCGAAGCGGATCTCGCCGGCGGTGGCGGATTCCGACGAGTGCGGCGGCGGCTGCGACGCGATGCGGAGAGGGGAGGAGAGGCGGCGGCGGCTTTATAGGCGGGGAGGGGCGGCGATGGCGTGGGCGAGGGGCAAGGGGAGGCGTGCCCGATGCGGTCACGGCGGCGGTGACGCCGTCTGGCAGCGACTTCAAGCGGAGCTCGGGGGACGGCGTGGTGGCTGCTGGGCTGGGCCTTGGCCTGGCAGGAGCTGGGCCGGCCCAGTTCGGCGGATGGAGGAAGGTTTTTTTTAAACGTTTAACAGACAAAAGAAATAATAAGACGTTAAGAAATAAAAACAACTATAGGCATATAATATACCAAAATTTGCAGAAAAAGATTTTCTACAACATGGACATTTTTATAATGCCAAATAAAATCCACACAAATTCAGATAATTCAAAGAGTGCTACTGGTCTAATAAAATCCAATAAAAATCATTTTAAAAATACCAAAATTAGTTCAAATTTATTTCTCTCCAATTTTCTGATGTAGGGAATCATGTTACCCTATTTTCCATATATTTTATTTTGGAGAAAAAGAAACTCAAATAACTCCAAATTGAAAATAAATTCAAAAGAACTTTGAATTTAATTCTTTGAAACTCCCAACTCATATTTCATATGTTTTGAAGAAGTCATTTTATCTTCGCTCGTGAAAATCATTGAGTTGCATAAAGTTCCAGAATTGGAAATATTTTCCAAATGAAATTCAAATATTTTCAACACCCCTTGTCATTTAAATAAATGGAAGAAGTCATGTCATCTTCTCTCCAGGGTTTTGTGGTGAAAAGAATTTGAATTCACGGAGATCACGAATGCAAAATGAAAGTTTGGGAAAGTCCTTTTATTCCCTCTCATTTAACTTTCAAAAGGTTTCAAATCACTCAAATTCACACAAGCAATCAAACAATCAATCAAAACTATCTATTTGTTTATAACATTCCAAAATTTAGAATTTTGGGATGTTATAAACCTACCACCCTTAAAATGAATCTTGTCCTCGAGATTCGGAGAGGCTAGCAAGAAATTGGTTAGGGTTTGGGGGTCTTCTCAAAAATCCATCGATCGTCTCCGGGGTCTCGGGCGCTACCACCCTTAGAAGCATGGTTACGGTTCCATCAAAACTCATCTACTCCATCCTTATTACTGACAGTGTCGGTCTTCTCAGATCTTAAGGATAATTCCTTCTCTGGGCTCTTCCGGTAGTGGCATAACCTTTTCCTCAATTCTTTTATCCTTTCATCTTGGTAAGGTTATCCCGAGATTGGGTCTTCTTAGTTGACGGGTCTGGTGCCAATACCAACTAACTATCGATATCTCATGGTGGTCAACAATTTAGGGTTTCTCCTACAGGAAATGGGTCTGGTTGATCCTCACCGTATAACCTACGGTTGGCAAAAGCTGCCTTGTACAAGGGGAAAATTTCTTATACCATTCTAAGGTTTAAACAGGGTTTTGATCGTCGTCTCTCTACTATAGGTAAGTCACTCAGATTTACCATCCCATATAGCAAGGCGAACAGTAAGTCGGTATGGTGATCAATCCATCCCGCACCCAAATCATTACCTTGTACATGGTTTAGCGAATCTCGCATTCTAACACTCGGTCATCCTCACAAGCATTGCAGAATTTCCCTTGTCGACGAACCAAGTTCGGATAAATTCATTGATTCTACAAGCCAAACAAACATCTATCGTTCCTTAACAACTCTCAGGTTTTGCGTAAACTCCTATATAATCGTCGGTTGATAAAATCGTAACTTCTTCCAGGGTTTTTCCTTTAGCAAGAATGTGCTTGCTTCTTGGCAGGTCCTGGGGCCTGTGGGTTATGGCCCATCTCATCACTTGTAGTCCTTGAACTTATCCTCGGGCTTCTGATCATTATTCCAACTTCCAACTTCCTAGTATTCTTAAATCCATCCAATTGTACTGTCTTCCTTCCTTCTATTGGCACCAAACTAGGACATGATTACCCAGACTCATCATGGAATTTACCTTGATCCATATTTCCAACATCATACCTCCTTTATATCCAATAGTAATTCATCTCTTCATCCTCGTGGGATATCCCACCTACCGAGATAAAAACTTATACTTATGAAGTCCATACTCCACTTCATGGAACATCATTATCCTTTCCAGGGTCAAGCGTCCTTACAGGGGAATATTGGCCATTTCTGCATGGCACTTCTTCAACTGGAATACGTGAAACACATCATGTGTTGGGGAACGTTGCAGAAAATTAAAATTTTCCTACGGTTTCACCAAGATCCATCTATGAGTTCATCTAAGCAACGAGTCAAGGGAGTGAGTTTGCATCTACATACCACTTGTAGATCGAAAAGGAAGCGTTCAAGGGATGGTGATGATGGATTAGTACTCGGATCACCGATGACCAAGTGCTGAACGGACAGCACCTCCGCGTTCAACACACGTACGGTACGGACGACGTCTCCTCCGTCTTGATCTAGCAAGGAGGAAGGAGAGGTTGAAGAAGACAGCTCCACCGGCAGCACGACGGCGTGATGATGGTGGAGAAGCAAGATCTCGGCTGTGGCTTCACGAGCACACAACGGAGGAGGAGAGGTGTTGGGAGGGAGGGGCTGCGCTTGAGTTGTGTTTGCAGCCCTCCCTCACCCCTCTATTTATAGGGGAAAGGGAGAGGGGCTGGCCCTCTAGATGCATCTAGAGGGGGCGGACCAGGGAGGGGCTTGCCCCCAAGCAAGGCGCCCCTCTAGGGTTCCCCAAACCCTAGGCGCATGGGCCCAGGGGGGGGCGCCCAGCCCACCGGGGCTGGCTCCTCCCCACGCAGCCCAGTGGCCCCGGAGAGGTGGCCCTCCCGGTGGACCTCCGGAACCCTTCCGGTGACCCCGGTACAATACCGATATGCCCCGAAACTTCTCCGGTGTTCGTTTGACAACTTCCCATATATAAATATTTACCTCCGGACCCTTCCGGAACTCCTCGTGACGTCCGAGATCTCATCCGGGACTCCGAACAACATTCGGTAATCACATACAAGTCTTCCTAACAACCCTAGCGTCACCGAACCTTAAGTGTGTAGACCCTACGAGTTCGGGAGACATGCGAACATGACCGAGACGCTCTCGGTCAATAACCAACAGCGGATCTGGATACCCATGTTGGCTCCCACATGCTCCTCGATGATGTCATCGGATGAACCACGATGTCGAGGATTCAAGCAACCCGTATACTATTCCCTTTGTCGACGGTATGTTACTTGCCCGAGACTCGATCGTCGGTATCCCAATACCTCGTTCAGTCTCGTTACGGCAAGTCACTTTACTCGATTGTAATGCATGATCCCGTGACGGACACTTGGTCACTTTGAGCTCATTATGATGATGCACTACCGAGTGGGCCCAGTGATACCTCTCCTTAATACGGAGTGACAAATCCTGTCTCGATCCGTGTCAACCCAACAAGCACTTTCGGAGATACCGTAATGCACCTTTATAGTCACCCGCCACGTTGTGACGTTTGGTACACCCAAAGCACTCCTACGGTATCCAGGAGTTACACGATCTCATGGTCTAAGGAATAGATACTTGACATTGAGAAAGCTCTAGCAAAACGAACTACACGATCTTGTGCTATGCTTAGGATTGGGTCTTGTCCATCACGTCATTCTCCTAATGACGTGATCCCGTTATCAACGACATCCAATGTCTATAGTCAGGAAACCATGACTATCTATTGACCAACGAGCTAGTCAACTAGAGGCTCACTAGGGACGTATTGTGGTCTATGTATTCACACATGTATTACGATTTCCGGATAATACAATTATAGCATGAATAAAAGACAATTATCATGAACAAGGGAATATAATAATAATTCTTTTATTATTGCTTCTAGGGCATATTTCCAACAGTCTCCCACTTGCACTAGAGTCAATAATCTAGTTACATTGTGATGAATCGAACACCCATAGAGTTCTGGTGTTGATCATGTTTTGCCCATGGAAGAGGTTTAGTCAACGGATCTGCGACATTCAGATCCGTATGCACTTTCTAAATTTCTATGTCTCCATCCTGAACATTTTCACGGATGGAGTTGAAGCGACGCTTGATGTGCCTGGTCTTCTTGTGAAAGCTGGGCTCCTTGGCAAGTGCAATAGCTCCAAAGTGTTGTCACAGAAGAGTTTGATTGGCCCCGACGCATTGGGTATGACTCCTAGGCGGTGATGAACTCCTTCACCCAAATTGCTTCATGCGCTGCCTCCGAGGCTGCCATGTACTCCGCTTCACATGTAGAACCCGCCACGACGCTCTGCTTGCAGCTGCACCAGCCATCTTGCTCCACCATTCAACATATACACGTATCCGGTTTGTGACTTAGAGTCATCCAGATCGTGTCGAAGCTAAGCGTCGACGTAGCCCTTCTGACGAGCTCTTCGTCACCTCCATAAACGAAACATGTCCTTTGTGCTTTTCGGTACTTTAGGATATTCTTGACCGCTGTCCGGTGTTCCTTGCCGGGATTACTTTGGTACCTTCCTACCAAACTTACGGCAAGGTTTACATCAGGTCAGTACACAGCATGGCATACATAATATATCCTATGGCTGAAGCATAGGGGATGACACTCATCTCTTCTTTATCTTTTGCCGTGGTCGGGCATTGAGCCGAGCTCAATCTCACACCTTGCAGTACAGGCAAGAACCCTTTCTTGGACTGGTCCATTTTGAACTTCTTCAAAATCTTATCAAGGTATGTGCTTTGTGAAAGACCTATGAGGCGTCTCGATCTATTTCTATAGATCTTGATGCCTAATATATAAGCAGCTTCTCCAAGGTCCTTCATTGAAAAACACTTATTCAAGTAGGCCTTAATGCTGTCCAAGAATTCTATATCATTTCCCATCAAAAGTATGTCATCTACATATAATATGAGAAATGCTCTGAGCTCCCACTCACTTTCTTGTAAACGCAGGCTTCTCCATAAGTCTGCATAAACCCAAACGCTTTGATCATCTCATCAAAGCGAATGTTCCAACTCCGAGATGCTTGCACCAGCCCATCCATTGATGGTTTGGTACATCCTCCACCCAGGTAGCAGCACCTCTTTCAAAGAACGGAAGAGCATGCTGGGCTATATCCTTTTCGACTATAGGGTTATTCTCCATGTGATCCTCCATGTTCTAAATCCATTGGTCTGTCTCCAATTGACTCATCGGTCCAGACAATACAAGCTCATCTCCATTCATTCTCTATGGGTCCATGGGTTTTGGGGTGGGATAAGAGAGATAGAGAGGGATACACATAATACAAACAATAGTTTTGAAAAGACAGGTTTTATTGTGGCTGTCGGAAAAACATCAAACAAATGACAGCTCACAATCGATGCATCTAACGCAGGTATATAATAGGGGTTTGGGCTTCTAATGGTCAATAAATCTTCAAAGTCATCAAACTCTTCGATTCTTGTTCATGTCTCCGATGGCTTCTTCTGATCATGCTTGTCCTACTCAAGTTCTTTTGCCAGATCATCTCCGTTGTCGCAAAGTCTCTCGTGGCGTCCTTCAATATTTCTGGAGTTATGTTCCAACTTCTGGATTTCATCAACCTCGACATGAACCATGATCCTACTGTCCTTCAGTTCCTGACAAATCTCCGGTATCTCGAGGTTTAGCTCCTCCTGCTTGGCTATTTTAATCTTCTGGGACCTGGGTTCTTCATGAACTGCTTCCTTGTCAAATACGGCTTCCTGCAGATCCACCCTAAACTTCTCGATGTAATACTCCAGATCCTGGTGATGCACCAGCTATGTTAAAACTACATCCTTCGCTGACAAATGCTCATTCAGCCTTCTACCATCCAATTCTTCCATGCATCTGCACGCTTAACTCCGCATGGTGACAATAGCATAGGCGGGCAACAACACCATGGTTAGCCATGTTTATGCCCATGTTACTGCCATGAGCTTTCATTCCATAATTGATATCTCCTGTCTTAGGGTTTTCTTGAAAAAAACTTTGAATTCTAATGCTCCATGTTCCGGCCTTTCTCTGATACACCTTGATCTCGGGTATTGACAGCTTCCATAATCTGCCAAGTTCCATAAGGGGTGCCTTTATAGGTCATACAAATCTGGAAATTCTTCAAACCCTTCAAATTCTCCTAGTCTTCGGAGTCTTCACCGTTGTATTTTCCGTCATTGTAATGCTCGGTAAAATCCTCTTCATTCCGAAGTGGTCTTAGTTGTCCGATATCTGGTCCTTCTTGGAGTGGTCTCATCAGTCGAATCTCCGAGGGGTCAAAAGGGGAAAGGGGTATGGTCTTCACTAAAAGGGAATATTTGAATAAACTCAGAAGAGAAGAGAGGTAAAAGATTCTTTTGAAAAGAAAGTTGTAGAGAAAAAATCTTTCCTATGGGCTTGCCAGTTTCTAGGGTCACGTCCTACTGTCAACATGTGCTCTGATACCATCTTGTAGCGACCCGACCCGAATGGATCAAGTCGCTGTGCTTAAGTGTCATCCCTGGATCGGTATGCTGACACACACAGTACTCAAGGATTTATAACAGAGGTAAATCACATGTATAAAGTAACGTAAGTACTATTACCTCAATCCAAAGTAGCGGAAGTAACAAGGTTGTGGATTCCCATCAACACCAACGGCAAAGTTGAGTGTAGAATTCGTAACCCTAACGTATCACTTACTCGTCGTAAGATCCTGCAACATGAGACGTTGCAGCCACAAAGGGTCAGTACATTGAATGTACTGGCAAATTCACACCATAGAGCAATGATGAATAATGGCTATCTCTACATGCATATTTGGCTGGTGGAGACTCTATGGTTACATTGTTTTTGCGAAAAGCCAATTTTTCCCTACTGCAAAGGAATAAATTTTGTTTAACTATCATGGTGGTTGTTAAACATTGAGAATGGTTGACAGCATTCTCAATCCCAATTTAGTAACATCATCATTAAACCCAACAAATTAAATTAAAGTAACATGATGAGATTCACATGATAATCCAAGTACTAGATACTCAAGATGTCCATAACCGGGGACACAGCTAATCATGATTAGTTTATACACTCTGCAGAGGTTGCACATTTTTCCCCACATGACTCGATCTCCTCCGTTGGTTTTCTCGCACTACATGGTGTTTGAGAAACGAATGACCGAAACATAGTCTTTCAGAAGCGCTAGCACCTTACGATGGATAGACCGGTACACCTACTTTCCCTACATCGCTAGTCTACCACTTTGTAAGAGTTCATGACGACTTAATCAACTATGCTAGAGCCCATAATAGCATGTGACTGCACACGGAAGTTTCTAGCATGAATAATCTTATGATCCCTTTGAGCCTGGGTGGCAGTCCATAAAAAAACAGGCAATCCTGATCTACCCAGGTGCCTAGACAGGCAATCCTGGAATACCCAGGTGCCTCAATCCACCCAGATGTGTGTTTAAGCTGCCACCTTAAGTAAACCATTAATTAACAATCTCACAACTGTCATGAATACTCTCAAAACCCAATCCACGTCTACGAGCATAGCATAGCAATATAAGCAACATAATAGTAACTCCCAAGGTTTGAATGCAGGGCAATAGGTTCCTACCTCATCAACTACTTCCCGATACCCACATGTTATCAATCCTACTCATGCAATGTTTGAGGGTTGAAACTAATGCATAAAAACTGGGTATGAAAAGGGATATGATCAAAGTGTGAACTTGCCTGCAATGTTGATGAAGATGCTTTGCACTCAAAACTCTGGATGGTTCTACTCGTCACACTCCGATCAATCTATCGTAAGCAAGCAATAGTAACCACACATAAGCAATCACTCAAAAGATCGGAAAGAACGAAGAAAACAATTCGGAAAACATCAAAACCAAGTAAATAACTCTTACAACATAAAACAATTTCTAAAAGTACCAAAATTATGTGAGTTTGGCCTTATCAGAAAGTTTAGGTCAAGAGCTTCGATTTGCAAAAAGAATCAATTAAATCGGAGTTATAAAACTCAAGTTATGATCAAACGAAGTTCAAATTCAAATCTGATCTAATTCAAATTTTAAATTTTTAAAAACATGTTTGAGTTGGATTAATGGATAGAGGGGATCATAACGAAGAAATGGGCGTTGGTTTCATTGGATTTGGACTAACGAGCAAAAAGTAATGATCGTTTTAAGAACATGGACTAATCTGTAAGAAAATATAATTAAATCTGGGTCCCTGGCTACGTGACAGAAAACTATCGGACGAACATCCGTTTTCAAAGCATAAGCGATGAACACGTTCACTACAGAAGCTAACCTAGCGAACACTCAGTAAAAAAAACAAAACGAAAAAAAACGAGAGAAAGATCTGGATCGTTGGATCCAGATCCAACGGCGATGGGAGGGCGGCGGTTACTCCGGCGGCGGTTCGTCGGCGGGGAGGAAAAGGGCGGCGGCGGTGGCTCGGATCCACTCGGGAGCGGCGTTTTGGCGGTCGTAAAGGACGGCGGAGACGTCGGGGAGGGGCGGCGCGACGAGGCGAGGAGGATGGCGCTGTCGGCGGCGGTCCACGGCGACGGGACGGTGCGGCAGCGGCGAGCGGATCTCGCCGGCGGTGGCGGATTCCGACGAAAAGTGCGGCGTGGCTGCGACGCGATGCGAGAGGGGAGGAGAGGCGACGGCGGCTTTATAGGCGGGAGGCGGCGATGGCGTGGCGAGGGCAAGGAGGCGTGCCCGACGCAGTCACGGCGGCGGGCGACGCTGCGGCAGCGTGATCTGGCGGGAGCTCGGGGGAAGCGCAGGGCACTGGCTGGGCCTTGGCCTGGCAGGAGGGAAGAAGGTTTTTTTTAAACGTTTAACAGACAAAAGAAATAATAAAACGTTAATAAATAAAAACAACTATAGGCATATAATATACCAAATTTGAAGAAAAATATTTTCTACAACATGGACATTTTTATAATGCCAAATAAAATCCACACAAATTCAGATAATTCAAAGAGTGCTACTGGTCTAATAAAATCAAATAAAAATCATTTTAAAAATACCAAAATTAATTCAAATTTATTTCTCTATAATTTTCTGATGTAGGGAATCATGTTACCATATTTTCCATATATTTTATTTTGGAGAAAAAACTCAAATAACTCCAAATTGAAAATAAATTCAAAAGAACATTGAATTTAATTCTTTAAAACTCCCAACTCATATTTCATATGTTTTGAAGAAGTCATTTTATCTTCGCTCGTGAAAATCATTGAGTTGCATAAAGTTCCAGAATTGGAAATATTTTCCAAATGAAATTCAAATATTTTCAACACCCCTTGTCATTTAAATAAATGGAAGAAGTCATGTCATCTTCTCTCCAGATTTTGTGGTGAAAAGAATTTGAATTCATGGAGATCACGATTGCAAAATGAAAGTTTGGGAAAGTCCTTTTATTCCCTCTCATTTAACTTTGAAAAGGTTTCAAATCACTCAAATTCACACAAGAAATCAAACAATCAATCAAAACTATCTATTTGTTTATAACATTCCAAAATTTAGAATTTTGGGATGTTACACATAACAAGCTTTCATGTTCATTACCCTCATGTATTGGTAATTTCTTTTTCAAAGGTGACACGGACGATCAAATGTTTCATTCAGTATATGGGGGTTCACTGGACTCACTTGGCAGTCCTTATGACTTGAGAGGTTTCAGCTTTACTACCAAAGGGAATCTGTACACATATGGTCAAAGTTTTTTCGTTTCAATGTCCGGCATTGACCTATCTGCGAATATGCTGCATGGAGAAATTCCTTTGTTGGCCCGATAAAATCCCTTAACCTGTCATACAATTCCTTTGTTGGCCCGATACCGACCACCTTTGGCGGCTTGGAGGAGATAGAAAGTTTGGACCTTTCACACAATGAGCTGAGTGGACCAGTACCTTGGCAGCTAACGCGGTTATGTTCATTGGGGGTGTTCTCTGTGGCATACAACAACTTGTCAGGGTGCATACCGAACTCTGGTCAGCTTGGCTCATTCGGCATGGAGAGCTACCTAGCCAACACCAATCTCCACATGATTACACAGGGGAACATGTGCACTCCTGGTCCAGATCCCGTGGCGGAGGAAGATGTGGGTGAGACGTCTGGTGATCCAATCCTATACATGGTCATGGCTGCCGGGTTTATTTTGGCATTTTGGGCCACTGTTGCTTTTTTCATTGTTCCATCCATACGGGAGGTCTGTAATGTTCAAGCTATAGTCGGTCCCATGAAAAAATCGCTCGCCATAAATGTACTATATGTGTACGTATACACCAAAGAACATCCTGTCATTTCATTCTGGGTATTTAATATGAACAATAAACAATGGATTTTGTTTGGTTATATTTCGTACACATGATTTTCTGTAATTTCCAAGTTTTCTGCGGAATCCTTTTTTTTTCTTATGGAATATTTATCATAGTGTACTTGATTAGTACAGGTTAGCACTGGGAAAATTACAGGTAAAGAGCGTCCTTGCACAAATTTAGAATTGTATGCTGGTTAACACGCGTGCCCTTTACATATACAACAAATGCTGGAGGCTCATTCTGAGTCTTTTATCTGCAGGGAATTATATAGGGTGGTGTAGGTTTTACGAGAAAAAATAAGAAGAAGAAGTTTAATTATCCATTGTGCTGAAACTCCCTCTGTAAAGTACTAGTATAGATTTTACAAGAAACAATAATAATAACTGTAAGCACATGTTCATCTAGATCAAGAATTGCACACAAACATATTTTTTACTTGCACCGGTAGTTCACCAAGTCACTGCAGGTTCCTATGTTCATTATGTGCCCGCAAAACCAGCATTATTTGACTTCTTTCACAACATATGTGCTATGTCCTATGACTATTTTGGAAGGCATTTTTTATACAGGAGTGTGATTTGTCTTTACAAAATATTTGGTTAGTGTTCTCGGTTCATAATTGTGCGTTGGCGGAAACGTCTTACCCATCAAGGGTGACGTGTTGCGTGTTATAAAGGCAGGGTGCGAGCCTGGTATACGCATACAAGAGTTTGTTAGGGTTACAAGTTGTAGAGGAAGAAATACAAGAGATAAGAGAGATAAGCTACAAAAGAGGTTACAACCGAATATATCTATGCGCCTACTCAATATCTCCATAACTAGATGATCCTCTCAACCTCCTGTACATATCACATAATAATGTGTTTAACACCCTCCCTTAATCACAGCTTGGTCAAGTTGAGATTATGTTTGAAGTCTTCAAAGCTTCGCACAGGCAATGCCTTTGTAAATCCATCTGCAACTTGATCTTTGGAGTGCACAAAACGAATGTCAAGTTGCTTCTGAACAACTCTTTCTCTGACAAAATGAAAATCAATTTCTATATGTTTTGTCCTAGCATGAAAGACTGGATTTGCAGAGAGACAGGTAGCACCAAGATTGTCACACCATAGACATGGAGCCTGTGTGGTTTTCGCACCAAGTTCTTTCAACATAGACTGAACCCATATTATTTCTGCTGTAGCATTTGCTAATGCTTTATATTCTGCCTCTATGCTTGACCTGGAAACAGTGGCTTGTTTTCGTGCACACCAAGATATCAGGTTAGGTCCAAAGAATACAACAAACCCACCAGTAGATCGCCCGTCATCCAAACATCCTGCCCAATCTGAATCAGAAAAGGCACTGACAAGAGTTGAAGGTGACTTGCTGAAATTTAGACCAACACTCAAAGTGTTTTTAACATATCTGAGTATGCGTTTTGCAGCAGTCAAGTGAACAGTAGTGGGTGCATAAAGAAACTGACAGACCTTGTTGACTGCAAAAGAAATGTCAGGCCTAGTAAGAGTCAGATACTGCAATGCCCCTACTAAAATTTTGTATCTTGTGCTATCCTCTTGATTCAAGAGTGTCCCTTCTGTGAGAGATAATTTTTCCGAACTGGACAGTGGAGTAGGTGAAGGTTTATAATCTTTCAAACTAGCCTTCTTTATCAGATCAGTTGCATACTTTTCCTGAGAGAGATGAAGTCCATCTCTGTTTCTTTTTACCTCAATTCCAAGAAAGAAGTGCAAGTCTCCAAGATCCTTCAAGGCAAAATCTGCAACCAAGTCCTTTAAGAGCCTTGTGTTTGCTTCATCAGATGAGCTTGTCACAATAATGTCAGCAACATATATGAGGACAAATATGCATGTGTTGGACTTGTTGTAGATAAACAATGAGGTGTCAGACCTAGAAGGGGAAAAACCAAGTGCCTGCATCTTATGACAGTGACGAGAATACCATGCCCTTGGAGCTTGCTTTAACCCATATAGTGCTTTATCAAGTTTACACACATAAGAGGGAGCACTTTTACATACAAACCCAGGAGGTTGCTTCATGTACACTTCCTCTTCCAGAACACCATGGAGGAACGCGTTTTGTACATCTAGCTGTCTGAGACTCCAACCCCTAGAAACAGCAATAGACATGACAAGGCGGATGGTAGCAGCTTTAACAACTGGACTAAACGTGTCCTCATAGTCTATGCCATATCTTTGTTTAAATCCCTTTGCAACAAGTCTAGCTTTATAACGATCAATGGTTCCGTCAGATTTCCTTTTAATCCTGAATACCCACTTGCAATCAATCAAGTTTTTACCTTGCTGTGGAGGAACCAAGTGCCATGTTTTATTTTTCTTCAATGCCATGTACTCTTCATTCATAGCTTTCTTCCATCGTTCATCACCAAGTGCTTCTTCAACTGTACTTGGTTCACCTGTGGAACAAATCATACCATATTTGACTATATGTTTGTAGTTCACAGGTTTCCTTACCCCTTTTTGTAGTCGTGTGCGCCGCGGTGATGACGCAGCCAAGTCTGTGGCCACAGAGGATCCGGCTGCCTGCTCGGAAATCCCAGCCGGAACTGATCCCGAGACGGATCCTGTCGATGCAGCAGCGCGAGCTGTCTCGGGTGGATCTTCTGTGGCTCGTGCCGTCGCTGCCGTGCCTGAGGAAGCCGCAGAGAATCCTAGCCTGTGCACCGGCCCATCGTTCCCAAATGATGGCAAATCAACACTGGGCGCCGTGCCAGGCCCCGCGCCGGTGGAGCAGTCCAGAGTCCGTCGCTTGTAGCATAGCGGTTGGCCGCGGTATCGCGCGTCGCCTGGGCCATCCCCACTTCGCCAGTTGGCAGAGGGTGATTGGCGCGCCGCTGGGTCCGCGGTGCGGCCAGCGAGAGGGAGCCGCGTGTCGCCCGCAGGAGTGGACGCTGCGACGGATCCCGAGGGGGATCGAATTTCCTGACTCTGCGCCGATCCCAAGGAGATCATGTCGCCAGTTTCCTGTCGTGGCACCAATCCCAAGGAGATTCTGTCTCCTATTTCTGGACACATGAAATAAGGGCCAAAATTTGCACCATTTTCATCATTTTCTTCGCCGATCGTCCCTGTCTCAGTGCCTGTTGCATCAACATGAGTCTCATGCAGTATATTAGCGGGATTAGTCAACAAGTGATCCTCAATATCGTTCCCCCCTTGATCAAGGCCGGTGATATGTGAGGGCAAAATAAGAATTTCTTTGCGAAGGAGAGCACCGACGTTATGATGAAGATCAGAGAAGGGAAACTGTGTTTCATCAAAAACGACATCCCTATATATGTAGACATGGCCCGTGGAGACGTCTAGACACTTGACACCTTTGTGTTGGGCACTATAGCCAAGGAATACACATTTGGTGGAACGAAACATGAGTTTTCGTTTGTTGTAGGGACGTAGGTTGGGCCAGCATGCGCACCCAAAGACACGAAGGGAGTTATTGTTCGGTTTTTCATGGAGAAGTCTTTCTAGCGGGGTTTCATTTTCGATAACACGACTAGGAAGCATGTTTATGAGATGAACGGCTGTGAGAAAAGCTTCATCCCAGAACTTGAGAGGCATAGATGTTCCTGCGAGGAGGGCAAGGCCAACTTCAACTATGTGGCGATGCTTTCGTTCAGCAGAGCTGTTTTGCTGGTGCGCATGAGGGCATGACACGTGGTGTGAGATGCCAAGAGTTTGTAAGAAGGATTTCAATTTCTCATATTCCCCTCCCCAGTCTGACTGGACAACAATGATTTTGCTGTCAAACTTGCGCTCAACAAGAGCTTGGAAGTTTTGAAAAACTTCAAAGACATCGGATCTTTTCTTAAGAAGATAGATCCAAGAGAATTTACTATAGTCATCAATGAAACTGACGTAATAAGAGTGTCTACCAACAGAGGTGGGGGCCGGACCCCAAACATTAGAAACTATAAGCTGCAATGGTTTGGTAGAAACACTAGTAGATATTGGATATGGTAATTGATGACTTTTAGCTCTTTGGCACGAATCACAAATAGTTTCATTATGTCGCTCAACCACAAATGGGAGGTTATTTTTCCTAAGCAATTTTCAACTAGAGAGAAAGAAGCATGTCCTAATCTATCATGCCACCGTGTTGATGAAAGCTTGGCAACACCATAGACTTGCTTATTGAATCTTCTACGCACCGGGATCAATGGATAAAGCCCTTGAACACATCTACCTCGATAGAGGATTTTCTTCGTTGCCTGATCCTTAATCAAAAAGAAATAAGGGTGAAACTCGAGGAAGACATGATTATCTAGGGCAATTCGGTGAACAGAAAGAAGACTTTTGGCAGCACTAGGAACATGCAAGATTTTCTTGAGATGAATATTGCGACTAGGGGTACTAAATATTGAATGACCAATGTGATTTATCCGCATACCTTCTCCACTTGCCGTGTGAGTTTGATCCTTCCCACGGTACCTTCCCACGGTACCTTTCCTTCATGGTGTCAAAACCGGCAGATCTCGGGTAGGGGGTCCCGAACTGTGCGTCTAGGCGGATGGTAACAGGAGACAAGGGACACGATGTTTTTACCCAGGTTCGGGCCCTCTCGATGGAGGTAATACCCTACTCCTGCTTGATTAATATTGATGATATGGGTAGTACAAGAGTGGATCTACCACGAGATCAGAGAGGCTAAACCCTAGAAGCTAGCCTATGGTATGATTGTTGTTCGTCCTACGTACTAAAACCCTCCGGTTTATATAGACATCGGATAGGGTCAGTGAGGAAGTCCCGGACTAGGGGGTGTCCGGATAGCTGGACTATCGTCACGGACGGACTCCAAGACTATGAAGATACAAGATTGAAGACTTGGTCCCGTGTCCGGATGGGACTTTCCTTGGCGTGGAAGGCAAGCTTGGCGATACGGATATGTAGATCTCCTACCATTGTAACCGACTCTGTGTAACCCTAACCTATCCGGTGTCTATATAAACCGGAGGGTTTTAGTCCGTAGGACGAACAACAATCATACCATAGGCTAGCTTCTAGGGTTTAGCCTCCTTGATCTCGTGGTAGATCTACTCTTGTACTACCCATATCATCAATATTAATCAAGCAGGAGTAGGGTATTACCTCCATCGAGAGGGCCCGAACCTGGGTAAAAACATCGTGTCCCCTGCCTCCTGTTACCATCCGCCTAGACGCGATTCGGGACCCCCTACCGAGATCCGCCGGTTTTGACACCGACATTGGTGCTTTCATTGAGAGTTCCTCTATGTCGTCACCGATAGGCCCGATGGCTCCTTCGATCATCAACAACGACGCGGTCCAGGGTGAGATTTTTCTCCCCGGACAGATCTTCGTGTTCGGCGGCTTTGCATCGGGCCAATTCGCTGGCCATCGGAGCAGATCGAAAGCTTCGCCCTGGCCATCAGGTCAGATTTGGAAGTTTGAACTATACGGCCGATATCCGCGGAGACTTGATCTTGACGGATTCGAGCCGCAATAAGCGTGCCGCCTTGTCTCGATGGGCATGATCTAGCTCGCAGCCGAGCGATTGCCACGGAGGCCGCACCGATATCCGCTCCGACCCTTAATCCGGGCGGATTCCTGATCGAGGACGAGTGGTTGGACACCGCCCGGGGCTACAATCTCTACGGCGATCGAGCGAACTCCATCCTGTCGCTGCGAAGACCTCGACTCCACGGTGCGGACTCCTCTCCGGACTCCGAACCCTCCGTGCCCTGCCAATTGAATCCGATTGGGCGCCGGTCATGGAGTTCATCGTCGGACATCTTTCAGCACTCGCCCTTTGGCGACATCCTGAATTCACTAAAGTCTCTCTTTATCCGGAGAGCCTGGCCGGACTACGGACAGGAAGGTTGGGATGCGGACGACGAAGAAATTCAACGCCCACCCACCACCCACTTTGTAGCCACTGTCGATGATCTAACCGACATGCTAGACTACGACTCCGAAGACATCGACGGTATGGACGACGATGCCGGAGACGACCAAGAACCAGCGCCTACAGGGCACTAGAAGGCCACCTCATCATATGCCATATATATGGTGGACATCCCAAAAGATGGGAACGGCGATGGAACAACGGAGGATGACCCCTCCAAGAAACAGCCGAAGCGCCTACGTCAGCGGCGCCGCTCTAAATCCCGCCACAATAAAAACGGTGATTCCGGCACGGGAGATAATAACACCCGGACAGTGCGAAGAGAACCCCCTCGGCAGGACTCGGTGCAGGAGGAGGGAGAAGCAAGCCCGCACGGACGGTCAGCGGCAGAAAGAGAGGTTGAGGGCGATAATTATGCGCCTCCCTCCGAAGATGAGGCAAGCCTCGACGACGACGAATTTGTCATGCCTGAGGATCCCGCCGAACAGGAGCGTTTCAAACGCAGGCTTATAGCCACGGCAAGCAGCCTCAAGAAAAAGCAGCAACAGCTTAGAGCTGATCAAGACCTGCTAGCTGACAGATGGACTAAAGTCCTTGCAGCCGAGGAGTATGAACTCGAACGCCCCTCCAAAAGCTACCCCAAACGCAGGCCGTTGCCTCGACTAGAGGAGGAAGCACCCAAGTCACCAGCGCATGACATGGCAGACCGGCCACCCCGTGGCCGCGACAGAGAAGCCTCTCGGCCCTCCGCTCAGGCCACACCCCGATGCCGCTCAAAAAGTACCAAGGCACGGGAAAACGCGCCGGACTTGCGAGATATATTGGAGGATAAGGCAAAACATACAAGATCGATCTACGGATCGCGTGGGCGCCCAGCAACGCGGGATGATTACCGTCGCGCCGGATCCAGCAAAACCGGCCAGGCCGAACACAGTAGACAAAGCTCATATGAGCTACGTCGTGATATAGCCCAATACAGAGGCGCTGCACACCCACTATGCTTCACAGATGAAGTAATGGATCATCAAATCCCCGAGGGCTTCAAACCCGTAAACATCGAATCATACGATGGTACCACAGATCCTGCGGTCTGGATCGAGGATTATCTCCTCCATATCCACATGGCCCGCGGTGATGATCTACATGCCATCAAATACCTCCCACTCAAGCTTAAAGGACCAGCTCGACATTGGCTCAATAGCCTGCCAGCAGAATCAATTGGTTGTTGGGAGGACCTGGAAGCCGCATTCCTTGATAACTTCCAGGGCACATATGTGCGACCACCAGACGCCGATGACCTTAGCCACATAATTCAGCAGCCAGAAGAATCGGCCAGACAATTCTGGACTCGGTTCCTAACAAAGGAAAATCAAATCGTTGACTGTCCGGATGCAAAGGCCCTTGCAACCTTCAAACATAACATCCGCGACGAGTGGCTTGCCCGGCACCTAGGACAGGAAAAGCCGAAATCTATGGCAGCCCTCACAACCCTCATGACTCACTTTTGTGCGGGAGAGGACAGCTGGCTAGCTCGAAGCAACAACTTGGCCAAACATCCTGATAGTCCGGATACCAAGGACAACAATGGCAGGTCGCGTCGCAACAAGAACAAGCGCCACATCAACGGCGATAGTACTGAAGATACAGCCGTCAATGCTGGATTCAGAGGCTCTAAACCCGGTCAGCGGAAGAAGCCATTCAAAAGAAATACCCAGGGCCCGTCCAACTTGGACCGAATACTCGATCGCTTGTGCCAGATACATGGCACCCCCGAAAAACCAGCCAATCACACCAACAGGGACTGTTGGGTGTTCAAGCAAGTAGGAAAGTTAAGTGCCGAACTCAATGACAAGGGGCTGCATAGCGATGACGAGGAAGAGCCCCGGCCGCCGAACAATAAAGGACAGAAGGGTTTTCCTACACAAGTGCGGACGGTGAACATGATATCGCAACCCACATACCCAAAAGGGAGCGGAGCGTGCACTAAGGGGCGTATATGCGATGGAGCGATCGCCAAGTTCAACCCATGGTCTTCCTGCCCGATCACCTTCGATCGAAGGACCACCCACTAGCATCCGTCACGGCGGCCGCGCATTGGTTCTTGACCCAATTATCGACGGATTTCACCTCACCGAGTCACGATGGGCGGTGGCAGCAGCCTGAACCTGCTTTATCGGGATATAGTCGCAAAATGGGCATCGACCCTCAAGGATTAAACCTACAAAGACGACCTTTAAAGGCGTCATACCGGTGTAGAGGCCAGTTGTATGGGCTCGATTACACTCGAAGTGGTCTTGGATCCCGGATAACTTCCGAAGCGAAGAGTTAATCTTCGACATCGTCCCATTCTGCAGCGGCTATCATGCACTGCTCGGACGAACCGCATTTGCAAAGTTCAATGCGGTGCCGCACTACGCATACCTCAAGCTCAAGATGCCAGGCCCTCGAGGGTAATCACGGTCAATGGAAACACGAGCGCTCTCTCCGAGCGGAGGAGCACACGGCGCCCTCTGGCGGAGGTACAAAGCAGCCTCTCACAACAATTCTTGAGTCCGGCCACTAAGCGTCCGGACACTGTCAAGCGCGCCCGGAGTAACCTACAACAAGACCACCTGGCACGATTCAAGCACGAGTAGCAATCCGGCTCCAACCCCAGCCCTCGTGAAATTGCGAAGCTAGTATTACGCGTACATAATTACGCTCTGGAGATACCATGGACATATGGGGAGGGGCAAGACAGCGGCACGCCAAGAATGCGGCTCGACCGCACCAGGGGCTCCCGTTTGTGTCATTTCTTTTTTTCTTTTTCGTCTTTTCTTCCTTTTTTTTACTTTCAGGACTCCGTCTTTGAGAAGTCCTGTCCGACACTTGAATCGCCGAACTCACGATGCAACAGCCAGGGAAGCGGAAAGCCACGTCGAGTGTTCAGGTGGTCTCTATTACGAGCATTATACCTGTTTTACATACCATCCCGCAGCTTACCCCTGGAGGAGGACATGTTAGATAGTCCCATCCCTTGCTTATCACACTATTTGTATTGTTCTGCTCCCATTGCAGTACCTTTTTGAATAAACAATACATAGCTTTCGCTTATTATTGCTCTACTTCCTTTATATATACATATGTTCATTTCACGACATGTTGCAACCGTACACTTTGGTACGGCCAATACACCAGGGGCTTAAGTATCCCAAAATTATGGTGTGATAAGTCCGAACACTTTCACAAGTGCGGCACCCCGAACTTATAGCATTATATGAATTGGCTCCGAATCATGTCTTGGGTCAATAGTTGGGTTTTCCTGGCTCCCGTGTTTTGGTACCTTACGTTCCGCTATATCGGCTAACGTAGCACCGGGAGAACCACTGCGATTGTGCCCCAGTTATGCTGGGTCGAGCACCTCAGTGGAGAAAGCTAAAACTGACCGTCATGATAAGGCGAGAGCCGGTCGCTGTTAGAGAGGTTTTTTTGGGTCCCTAAAGACTTATGCCGCTTAGAGCGAGGAACCAAAATTGTCCGGCCAAGGCGTGGATAGCGCCCCGAACTCGGTCTTCCGAATACTAGGGGCTTCGCCGAAATTTAAAATTATAGAATTCTATGGCTAAGTGAGAGTGTTCAAGCATTATAAGTCCGGTTGCCTTGTTCGTTGTGTTGAGTGCCTCCCTAGACGGACCCAAGAATGGGAACAAGAGTGCTCAAGTTTATCCCGAACACCCCAGCACTCGTGGCATGGGGGCTGAAGCCAACGACTTGCCATCTCTCAAATTTGATAAACGACCGCACAGAAGGTAATATTTTAAATTAACAAGCGTTGCTTAGCGCATATGAACAAGTTTTCAGTGTACATGATAACAAATGCGAGTTTATTCAAAAATTACATCTCTGGAGCACTCATCCGCTATTCGGCGGGCACCCTTCAGGAGGCCCTCATAGTACATCTCGGGCGTGCGATGCTCATGGCCCTTTGGTGGCCCGTCCATCACAAGCTTCTCCGCATCCAGCTTGCCCCAATGCATTTTAGCACGGGCAAGGGCCCGACGGACACCTTCGATGCAGACGGAGCGCTTGATGACTTCAATTCATGGACAGGCGTCCACCAGCCGCTGCACCAAGCCAAAGTAGCTCCCAGGCATGGCTTCGAATGGCCACAGCCGAACTATAAGGCCCTTCATGGCCTGTTCGGCGACCTTGTGGAGCTCGACCAGCTGCTTCAGCTGGTCGCTCGAGGGCACCGGATGTCCGCCTCAAGCATCTTGAGACCGAACACCTTCTCCGTCGAGCTCCCCTCCTTGGCGCGGTAGAATGCGGCAGCATCAGACGCATTGTGGGGCAAATCTGCGAACGCTCCTGGAGAGCTCCGAATCTGGGTAAGTAATAGGTAATTCACTTTCACATGCTTGCTTTGCATAAAGAATGCCTTACCCGCCGCTATATTCTTTTATGATTCAATTTCTTGGAGGGCTTTTTGGGCCTCGGCCTTAGCAGCTTTGGCACTTTCAAGAGTCGAGGCAAGCTCGGACTCTCGGGTCTTCGAGTCACGCTCCAAACCCTCGTGTTTTTTCACGAGAATCTGGAGCTCTTGCCGCACCTCCGCCAGCTGCGCCTCCCCCTTCTCTCGCTCGATGTGTTCCGTAGCCGCTTTGTTTTCGGCCACGGACACCGCTTCCTTCAGGGTCTCCACCTCGTTCGTGGCCCCTGTAGTACCCAAGTTATTCCTGTTATTTTTTGCAACCAAAACCTTCTCTATAAGGTACTTATTTAATAAGGTATTACTTACCTTCCTTGTCCTCGAGCTGCTTCTTGGCTTGTCCGAGCTCGTTCTCGGACCGCTCGAGGTTCTGCTTCAATGCATTGACCTCCGCAGTCAGTGCGGCAGAGGTCAGCAGCGCAGCCTGCATTCCCATATTGACATACTTATGTTAGACTCCTGCGTATATCTTTTCAGATCCTTAGTCCGGCTTTTCTTTCCGAACACGAACTAAGCATCGAGAACTACTTGTCTATGCGGTAATATTTTTACATATTCTAAACTTACCTCAAAGCCTGTTAGAAGGCTGGTACATGCTTGGTCAGTCCGCTCTTGGCGGACTGAACTGTCCGGATCACCGCACTCATAACGATGCGGTGTTCTCCTCGATGGAAGCGCTGTTAGCGCCTCATAAGCTATCCGGTGCCTCGGTTGGGCGGAGGACACGGCGTCTTACCTTCTTGCGAAGGATCCGCTGGCGGACTTGAACGCTGATGGTTCGGCATGGAGTCGGACGAGGTCGGGCTTAGAGCCCCAGGGGTCGTGCCCCCAGCGCTGAGTCCGGGAGGTTGCCTTGTGGCACCTCGGCGCTACCTCCTCTTGACCAAGCCCCTTGGGGCCCCACATGGCGTCATCCGCGGTGTGAGGCGCGAGGCGGTCGGAAGCAGTACTCTCCATTTCCGATGAGCCGAGGACCCTTTCGATGAATCGGCGAACTTCGTCCTTAGGCGGGCTGCACGGTTGTTCGACATTAGAGAACACTCTGCAATAATAAAAAGCCATGGGTATCCGGACACTTATGATCTCGCCAGGGCTTGGCCTTGTAGGCCAATCCTCCTCGTCGTCGTCGGCGTTGGTGGAGAAGTCGAGAGGAAGGGTTCTTCCTTCTTGGACCCTCCGGCCTCCCGATTAGGGCGGCCTTCCTTTTCTTCTCCTCCCCGCTGGGGAGGAGCTTCTTCTTCCTCCTCCTCGTCTTGGGAGAAGATTACGCTTCAGAATCGACAACACTGGCGTCGGGAGCTCCTTGAGTTCCGTGGCCTCCTTCTTAGCCTTCTTCTCGGCACCACGCACGGCGCGGAGCCAGCAGCTTCCGTCAATCAGGCGTCCTCCGGATCTTCCGGCAAAAGGCTGGACAGTTAATCTGTCCGGGCGTCTTCAGCCAGATCTGTCAAAGATTAGGGAGTATTAGATCCCATAGAGTCAATCTATGAAAAAAGAGTCCCGTAAAGGGTAAAATAACTTACCTCACCGGCTTGGCGCTGCGAGCTGTATCCGCGATCTTTGGTAGCGAATCTTTGGGGCTTGGCGCCTTGAACAGCACCTTCCGAGCGTCTTACGTGCGTAGTGTCGAAGAGCGGCTCAAATTGGTGCTTTGTGCGGATCGAACTCCCACAAATTGAAGGCCCGTTGTTGGCATGGGAGAATCCGGCGGATGAGCATCGCCTAGATTATGTCGACAAGCCTAAGATTCTTGGCCACCAGGTTTGGACGCATGTTTGAAGTCCGGATGTCTCGTCGAATTCCCCATGTCGGGCCGTCTCTTTCCATGGCGAGCCGTGTGGGAAGCCAGATCTGAATTTGGGGCCGCCACCCATTCGGTGTTGCGGGGCTCGGTGATGTAGAACCACCCCGATTGCCACCCCTTTATTGTCTCCACGAAGGCGCCTTCGAGCCATGGGACTTTGGCCATCTTGCCAACCATGGCGCCTCCGCACTCCGGCAGCGGCCGCCCACTACCTTGGCGGACGATGAAGATCTTCAGCCATAAGCCGAAGTGGGGCTGGATGCAGAGGAAAGCCTCGCACACGACGATAAACGCCGAGATGTTGAGGATGAAATTCGGGGCCAGGTCGTGGAAGTCCAGGCCGTAGTAGAACATGAGCCCCCGGACAAATGGGTGAAGTGGAAAACCTAGTCCGCGGAGGAAGTGGGGGAGAAACACTACCCTCTCATGGGGCCTGGGGGTTGGAATAAGCTGCCCCGCATCGGGCAGCCTGTGTGCGATGTCGCCGGACAAGTATCCGGCTTCCCGCAGTCTTGTGATGTGCCCCTCCATGACGGAGGAGGCCATCCACCTGCCTCCCGCTCCTGACATGGTTGGAGAAGGTTGAGGTGGGATGTGCGAACTTGGGCGCTGGAGCTCGAGTGTGCGGAAATGGATAAGCAAAGGAGGAAGAAGGCGTAGGTGAAAAGGTGGATCCTTATCCCCTTATATGGACGGACGACGCTATGTGTCCCCCACCAGCCTGGTAAAACTCGCTTATTTCCCAAGCGCCGTAACCAATGGCGCGGATGGGTTACCCACGCCCGTATTGATGAGAATCCCGGAATAAGGGGGCACGATCTATGCTTTGATAAGACGTGCCAAGGAAACCGCCTCGCTAAACATGCTGAGGTGGAACAGTAAAAAACAATTCATATAAAGGCCTGGCCGTGGTGATGTCACACAGCGGAATACGTCAGCAGATCTGTGCAAAGTTTATTCTCTCTA
Organism: Aegilops longissima; assembly: GCA_021605205.1. Classification (NCBI taxonomy): domain Eukaryota; kingdom Viridiplantae; phylum Streptophyta; class Magnoliopsida; order Poales; family Poaceae; genus Aegilops; species Aegilops longissima. The sequence continues at coordinate 792,028,032 of CM038677.1, read as the reverse complement.
CGGTGTTATGTGGAACTTGTTTTGCAGAGCCGGACACTATCCTTGTGTTCAAAACCTTCTATGAAGTATTCGGAGGAGGAACCCGCCTTGCAATGCGAAGACAATATCGTGCGGACTCGTCGTCATTGAAGCCTGGTTCGAGAGCTCTTGAGGAGTCTCGGACTAGGGGTGTCCGGATAGCGGACTATCGTCACGGCGGACTCAAGACTATGAAGATACAAGATTGAAGACTTTGTCCGTGTCCGGATGGGACTTTCCTTGGCGTGGAAGGCAAGCTTGGCGACACGGATATGTAGATCTCCTACCATTGTAACCGACTCTGTAACCCTAACCTATCCGATGTCTATATAAACCGGAGGGTTTTAGTCCGTGGGGCGAACAAGAATCATACCATAGGCTAGCTTCTAGGGTTTAGCCTCCTCGGTCTCGTGGTAGATCTACTCTTGTACTACCCATATCATCAATATTAATCAAGCAGAGTAGGGTATTACCTCCATCGAGAGGGCCGAACCTGGGTAAAACATCGTGTCCCCTGTCTCCTGTTACCATCCGCCTAGACGCACAGTTCGGGACCCCCTACCCGAGATCCGCCGGTTTTAACACCAACAGTTAGGGTTACACAGAGTCGGTTACAATGGTAGGAGATCTACATATCCGTATCGCCAGGCTTGCCTTCCACGCCAAGGAAAGACCCATCTAGACACTGGACGAAGTCTTCAATCTTGTATCTTCATAGTCCGAGTCCGCCAAGCGGTGATAGTTGACTATCCGGACACCTTAATCGAGACTCTCCTCGGTAGCCCTGAACCAGGCTTCAATGACGGCGAGTCGGCGCAGCATATTGTCTTGGCATTGCAAGGCGGGTTCCTCCTCGAATACTTCATAGAAGATTTTGAACACAAGGATAGTGTCCGCTCGCAAAACAAGTTCCACATACCACCGTAGAGAGAATAACCCCTGCAGATCTGGCTGGCGTATTCATGCGGCGTGACATCACACCATGGCCGAGCCTTTATACGAATCGTTTTCTACTGTTCCACCTCGGCGCGAAGCGAGGCGGTTTCCTTGGCACGTCTTATCGGAAGCGAAGATCGTGCCCCCTTATTCCGGGATTCTCATCAATACGGGCATGGGTAACCCAACCGCGCCATTGATTACGGCACTTGGGAGATAAGCGAGTTTTATCAGGTCGGTGGGGACGCATAGCTTTGCCCGTCCATATAAGGGGATAAGAATCCGCTTTTTCACACACGCCTTCTTCCTCCTTTGCTTATCCATTTCCGCGCACTCGAGCTCCAGCGCCCAAGTCCGCACATCCCACCTCAACCTTCTCCAGCTATGTCCGGAGTGGGAGGCAAGTGGATGGCCTCCTCCGTCACGGAGGGGCACATCAAAAAGCTGCGGAAGGCCGGATACTTGTCCAGCGACATCGCGCATAGGCTCCCCAATGAGGGGCAGGTCATTCCCACCCCCAGGCCCCATGAGAGGGTGGTGTTCCTCACTCACTTCCTCCGCGGACTAGGTTTTACACTTCACCCATTTGTCCGGGGGCTCATGTTCTACTACGGCCTGGATTTCCACGATCTAGCCCCGAATTTCATCCTCAACATCTCGGCGTTTATCGTCGTGTGCAAGGCCTTCCTCTGCATCCAGCCCCACTTCGGCTTATGGCTGAAGACCTTCAATGTCAAGCCGAAGGTAGTGGGCGGTCGCCAAGCGGAGTGCGGAGGTGCCATGGTTGGCAAGATGGCCAAAGTCCTATGGCTCGAGGGCTCTTTTGTGGAGACCATAAAGGGGTGGCAATCGGGGTGGTTCTACATCACCGAGCCGCGACTCTCAATGGGTGGCGGCCCCTGAATTCCGATCCGGCTTCCCCACACGGCTCACATCATGGAAAGAGACGGGCCTGACGTGGGGTGATTCGGAAGAGCTGTCCGGACTCCAAACCTGCGTCCGAACCCTGGTGGACAAGAATCTCAGGCTTGTCAATGTAGTCCAGGTTATGCTCATCCGCCGGATCCTCCCATGCCAACAACGGGCCTTCAAATTGTGGGAGTTCGATCCGGCACAACACCAGACTCTGAAAAGGCTCTTCGACACTACGTATGAAGATGCCTAGAAGGTGTTGTTCAGGGGCGCCGAGGCTCCCACATCCGCTACCGAAGATCGCGGATTCAGCTCGCAGCGCCAAGCTACCGAGGTAAGCTATTTTGCCCTTTACGGGACTCTTGTTTTTCATAGTTTGACTCTATGTGGGATCTAAACTCCCTTACCTTTGACAGGACTAGCGCAACACGTCCGGGCAGGTTAACTGTCTGGCTCCCTTGCCAGATGAGGGAGTCCCGGATTAGGGGGTGTCCGGATGGCCGGACTACCATCATCGGCCGGTCTATCATCGGCCGGACTATCATCATCGACCGGACTCCAAGATTATGAAGATAGAAGATTGAAGACTTCGCCCCGTGTCCGGATGGGACTTTCCTTGGCGTGGAAGGCAAGCTTGGCGATACGGATATGTAGATCTCCTACCATTGTAACCGACTCTATGTAACCCTAGCCCTCTCCGGTGTCTATATAAACCGGATGGCTCTAGTCCGTAGGACACAACAACAACCCTTACAATCATACCATAGGCTAGCTTCTAGGGTTTAGCCTCCTTGATCTCGTGGTAGATCCACTCTTGTAAACATCCACAATATCAATATCAATCGAGCGGGACGAGGGTTTTACCTCCATCAAGAGGGCCCGAACCTGGGTAAAACATCGTGTCCCTTGTCTCATGTTACCATCCACCTAGACGCACGATTCGGGACCCCTACCCAAGATCCGCGGTTTGACACCGACATTGGTGCTTTCATTGAGAGTTCCTCGTGCCGTCAGCGATAGGAAGGATGCCTCCTCCCGTCTTCAAGGGCGGTATTTTCGCCAAAAGGCCTTGGCCGCCGGCCAAACTATCCGACTAGGTGGTTTTCTTATGACCGCCTGTCCGCCATCGCTCGACAATGACCTCTCAAGTCGTCAAAAGCAATTTTCACGTCAGCTCGGAATTCGCGAGCGGCTAGATCAATAGAGCTCTCGTCAAGTAAGCGAGCTCTTGGATCGCATCACGCCACAGGAGTCGCTTCTGAGACAACAATCCGATTGGAATAAAACCGATCGAGAGATTAACTCTCCCTAGGTCACCCACCACGTTGCGGTGGTAGAGGAACAATCTTGGCGGCCTTCTCCTGTATTGAAAACTAGTCATGTCCGGGCTCCCGAACCCCCATGCGGATTCAGCGGAGGGGCGGACTTCGATCAAGCACTTGAACTTAAAGTCGGGCATCGGACCGGACTCGTTGGACAACGTCCAGCAATCCAAGCTTCAAAGTTGGAAACCTCTCGGCCTTGAGCCTTGAGATGGGTAGGATTCGGACTTAGTTCCACCCACCCGCCCGGACATATGCGATCTATCTCTAATTCGGCAAGAGCCCGCCGAGACGAGTACATCACTCTTGGGCCAGATTCCTCCCGGTTATGGACAGGATAAAGGACTGCCGAGAGGAAAGCATAATCTCAATTTTTGCAATAATTGCACGGACGAGGAATCTTGAGCGCCGTCGGCCGTCGTGAAATTACACGCTTTGCCGACCTGGCGTCCATAATCGAAAATCTTGTGCGATGGAGAGTTTCGGACAACCAAAATAAGTTTTGGGACAATCCGCCCCGAATACAACCCTAGTCCGCAACAAAAGGGTGCATTACACTCGGGCACCAGATACAAAAACCAAAAGCAAAAACCCATAAAGGGCACGAGAACCGTACTAGAGGGATGGCTTAGCGGACCTGTAAAATTCACGAGATAGAAGGCGCCGTCCCAACACATAGCCTTGAGCATGTTGGATATTACGGCGGTGGCCAAAAGTGGAGAGGAGCTTCTAGCCCGGAAAACCACTCCAACAACATCGATGCGGTATCAACAGTCTTGAGACTTTCGCATCAAATAATATGCGGAAGCGAACAATCCATAGCCTTGCGAAGTCTACCAAGTAGCAACAACCAATCCATGGGCGACACAGCCATCACCTTCAACGCCAGGATGACGAACCTAAATTCGAACAGCCCGAGCTCCGCCCACCGGTACTTAGTCCAATAGTGAGCGGCTTCGACTTACAAAAGTCCTCATGGATGGCGGCAGTAGTTAAACCTCATCTACGAGAAACCCTTCAAAAATGGAAATAGATGGAACCGTATTGAGCGAAGCAGCACAACCTTTAGAGGAATAATCCCTAGCCGGGAGGCGCGCTGCATAGGAAAAATCACACTCGATGTGGTATTCGCCTCGCGGGACAATTACAGATCCGAAGAAGTCACGTTCCAAGTGGCCCCGTTCAACAGCGGATATCACGCTATATTAGGGCGAGAGGCATTCACAATTTTTCAAGCCGTACCCCATTACGGGTACATGAAGCTCAAAATGCACGGCCGGCGGAATAATCACTCTCGTTAGTGATCCGGACATAGCACTCGGCGCCGAAAACAAGACAGCCGCATTAGCCTTAGAGGCACTATCCAAGCCCTAGCGGCAGAGGAACTCACCATGCTGCGCTCTCACGGTGAATAGGGACGATGTGATACTCGATAAGAGATCCAAGTCCACCTCCTTTAAACCAGCAGATGAAATAGTAAAATTCCAGGTCCACCTAACGGACCCGACAAAGACGGCCTCCATCGGGCACAATTGAACCCTCGATGTAGACGCGCAGACTGCGAGAATTCCTTCGGGAAAATTGGGACATTTTGCTCGGCACCCCTCGGATATGCCGGAATCCCACGCAGATTGGCGTAACACAGCCTAAACATCCTAAAGGATTCAAGCCAGTCAAACAGGCTCTTCGACGATTTTCCGAACCCAAAAGACAGGCAATGGGAGAAGAGCTAGCCAAACTATTGGAAGCGGATTCATCAGAGACATCAAGCACCGGATTGGCTAGCAAACCTGGTAATGGTACCAAAGAAGGACAAATCCTGGCGCCTATGTGTCGATTTCAAAGACCTAAATAAAGCCTGCCCAAAGGATCCTTCCCCTCCCGCATCGACCAAATCATCGATGCCATCGCAGGAACACGATTCATTGTGCTTCACGGACGATACTCGGCTATCATCAAATCAAGATGGCGAAGCGGATCAAGCCGCAACGGCATTCATTACTCCATATGGACCATTCTCGCTTCAACACGATGCCCTTCGGACTTAAAAACGCCGCGCAACATATCAGGCGCATGATTCGAGACATGTCCGCTACCCAGATCGGCAAAACAGTAGAGGCATACGTGAGCGACGTAGTCGTCAAAACTAAACACGTCGAAACTCTAGTAGACGACTTGAGGCTCACATTCGACAACCTCGAGCATATGACATCAAGCTGAATCCGGAAAATGCGTTTTCCGCGTATCACCGGAAAGCTGCTGGGCTTCATCGTATCCGTAGAGGAATTGAAGCAAACCCAGCCAAGATCCGAGCTCTATCACAGCTAGATATCCCAAAAGACCTCAAGCAAATACAAAATTGATGGATGCATGGCGGCTCTAAGCCGCTTTATCTCCGCCTAGGAGAAAAGGCATTACCCTCTATCGCCTCCTTAGGCGCACCAACACTTCGAGTGGACGGATGCTGCCACCGCCGGACTCGAAGAAATAAAGGCCATATTGGCAACAAATCCGGTCTGGCTGCGCCCAACCTCGGGCGAACCAATGTTGTTATACATCGCAGCTACACATCAAGTTGTAAGCGCGGTACTCGTCGTCGAGCGAGAAAAAGAAGGGCATAAATTCCCTCTTCAAAACCAGTATACTACGTATCCATCGTGTTAACCCCTCGCAAGTCCGTTACCCGCACTATCGTAAGATAGCATACGCGTGTTCATGGCATCCCGAAGCTCGACACTACTTTCAAGAGTGTTCGATAACAATGGCCTCTCAAGTACCACTTAACGACATTATAAACAATCGCGACGCGACGGGCAGGATTGCAAAATGGGCCATTGAGCTCTTACCATTTGATATATCTTACAAACCTCGCGAGCTATAAAGTCACAAGTTTTGGCTGACTTTGTCGCTGAATGGACCGTCGAACTCCCTAAAGAATACGGCGATACTCCAATTGGATTATGCACTTCGACGGCTCTAAAATGTTAGCCGGATTGGCTGGCGTCGTATTGACGTCCCCGACCGGGGACACAGTCCAATACGTACTTCAGATAATGTACACGGACTCCAACAACGCAGCCGAATACGAGGCCCTTTTACATGGTCTCCGGATGGCAATCTCCATGGGCATTCAACGCCTAGAGGTGCGCGGGGATTCAAACCTCGCAATATCCCAAATAAACGGAGACTTTGACGCCAAAGATCCGAAAATGGCAGCATATCGCAACGCTGTCCTAAAAATGTCAGCCCGGTTCGAAGGACTTGAATTCCATCACGTAGCCCGGGATAATAACCAAGCAGCCGACATCTTGGCACGCATTGGCGCAAAACGCGACGCTGTCCCTCCTAACATCTTCCTGGAACGGCTCTTCAAGCCATCCGTACTATGGGAAGAGGAGTCCGGAACTAACAAACCGGAACAAGCCGCACCAACCGGCGATTCAGCCGATGACATAACACCTTCCGCCCACGACATAATGGCAGTAATTGCCCCGTGGACAGAACCATTCCTCGCCTACTTGCTTAGGCAGGAGCTTCTCAAGACCAAAATGAGGCCCGCTGCATTGTCCGGCGATCTAAAGCCTACAAGGTCTATGAGGGAGAACTTTATAAGAAAAGCACAACCGGAGTCCTTCAAAGGTGTATCTCCGAAGAGGAAGGGCGAAACCTCCTGGCTGAAATTCATGCCGGACTAGGCGGACACCACGCCGCAGCTCGGGCCCTTGTAGGAAAGGCATTCCGTACAGGATTTTACTGGCCGACGGCCCGAGCAGATGCTCAGGACTTAGTCCAAAGATGCGTCGGTTGTCAGCTCTTTGCTAATCAGAGCCATATGCCACCCACCACCCTCAAAACTATACCCATTACCTGGCCGTTCGCGGTCTGGGGGCTTGACATGGTTGGACCACTTAAAGGGGGAACCCACAAGCAAAGGTACCTATTGGTCATGGTGGATAAATTCACCAAATGGATAGAGGCCAAGCCAGTTAAAACGGCAGAGTCCGGACCAGTGATAGACTTTATATCCGGGGTAGTACACCGTTATGGTGTCCCCCACAGCATCATCACCGATAACGGCACGAACTTCACCGCCGATGAGGTTAAATCATGGTGCAAAAATATGGGCATCAAGCTCGATTACGCTTCAGTCTATCATCCTCAAACCAACGGTCAAGTGGAACGAGCAAATGGTCTAATAATGAGCGGCATCAAACCCAGACTAGTGCGGTCCCTTACGAAATCTGACACGCACTGGGTAGAGGAGCTCAACTCCGTACTCTGGGGGCTGCGGACAACGCCTAACCGTACTACCGGATTCACACCATTTTTATGGTATACGGCGTGAAGCAGTTTTTCCTCGCGACATCATTCATGACTCACCTCGAAAGCGCATATACGAAGAAAGAGAAGCCGAGTTGGATCGGCAGGACAGCTTGGACGCATTGGAGGAAGAGCGTGACGTCGCCAAGGCTCGTTCCGCATTCTATCAGCAGCAGGCTCAAGATATCAAAAGAGAAGCACGGGCCAAGACTTACAACGTTGGCGAACTGGTTCTACGCTTTGCCGGACAAGAAAAAGGACAAGCTCAAGCCCAAATGGGAAGGCCCTTCATCATCGATCAAGTCCTGACCGGCGGAGCGCACCGTCTCTTAAATGCATCGGATAACCGACTCGAGCCGAACCCATGGAACGCAGCCCGCCTCCGACGATTCTATGCCTAGCGCGGACTAAGAGTTCGTCCCTTTCCCCAATTTTTTTTTTACTTCAGCTGCCTTTTGTTTATCTTTTCTTCTCAACCCTATTCATCCAAGCCTTAAAGGGCCTACTTGCATAACGTTCACAAGAATTGATGTGCTATCCGCACTCATTATACACGGGGCTTCTTTACCGAAGCTTAATTATACGGGCTTTATGCCCAGACATGTGTCAAGCCTCCACATGTACCTTTTATTCACCATTATATGCATCGATATGACTTAAGTTTTGGCCAAGCTGGGTTGCTCGGCTCCTGTGCTTACCCTACATTCCCGATTGTTCGGCTAGGAGGTAAAGGAGCACCTCTGTGATTATTACTGCCGGGTCAGCCGGATGTGTACCTCGGTGGGTGAAGCCGAAAGCTAGCGTTCTTAAGGGAATATTCGGTCGGTGACTTAAAAGATGATTTTTATCCACTTATTTATCTGCCCCAGATGTTTTTCTGCTTTTTACGCAGTCCGGACATGCACTTTAGGGCATGCCACCCCAGAGGAAAGGAACCCTTAACGGAACTATTCTCCACGGAAGATGTTTCTTACTACCCATGTAATATAACATAACTAGTTGGGCACTTGTGCGATAAAGCACCGATGACCCTACGCTTTGGTCTCCATGCATACCCCGGTTGTTTCATAACCGAGAAGGTATTCGGACACACTCCGGACTCTAGGGTCCCGAGGTCGAAGCGAAAAGGTCGGCAAAGACAAACGATCTACAATCCAGCTAGAAGGCATTTTGTATGTCATTTTATAATACATTGTCAAATCGACTGATTGTATTCTTCCCCAATCCCGTCTAATAGGTTGTCTAATTTACAGTCCTGTTGGGAAAATTTAGCGGCCAATTCCACTTGGCCGTATACTAAACTCACAGGGATCTCCTTCCCATCGGGCCCCACAGGTCCGACTTCGGCCATGTGGTTGGGATCCGCCTTCTTGTACTGCGTCTTTACCATGGCCAGGCCTCCCTGGCACCTTGGCGGCAGGCCGAAATCTTCCATAAATGGAAGCGCTGCCGCACTCCCCGCAGTTTCTCCGCAAGCTCCCCAAGACCCTCGGGTAAGGAGAAGGCTGGCCATAACGCCTGGATAACGCCGCTCATTGCCCGCCGAACTCGCTCGATCAGTTGCAACAACCGAAGTTGATCACCCGTTGATACGGGCATCTCCTCCGCAGGCGACCGTGAGCATACCTGCAGACATATATTCTGTCAAATTGACTTCCTTTCCAACTCTTCTTTTCAAAGGAGTTCGCCAAGCACTTACTATATATGCCGCGACGAAGCCGCTGATTCTCCTTAACGGAGCCCGATAGCTCGCCCGAACGCCTTTCAGCTCTTCTCCAAGCTGGGCATGGGCATCCTGGAGCTTGTTCCTTTCATGCTGCACCTTATGCAGCACCCTCTCGCCGGCCTTTAGTTGGCGCAGAAGTTCTTGCCTGTCCGGATCTTGTCCGGCAGCACCTGCAACGTCATTTTTCTTTCAGACTTGCGCAAAGGCCAAACGCTACTTATCTTTCTAAAATAATGCGCTACTGGAGAGGTCCCCGTGTTTCCTCTTGTGCGAGAGTGCGGCCTCAAGTTGGGCCTTGCACTCTTGCAGCTCCTGAGACAGTTGGGTATTCTTCTCGGTAAGATCCTACGTTTCATATGATCCTTAAATCAGTTAATATAACTACTTTAAGTCTCGGGGCTACTGGCATATATAACTATTAAATTCTCTTACCCGTATGTCTTTTACATACCGCTCCGTGGCTCGTAAAACCATCTTGAGCAGCACGAAGGTGCACGCCCCGTGTTAAAGGCATTCAACGCCTCGGGGGAGAAGCACGCGTCACGAAATACTGTCCAACGGCGCCTGTGATTCAGGGCACTCTCCACCTCAGACTTGGTGGCGGACAGTCTGTCGGCATCCTCCGTTGGAGGAACGTCCGGCTCGCGCCTTGCGCTCGCCTCCCCTCGACCAAAAGGGAGCCCGGCTGGTAGAGGTTGGATTGGCAACCTCCACGCCCATGATCCGGCGGACGCTTTTTTCCCTATAAAAGTCATGAGCACTCAAACGCTTCCTAGGAACGTTGCTCTAAAATAATGAATTGTGAGCTACACCTTTGCGGCGACGTTTCAGTCCGCGCCGCGCTCCTCTTCCACCTACTGGTCCGAACTGGCCCTTGTTGGTCAGCTACCGCGGGCTCGGCTTCTCGCCCTAGGGGCGCCTCCTGCACAAGCGCCATCATATACGGTGGTCAGAAATAAGCAAGGAAGGAATGACGGTGTGAGGGCTTCGGTCGTAATCACCTGGGAAGCCGGATATAGTCCGGGATGGTCGGCTGTGATGGCGACTAAAGCATTGTCCATGCTGAGCTGGTGGAACACCCCGTCGATTAGCTCCACCTTTATGTCCGGATCCTCTTCGGAGGCCGGATCCCGGGATCTCTCTGGATCCTCGGGCTGCGGAGCCGGACTTAGCATGCCCTCCACGGTCCGGCGCAGTTCCTGCGTCGAAAGAAGAACACAATATAAGAAACTTAAGTTTCGAAAGGCACGGGTCGGACACGCAGAATGTTCGCTTACCCAAGGCCGGGGATTATTCATGGAGAACCCATTTAACGGGTTCGTCCGAAGGAAATCCTCCTTCTCCCCCTTATACAGGCCGGACAGGATCGTCACCAGATCTTCGGCCGAATCCGGCCCTTTGCGGCCATGACGGGTGGCATTGTCCTCCCCGTTGAAATCCCACATGGGGTGGTCCCTGTATTGTAGTGGCTGCACTCCCCGCATAATGCATGTTGCCATGACTCCAATCATGGTCAACCCGGCATGGGCCAGTAACCTTATTCGGCCCATCAAATAATGGACGCTCTTGTCTTCCTCCAAATGGGGGCTCCGCGGATGCCAACTAAGGCGTTTCTTTAGAGGAGCATTGCTGAACTCCGGGAGGCCGATCCGAACAGGGTCCGGCAGCGGAGCGTCTTCTATATAAAACCATTCCGAAGGCCAGTCTTCGGGTGCCTTCTTAGGGGTTCCGGATGGATATCCGGTCCCGGCAATGCGCCATATTTCGGCGCCGCCCACTTGATATATGGACCCCTCGTGAGAGCGGGGTACAAGGCAGAACAACCTCTTCCAGAACGCGATGTGGGGCTCGACGCCCAGGAATAGCTCGCAAAGAGCTACGTAACCCGCAATATGCAGGATTGAGGCGGGCGTGAGGTGATGGAGCTGAGTCCGTAGAACTCTGGGAGCCAGCGGAGGAATGGATGTACAGAAAACCGAGCCCCTTATCGATAGGGGACGAAGCATACCCGCTCCCCTTTGTTGGGATTTGGGGTAACCTCCGCTTGCTTCCCACCTTTGTAGGTGGCCAGCCCGCTCGAACCGGAACCATAAAGGCCGGAGGGAGATATCCCCCACTTGGAGCTTCACCAGCTCAAGCAGCGGAACAGAGCATCTCCTCCAATCTCTGGCAAAGGGCTGGGAGCGAGAAGAGGAGCCGTTGACGGTCCATGATGGAATGGATTCTTGGTCAAAAGCGCTCCGATGAGTATTTCTTGGGAGGAAGATGGTGATTTGGATCTGGATTCTTGCCTCCCTTATAGGCAGATTATTCGCACAACTAGGGGTAAAACATAAAAGACACCCGGCTTTTCATGTTCGCATGACGCGTGGAAGAAGGCCATTATTGGGCGTGGAAGCCAAGACGCGCAACATTGATGAGGAAGCTGGACACTGCTCGGCGTGTACGTAGAACTTGAAGGAGAACCCGCCTTGCAACGCCAAGACTACGCGATGCTGGACTTATCGTCATTGAAGCCTGGTTCGGGGCTCCGAGGAGTCCCGGATTAGGGGTGTCCGGATGGCGGACTACCATCATCGGCCGGACTATCATCGGCCGGACTATCATCATCGACCGGACTCCAAGATTATGAAGATAGAAGATTGAAGACTTTGCCCCGTATCCGGATGGGACTTTCCTTGGCGTGGAAGGCAAGCTTGGCGATACGGATATGTAGATCTCCTACCATTGTAACCGACTCTATGTAACCCTAGCCCTCTCCGGTGTCTATATAAACCGGATGGCTCTAGTCCGTAGGACACAACAACAACCCTTACAATCATACCATAGGCTAGCTTCTAGGGTTTAGCCTCCTTGATCTCGTGGTAGATCCACTCTTGTAAACATCCACAATATCAATATCAATCGAGCAGGACGTAGGGTTTTACCTCCATCAAGAGGGCCCGAACCTGGGTAAAACATCGTGTCCCTTGTCTCCTGTTACCATCCACCTAAACGCACAGTTCGGGACCCCTACCGAGATCCGCGGTTTGACACGACACCGAAGACTCCAGCGGACGCCTCGGCAGACGGGCTGCTGGCTTCGGCACCTCACGTGGTGCGAGAAGAAGGCTAAGAAGAAGGCCACGGGACTCAAGGGCGCCCGACGCCGGTGTTGTCGGACTCATCGTCCGACGACTCTGAGGCGGAATCCTCCCCTGAGGACAGGGAGGAGGAAAAAGAAGCCTCTCCCCCAGCGGGGGGAGAGAAGAAAAGGAAGGTCGCCCCGAATGGGGATGCCGGAGGGTCCAAGAAAGGAAGGACCCTTCCTCCGGACTTCTCCACCAACACTGACAACGACGAGGAGGAGTGGCCACCAAGGGCCAAGCCCCTGGCGAGATCGTAAGTGTCCGGACTCCGGAATAGCTCATGAATTTTTATTTGTCGCATAGTGTCTTCTAACGCCGAATATAACCATGTAGCCCGCCTAAGGGCAGGCTCGCCGCCGTCGAAGCGGCTCCTGGATTCGTCGGATGTGAATAGCACTTCACTTCCGACCGCCTCCTCTCCTCGTGGACTTGAGCGACACTGCGGTGGAGTCCCAAAGGGGCCCAGCCAGGAGGAGGTGGTCTGGGCGCCGCAAGGCAACCTCCCGGACTCTGGGCGCAAAGGGGCGAGACCCCGAGAGTTCTAAGTCCAGCCCTATGCGGACTCGCATCGGAACCTTGATGGTTCGAAGTCCGCAAGCGCCCCTTCAGAAGAAGGGCAAGACTGCGATGCCGGTGACCTCCGTCCATCCGGAGGCACGGATAGCTTCTGGAGGCGCTTAACGGCGCCTCCATCGACGAGCACTGCACTTGTTATTAGTGTGGTGATCCGAGAAAGTTCGATCCGCCAAGAGCGGGCTGGTGAAGCTTATACCAGCCTTCTAACAGGCTTTGAGGTAAGTTTAGAATATGTAAAAATATTACCGCATAGACAGTAGCTCCGATGCTTAGTTTGGTGTTGGAAAGAAAAGCGGACTAAGGATCTAAAAATATATACGCAGGAGTCTAACATAAGTATGTCAATATGGGAATGCAGGCTGCGCTTGCTTGACCTCTGCTGCCTTGTTGTGGAGGTTAATGCATTGAAGCGAGCCTCGGCGTCCGAGAACGAGCTCGGCCTTGCCAAGAAGCAGCTCGAGGACAGGGAAGGTAAGTAATACCTTATTAAAATAATACCTTATAGAAAGGATTTGGTTGCAAAAATGACAGGACTAACGTGGATATTGTAGGGGCCACGAACGAGGTGGCGACCCTGAAGGAAGCAGTGTCCACGGCCGAAAGCAAAGCGGCCGCGGAGCGCACCGAGCGAGAGAAGAAGGAGGCGCAGGTGGCGGAGGTGCGGCAAGAGCTCCAGGCTCTCGTGAAAAAACACGAGAGTTTGGAGCATGACTCGAAGACTCGAGAGTCCGAGCTCGCCTCAGCTCTTGAGAGTGCCAAAGCCGCTAAGGCCGAAGCCCAAAAAGCCCTCCAGGAAGTTGAATCATTAAGGAAGATAGCGGCGGGTAAGGCATTCTTTATGCAAAGCAAGCATGTGAAAGTGGATTATCTATTACTTACCCGAATCCGGAGCTCTCCAGGAGCATTCGCAGATCTGCCCTGTAGTGTGTCTGATGCTGCCGTGTTCTACCGCGCCAAGGAGGGGACCTCGACGGAAAAGGTGTTCTGGTCTCAGTATGCTGAGGCCGGACATCCGGTGCCCCTGAGCGACCAGCTGAAGCAGCTGGTCGAGCTCCACAAGGTCGCCGAACAAGCCATGAAGGGCCTCATAATTCGGCTGTGGCCATTGGAAGCCATGTCTGGGAGCTACTTCTGGCTAGTGCGGCGGCTGGTGGACGCATGTCCATGGATTGAAGTCATCAAGCGCTCCGTCTGCATTGAAGGTGCCCGTCGGGCCCTTGCCCGTGCTAAAGTGCACTAGGGCAAGCTGGATGCTGAGAAGCTTGTGACGGACGGGCCACCGAAGGGCAAGGAGCATCGCAAGCCCGAAATGTACTATGAGGGCATCCTGAAGGGTGCCCGCCTTATAGCGGGTGAATGCTCCAAAGATGTAATTTTTGAATAGACTCGCATTTGTTATCCTGTACGCTAAAAACTTGTTCATATCGCTAAGCAACGCTTGTGAATTTAAAATATTACCTTCTGTGCGGCCGTTTATCAAATTTGAGAGATGGCAAGTCGTTGGCTTCAGCCCCCATGCCACAGTCTTTGGGGTGTTGGGATAAACTTGAGCGCTCTTGTTCCCATTCTTGGGGTCCTTGAGGAGGCGCTCAGCATAGCGAACAAGGCAACGGACTATAGTGCTTGAACACTCTCACTTAGCCATAGAATTCTATAATTTTAAATTTCGGCGAAGCCCATAGTATTCGGAAGACCGAGTTCAGGGCGCTATCCATGCCTTGGCCGGACAATGCCGACTCCTCGCTCTAAGCGGCATAAGTCTTTAGGGACCCGAAAAACCTCTCGAACAGCGGCCGGCTCTCGCCCTATCATGACGGTCAGTTTTAGCTTTCTCCACTAAGGTGCTCAACCTAGCTCAACCGGGGCACAATCACAGTGGTTCTCCCAGCGCTACCTTAGCCGATATAACGGAGCGTAAGGTACCAAAACATGGGAGCCGGGCAAACCCAACTATTGACCCAAGACATGATTCAGAGCCGATGCATATAATGCTATAAATTCGGGGCGCCGCACTTGTGAAAGTGTTCGGACTTATCACACCATATTTTTGGGGTACTTAAGCCCCTGGTGTATTGGCCGTACCAAAGTGTATGGGTGCAACATGTCATTAATGAACATATATATAGATAAAGAAAGGAGTGCAATAATATGCAAAAGCTATGTATTATTTATTCAAAAAGGGACTGCAATGAAAGCAGAACGATACAAATAGTGCGATAAGCAAGGGATGGGACTATCTAACATGTCCCCCTCCAGGGGTAAGCTGCGGGATGGTATGTAAAACAGGTATAATGCTCGTAGTAGAGACCACCTGGACACTCGGCGTAACTTTACGCTTTCCGGCTGTTGCATCGTGAGTTCGGTAATTCGGTGCGGACGGGGCTTGGAAAAATTAGTCCTGAAAGTAAGAAAAAGAAGAAAGAAAAGAATGACACAATCGGGGCCACAGTGCGGTTGAGCCGCGTGCAGGCGTCGCGGTGGTCGTGCCCTCCCTTATGCCCATGGTATCTCCGGGCGTAGTTGTGTACGCGTAATCTTGGCTTCGCAATTTCGCGAGGGCTGGGGTTGGGGCGGATTACTCTGGCGATGCTCGGATCGTGCCAGGCGGTCTTGTTGTAGGTTAATCCGGCGCGCTTGCGGTGTCCGGACGTTTAATAGCGGACTCGAGAATTGCTGTGAGAGGCTGCTTTGCACCTCCGCCGCGAGGGGCGCCGTGTGCTCCTCCATTCGGAGAAGCGTTGGTGTTTTCATTGACCGTGATTACTCCTCGAGGGCTGGCATCTTGAGCTTGAGGTGCAGCGTGAGTGCGGCACCGCATTGAACTTTGCAAATGCGGTTCGTCCAAGCAAGTGCGTGGTAGCCGCCATGAGCAGGACTATGTCGAAGATTAACTCTTCGCTTCGGAAGTTATCCGATCCGAAGACCACTTTGAGTGTAACTGAGCCTGTACAATTGGCCTCTACACCTGGTATGACGCCTTTAAAGGTTGTCTTTATGGGTTTAATCCTTGAGGGGTCTATGCCCATTTTGCGCATTGTATCCTGATAGAGCAGGTTCAGGCTGCTGCCGCCGTCCATTAGGACTCTAGTGAGGTGAAATCCGTCGATGATTGGGTCAAGAACCAATGCGGCGAATCCGCTGTGGCGGATGGTAGTGGGGTGGTCCCTTCGACCAAAGGTGATCGGGCAGGAGGACCATGGGTTGAACTTTGGGGCGACTGGCTCCATCGCATATACGTCCCTTAGTGCACGCTTCCGCTCCCTTTTGGGTATGTGGGTTGCGTATATCATGTTCACCGTCCGCACTTGTGGGGAAGCCCTTCATCCTCTATTGTTCGGTGGCGGGGCTCCTCCTCGTCATCGCTATGCAGCCCCTTGTCATTGAGTTCGGCATTTAACTTGCCGCTTGTTTGAAGACCCAACAATCCCTGTTGGTGTGGTTGGCTGGTTTTCGGGGTGCCATGTATTTGGCACGAGCGATCAGTATTCGGTCCAGATTGGGCGGCCCTGAGTATTTCTTTTGAGCGGCTTTTTCACGACCGGGTTTAGAGCCTCCGAATCCGGCATTGACTGCCGTATCTTCAACATTATCGCCGTTAATCGCGGCGCTTGTGCTTGTTGCGACGCGACCTGCCATTGCTGTCCTTGGTATCCGAACTACGGGGTTTTTGGTCAAGTTGTTGCTACAAGCTAGCCAGCTGTCCTCTCCGCGCAAAAGCGGGTCATGAGTGTTGTGAGGGCTGCCATGGTTTCGGCTTTTCTGTCCTAGGTGCCGGGCAAGCCACTCGTCACGGATGTTATGTTTGAAGGCTGCAAGGGCCTCTGCATCCGGACAGTCAATGATTTGATTTTTCTTGGTTAGGAACCGTGTCGAATTGTCGGCGATTCTTACGGCTGCTGAATTATGTGGCTGAGGTCATCGGCGTATGGTGGTCGCACATATGTGCCCTGGAAGTTATCAAGGAATGCGGCTTCCAGGTCCTCCCAACAACCAATTGATTCTGCTGGAAGGCTATTAAGCCAATGCCGAGCTGGTCCTTTAAGCTTGAGTGGGAGGTATTTGATGGCGTGTAGATCATCACCGCGGGCCATGTGGATATGGAGGAGGTAGTCCTCGATCCAAACCGCAGGATCTGTTGTGCCATCGTATGATTTGATGTTCTGGGTTTGAAACCCTCGGGATTTGATGATCCATCACTTCGTCGTGAAGCATAGTGGGTGTCGGCGCCTCTGTATTGAGCTATATCACGACGCAGCTCAAATGAGCTTTGTCTCATTGTGTTCGCCCGGCGGAATTGCTGTATCCGGCGTGACGGTTATAAATCGCGTGTCGTGAGGCCCACGCGATCCGTAGATCGATCTTGTTTGCCTTGCCTTGTCCTCAATATGTCTCACAGTGCGGCGTGTTTCCCCGTGCCTTGGTACTTTCGAGCGACGCCGGGGTGCGGCTTGAATGGAGGGTCTATAGGCCTCTCTGTCGCGACCACGGGGTGGCCGGCTGGCCGCATCATGCGCTGGTGATGTAGGTTTGGGTGCTGCTTCCTCTAATTGGGGTAGCATCCTGTATTTTGGGTATCTCTTGGAGGGGCGTTCGAGTTCGTACTCTTGGCTGCAAGGACTTGATCCATCGTCGACTAGCAAGTCTTGGTCATCTCTAAGCTGCTGCTGCTTTTTCTTGAGGCTGCTTGCCGTGGCCATAAGCCTGCGTTTGAAACGCTCCTGTTCGGTGGGATCCTCAGGCACGACAAATTCGTCGTCGTCGAGGCTTGCCTCATCTTCGGAGGGAGGCATATAATTATCATCCTCCACCTCCCTGTCTGCCGCTCTATCATGAGGGCTGGCTTCTCCCTCCTCCTGTGCTGAATCCTGCTGGAGGGGGTTGTCTTCGGCACTGACCGGGGTGTTATTATCTCCCGTGCCGGAATCCCTGTTTTTGCTGTGGTGGGATTTAGAGCGGCGCCGCTGACGCCGGCGCTTGGGCTGTTTCTTGGAGGGGCCATCCTCCGCTGTTCCATCGCCGTTCCCATCTTTTGGGATGTCCACCATGTATATGTCGTATGATGAGGTGGCCTTCCAGTGCCCTGTAGGCACTGGTTCTTGGTCGTCTCCAGCATCGTCGTCCATACCGTCGATGTCTTGGTCGAAGTCGAGCATGTCGGTTAAATCATCGACGGTGGCTACAAAGTGGGTGGTGGGTGGGCATTGAATTTCTTCGTCGTCCGCATCCCAACCTTCACGACCGTAGTCCGCCAGGGCTCTCCGATAAGAGAGAGACTTTAGTGAATTCAGGATGTCGCCAAAGGCGAGTCTTTGAAAGATGTCATGCGATGAACTCCATGACCGGCGCCTAATCGGATTCGATTGGCAGGGGTGCGGAGGGCTCGGAGTCCGGAGAGGAGTCCGACACCTTGGATTCACGGTCTTCGCAAAGGACAGGGATGGAGTTCAGCTCAATCGCCGTAGAGATCGTAGCCCCCGATGTGGTGTCCAGCCACTCGTCCTCGATCGCGAGTCGGCTCCGAGCTAAGGGTCGGAGCGGGACGCTGGCGTGACCTCGAGGCAATTGCTCGGCGGCAGAGCTAGATCATGCCCATCGAGACAGTGTGGCGCGCTTGGCTGTGGCTCGAATCCGTCGAAGATCAAGTCTCCGCGGATGTCGGCCGTGTAGTTCAAACTTCAAATCTGACCTGATGGCGGGGCGTAGCTTCGATCTGCTCGGATGGCCAAGTGAATTGGCCCGCATGCAAAGCCGCCCGAATACAAAGATCTGTCCGGGAGAAAAGTCTCACCCTGGACGCGTCGTTGTTGATGATCGAAGGAGCCATCGGGCCTAAGGATGGCGCACGAGGAACTCTCAATGAAAGCACCAATGTCGGTGTCAAAACCGGCGGATCTCGGGTAGGGGTCCCAAACTGTGTGTCTAGGCGGATGGTAACAGGAGACAAGGGACACGATGTTTTTACCAGGTTGGGCCCTCTCGATGGAGGTAATACCCTACTCCTGCTTGATTAATATTGATGATATGGGTAGTACAAGAGTGGATCTACCACGAGATCGAGAGGCTAAACCCTAGAAGCTAGCATACGGTATGATTGTTGTTAGTCCCACGGACTAAAACCCTCCGGTTTATATAGACACGGATAGGGTTAGGGTTACACGAGTCGGTTACAATGGTAGGAGATCTACATATCCATATCGCCAAGCTTGCCTTCCACGCCAAGGAAAGTCCCATCCGGACACGGGACGAAGTCTTCAATCTTGTATCTTCATAGTCCAGGAGTCCGGCCAACGGTGATAGTTCGGCTATCCGGACACCCCCTAATCCAGAACTCCCTCAGTCACCTTCTCAAGTTCATTGGTGATGTGGTTGGTGGCGCCGCTATTGGCATACCAGTTGGTGTCGATGCCGTAGGAGCCGTCGGCCGCCACAACGACCTTGCCATCGTCTTGAGAGTCGTCCTCGTCCTCATCATAGCGGTACCAGCGGTGCTTTGCGGTGTGGCCCGGCTTGCCACATATTTGGCAGCGAGGCGAGTCCGGACGAGATCGACCAGAGCCATCGCTGCCTCCGCGGCGAGCCTTGTTGTTGAAGCGCCCACCATTGTTGTTGCTGCCACCAGACCGCCCCCTGCCGCGGGAAGAGCCGCGAGAACATGCACCACCACGTCCGCGGGTTGCAGCGTTGGCGGACGACTTGAAGGAGTGGCCACCCGCATCGTGGAACTGCGCCATGCGTTGATCGAAGTTGCTGAGCATGGCAAAGATCTCATCGAGGGAGGCGGGTGAGACGCGGGAGTAGAGGGCTGAGACCAGGGGCTGGTACTCCAGGTCTAGCCCATGGAGGATATAGGAGATCATCCCATCATCCTGGATCGGCTTGCCAGCCGCGGCCAGCTCGTCGGCGAGGCCACGCATGTGGGCGAAGTAGGTGGCGGCGGATTGGGTACCTTTATGCGCGTTGATGAGGGAGGTTCGGATGTTGTTGACGCGGCTCAGCGACTGCGACGAGTACATGCCCGCCAGCGTCGTCCAGAGCGCGTTCGCCGTGGTGACCGCGGTCACCGTGACCAGCACCTCCTTGGAGAGGTTGCTGAGGAGGAAGCCGAGCACCTGCTGGTCCTCCCTGACCCAGAGAGGGTGGAGAGGGTTGGGCTCGAAGGTGTCCTTGCCGTCCTTGTCCTTGGCGGCGCGGAGCTTGGCCGGCTCCGGTGATGTGCCATCGATGTAGCCGAAGACACCGACGCCACGCAGTTGGGGTGTGATCTGCGTGCGCCACAACACGTAGTTTGTGCGGAAAAGCTTCTCGATGACCTGCCCATTGAGATTGGACTGGGCGGCACCGGAGGAGGAAGACATGGTTTCGGCACAGGTGGAGATAATGGAGGCTAGATGGGAAGTAGGAAGGCTCTGATTACCATGTGCGTTGGCGGAAACGTCTTACCGTCGAGGGCGACGTGTTGCGTGTTATAAAGGCACGGTGCAAGCCTGGTATACGCGTACAGGAGTTTGTTAGGGTTACGACTTGTAGAGGAAGAAATACAAGAGATAAGAGAGATAAGCTACAAAAGAGGTTACAACCGAATATATCTATGCGCCTACTCAATATCTCGATAACTAGATGATCCTCTCAACCTCCTGTACATATCACATAATCATGTGTTTAACAATAATAATCTTGATTTCTAATTTTGTTCATAATAGAAGGCCATGGAGACTGTTGCATTGCACACCGGGTGTTTTCTGGTATCCTGAGATTAGATGTAATCTGCACAAATTGTGGGTTCTCATCCACAAATTTTGGATTCTGAATATAGCAATTGTCATTGTGTTGCAAACCAAAGCTGCATGTACCCAATTGAGAGAAACATAGCTGGCGTAAATTCCAATGTATCAGCACTCATGAGATGTTTAGAGCGGTTTACCAGGGCGCCGAGGCTACATGCTCAACAGATATTCTTCTGTGAATGTTGCAAGGTAAGGCAAAGGCTCCCTGAAGCAAATGTCCATTCGCCAGTAGTGTCGCTTCCCTTTGAAGAGATAACAGGGAAATCCTAAAAGTAAAGTGTATTTTGTTTCGTTAAGACATGCATTTGATTAATAATTACTCTATAAATACAAGGTTATACTCCCTTCGTTCCATAATGTAGTGCATATAGATTTTAAAAAAAGTCAAACCTCACAAGCTTTGACCAAGTTTGTGAATATAAATATTTACATCTATAATGCCAAACATATATCATTATATTTATCGTCATCACGACCGTGACCCAGCCCACGGACCCGACCCGGCGCATCGACGCCGGTCGCACCGTCACGGACCCGACCTGGCACACTAACACCGGTCGCACCATGCTCCGTCACGACCCCGGCGACATACGCCGAGCTCCTTCTCCGCCGGCGACACACGCCTCGCGTCCCTCTGCGTCCCGCGCGCACCCGACGCGCCCGACGAGCCCGACCGCACCAATGCATCCCGCACGTCCCGCGCGCATCCGACGCGCCCGACGAGCCCGACAGCACCAGACGCTCACCGCGTGCCGCCTCCGCGTCCGCCATGGTAGCCGCCAGCGACAAACGCCGGAAGGATGTAGCGAACTTCGGCGCGGACTCGAGCACCACAGCGACATCGCCTCCTCCCAAAGTCAACCGCGACGCTTCGGGCGTGCGCCCAGCAATCGACGCGCCCGACGCGTCCAGTGCGCACCCATAACACGCACCGGTCGCGCCCGGCTCGCCGCCGCGTCTTATTGCCCTGAACCGCCACGGCCTCCATGCCGCCATGCCGTGCCTCCATGCCGCCAATCCGTGCTGCACCGCCGCGCCACTACGTAGCGCCTCGGCGGCCTCCACGGTCGCCGCGCGTACGGCGTCACCGCCCCGCCGCCTCCGCCACGCGCCATGGCAGCCACAGCACCGCCCACCTCCATAGGCCGACACACGGCCCGGAGCTCCATCGCGCAGCCGCCGGCGAGTGCCGCCATCGCTGCCACGCCTCTGACACGGCAAGCATGCCCAAGACACCAAGCTCATGATACCAAATGTTGTTGCCGAACCAGCTCGAGCACTCGACGAGGATCACCGAAGACACGATCGTCGAGGAGGAAGAAGGACACAGAGATTTTCCGGGCGCTCGAACACCTTCCCGCCGCACGAACAGCCTCACTGTTTTTCACCTCGAGCACGAACTCGATCTCCTCAGCAACACACCGTGGCTGAGAACACACCGCACACACACACGACTACATCTCTAGCCCCTTGTATTTCCGGCGAGCTCGAACTCTGCCACACACACCCCATCCCACCGTGAGCGCACATACACTCCCAGAGGCTACATCATCTCTCTCTGGCTACTATCCCCTGGCCTCACAGCCGAGTACCACATTATATAGCACACTCACGCACCCAGGCCAGTGGCCACACACCACCAACTAGATAACTACATGCACGCACGCACTAAGTCCACTAACGCACAACTCGGCTAGCACACATACATGCAGCTAACAACCATGCATGCAGCCAACAAACAGCCCACGATCCGGCTGCTTCGCCCATGCTCGGCCGCACCATGCGCCAAGCCACGCGCCTAATTCTTTCATGCCAAGATTATCTCTACGAAAAGGTGTGGTAGCTCCCGGGGGTCGGGGCACCCGGTTATCCTGCCCGTTTGGCACCGCTGAGATTCGTGCAGTTCGCTGTCATACTCAGACTTTGCATGCTTATCCAGCCTCTTTGACTGTTCCAATCGTGATGCTTCTAGGGAGTAGTAGTAGGTTATAGAGGGTAGGCACTAGGCAGCACACAGCAGCCGTCCTGTAGCAGGTTATAGGCCTGTGGTCAAGCAGTCTACTGCTGAAAAGATTTGTCATAGCTTTGCATGCAGCGTGTCATGCCATAGCAGGCTACTGTGCGACTGCTGCGCCAGGCTATGTGCATGTGGCTTGTGAAAATAGTTGTTTTCCTTAAATACTCATCAAGAAAGCTTTCTATTCGGCATCTGTCTGTCGTTTTTTTGTGCGGGATGGCAAAACAATTCGTGCTTGGACTAATCGAGCTAGCGGGAACTCGACGATTTGATGTGGCTCTCCACTTGATATACAATGATGGGACAGGAGACAACACTCTATTGCAAATCCTCGCGTCTCATGGGAAAGAAGCAACAGTACCGAGCGGTGTGACAGATGAGAAGAATCTGTACAGGTTGAACAGTTGCCTGTCTGTGTTCCCTCTCCTCTCCCTTATTTTCAAACAATCTACTGCTCCCATTTTTACTGTTCACATAGCCTGCAAATCCATTTGCTGCTACAAGACAGGGCACAGATCGCCAAGCTGGCTAGTGTGAATGGACGGCAAGATAGAGGGGTGCACCGACCCCCGGGACCTAAAAATCCTTTCTCTTATCTCTAACAAACATTACATGCGAAATCAGGAAACAGGAGCAACGGAACACAACGACGTGGCCCACCTGAAGACCCTGTGTGTTAGGTACCAGGTCGATCTACTCCAGATACAAGTCTCGAATTCGAATTACAATCAGCCTCTCGCTATTCTTGTGGAAGAAGGGAAGGTAGGTGGGGAAAGTAGAGGAGAGGAGAGCCGCCTTTCGTTCTGATCCTTCTGGATGCCTCTCCGTCCTTGCGTGAGAGAATAAGTAATCACCAGGGGCGACACGGGCTCAGCGGCCCCACTCCGGTCCGACGAATCTCCTGTTGGGCTGCACGATCATCTTGGGCCTGCTGTCGATCCGCCTTGCCACCAGGCCATCGTTGGTGACGCGACTTGCTGTCGCGGCAGCCCCCTTGGTCGTGGCTGTCAAGGCAGCTCCTGCACTGACATCCCTTCCTCCTTGAGAGCTGGCTTGTCCTCAAGCCAGGACAGAGGGGTAGCGGTGTTGCATCGTCTTGGTGTCTTCCCAGGTGGCATTGAGGACTGAGGGATCAGACCAGCGCACGAGCACTTGTTCATGTCGTCCTTGTGGGGTGTGGTGCCATCTTGTACTGATGATCTCGGCCGGTGTCAGAGGATCGTCTGTTGGGGTTGGCAGCGTCGTCTCGACCGGAGTAGCAGCGGATAGGGCTCGACGAAGCTGCGACACGTGGAAGACGGGGTGCACCTTGGCATCGGCGGGCAGCTCGAGCTCGTAGTTAACGAGGTTGACGACGCGGATGATCTTGTAGGGCCCAAAGTAGCAGAAGGAGAGCTTGTGGTTGGAGCGAGGGCCACCGTTGTCTGCACATAAGGCTGCAGCTTGACGAAGAAGGAGTCCCCGACGACGAAGGAGCGATGCGATCATTTCTTGTCAGCTTGACTTTTCATGATGTTACATGCTCGATGCAGGTGCTCCGCGAGAAGTTGCTGCATGTGCTTGCGCTCTTCGAGCCAGTCTTTGAGCTGTGGCAGCTTGCATGTGGAGGCGGCTTCGATTCCCCAATGACGTGGCTCATGGCCATAGAGAGCTGCAAAAGGTGATGTATTGAGAGCAGAGTGAAAACTGGAGTTATACCAAATTCTGCCAGAGCCAAGTACTGGTGCCATTTGTTCGTGTCGGCGTGGGTGAAGCATCTGAGGTAAATCTCCAGGCAGTGATTGACGCGCTTTGTTTGCCTGTCTGTTGGCGGATGATATTGCGTGCTCATATTGAGCTCGGTGCCGATAGTCTTGAAGAGCTCGCACCAAAAACTGCTGGTGAACACGGGATCTCTATCATAGACTATTGCTTCAGGGAGGCCGTATAGTTTGTAGATGTTCTCCAGGTAAGAATGAGCCACTTTGGCCGCAGTGAAAGGGTGGCTGAGAGCGAGGAAGTGAGCGTAGCGAGTAAACTTGTCGACCACAACCAGAATGCAATTGAACTTGCCCGAAGAAGGAAGGCCGTCAATGAAGTCCATGGTGACTACCTTCCATGCACCATCTGGAACTGGAAGAGGTTCGAGCAGATCGGGGTAGCGAACACGCTCTGGCTTGGCTTGCTGGCATACAGAGCACGATTGCACATATTGCTTGATATGCTCTTTCATTTTGGGCCAGGCGAATAGGCGGCGGAGGCGCCTATAGCACTCCGGAGTGGCCGCCCATTGTGCTGTCATGGAAGACGCAGAGCATGTATTGTTGCAGAGAAGGAGAGCCCCCAAGCTAGATTCTGTCCCTGAAGTATAACAACCCATCGCGCATTTGGATGCGCTTCTTGGGATCCGGTCGTCTGTCCAGGTCACGGATGATATGCTGCACTTGTGTGTTGGTCCCGTAGCTAGCCACAATATCGTCCAGCTAGGCAGGTTTGCAAACTGAAATAGCTGTGATGGAGGTGTCCGGTGTGCGGCGGGACAGTGCATCAGCTGCTGAATTTGTTGGTCCCGGTCGGTAGAAGATTTTGTATTTGAGCCCAAGCAGTTTGGTGAAGGCCTTTTGTTGCCATGGGGTGGACAAGTGTCGATAGTCCAGGTGCACGAGGCTGCGTTGATCCGTGCAGATAACGAACTCTCCCGTGTGGAGGTAAGGACGCCACTGTTGAATTGCCACCAGGATTGCCATGCATTCTTTCTCGTAAGTGGACATGGCTCTGTTCTTGGGACCCGGAGGCTTGCTCATGTAAGCAATGGGGTGCCCTTCTTGCTGGAGAAATTCTCCTACTCCATAGGCGCACGCGTCCGTGTCAATGGTGAATTTCTTGGTGAAATCAGGCAATTGTAAGACTGGTGCTGAGACTAGTTTCAGTTTCAGAGTATCAAAAGCTTGTTGTGTGTCACTTGTCCATACGAACTGCTCGTGTTTTTTGAGGAGGTTGAACAGTGGTCGGGCAATAATTCCAAAATGTTGGACGAAATTGCGATAATAGACAGCGAGGCCGAGAAAGCCGCGCACCTCCTTAACGCAAGTGGGAGTCATCCACTTCTGGATGGTAAGAACTTTGCTGGGATTAGTAGAAACACCGTGCTCATTGATGACATGGCCGAGGTAGGCAATCTGCTTCTGGGCAAATGAACACTTGGACTGCTTAACTTGCCAGTGATCTTCTCTAAGAAGTTGCAGAACTTGCCTGAGGTGTTGTATGTGATCAGTCAAAGTCCTGTTGAATATGAGGATGTCATAGAAGAATGAGATGACACAGACGCGGTTCACTGGATGGAGGGTGGTATTTATGGCACCACTGAAGGTCGATGGTCCTCCGGCGACACCGAACGACATTGACGCGGAATTCCCAATGCCCTGAGTGAGTTTGAAAAGCCATCTTGTATTCTTCCCCCCTCTGCCATGCGTATCTGATGGAAACCGACACGCATATCAAGTTTAGAAAACCACTTGGCGCCGACAAGCTCGTCCAAGAGTTCATCAATGATAGGTACTGCGTATTTGCTGACCACTATCATGGAGTTGAGCCGTCGGTAATCCATGCAAAGGCGCCAGGAGCGTCTTTCTTCTTGATGAGTAAGGCTGGGGAGGAGAATGGGCTTTAGCTTTTTTGAATCACACCGGCGCTGAGTAGTTCCTGAACTTGTCGCTCGATCTCTGTTTTGAGCTCTGGTTTGTATCTGTATAGGTGCAAATTGACTGGTTGAGCACCCGCCATCAGAGGAATTTCGTGGTTGCACTCATGACGTGGTGGAAGGCTGCGCGGATCTTAAAAAACATCCATGAACTGTTCTAGCAGGCGCATGACTTCTGTTGGAATTGGTGTGTCAGTTGTGCTATTTCCGTCCAGAGAATTGAGGTGAATAACATGAGCGATTGAGCCTTGCTTGCAAGCTTTGAGAAATTCAGGGGCAGAGATCAATGAACATTGTGTCTGATCAGATGATACTGCTGACATTTTCAGTTGCCCGCTTGGTGTTGTGACTGTCAGGTGCTGCTCTATCCAATCAATGTTCATAGGGCTGTGCTTGCGTAAGCAATCCATTCCCAGTATTTCATCATATGAACCGAGCTTGATATCCTTGAAATCGGTCTTGAACTCATGCTCATACGCAATCCAGGAGCAGCCAGGGATATAGTGAGTGCAGGGAATGGTGGTGCCATCTGCAACGCGCACACGACATGGTTGTCCTAACAGAGTGATCCCCGAAAGCTTGGAGGCGAAAGAACTGTCCACAAAAGAGGTGGAGCTGCCGGAGTCAACCAGGAGCAGAACTTCATGCCCTTGCACCCAGGCTTGGAGTTGCAGAACACCAGGGGCGGATGTACCATCTTCAGCCTGACGGGACAATGTGCACAAATTTTCTTCGTCAGATATCGACGAGGCTGGTGGTGATTCTGACGCAGCTTCGTCCATACTGAACATGGCGAGTAATTCATCCATGATGTGCATCTGAACTATAGGCGGACACACATGGTCCGTTCCCCATTTCTTGCTGCACTTGAAGCAAAGTCCCTTCGCGCTCTAGAATGCACGGAGGGCAGCCACCTTGCTGACTTCAGATGTAGCTCGGGCGGCGTCAGTGCCGCGCCTATCTTCAGAATTTGCTGTAGGCGTAGTAGGTCGTCCAAAGAATGGTGGTGACGCCATCCTGGAAGCTTGGCCTTGGCTGCGGTTGATATGTGGGAGATGCCCGTAGAATAACTCGCCGTCGGCCACTTCCTCCTAAAGTAGGGCCAGCGAGCACGCTGTGTCCAGGTCTAGTGGGCGCTGCACGAGCACCGCTCGGATGTCCGGTCGCAGTCCCTCAACAAAACGCGTCAGGAAAAAATATGGGTGAGTAGATTCTGAGTATGAAATCAGGTGATTCATCAGGGATTCAAATCGCTCGATAAAATCAGCAACAGAGGTGGTTTGTTTGATGGCATAAAACTGGTGGATGAGCATCTGGTGCTTATCGCGCCCAAAACGAGTGCAGAGAAGAGAGGCAAAGGCCTCCCAGTCCAGTCCAACTATTTTTTTCTGCACGGACTGTAGCCAGATTCCTGCTGGACCGGAGAAATTGAGAGTTGCCATTGGTACACGATAGGAGTCGTGGATTGAGAACATCTAAAAATACTGCTCACAGAGAGTTTTCCAGAGTTGTGAGTTCTCGCCGGTGAATAGGGAAAATTTCACGGGCGGTGGTGGCTGCCCCATGGTGGCAAGCACAGAGGACGACAAGGGAGTTGCATAAGAGGGAACGAGCGGGAGGGAAGGCGTACCAGTGACCGGGAGTACCCCCGGCGATTCTAAGGTCACCGGTGGTTGCCCCTCGGTAAGATCGACATTGCCGTGGCCACTGGGCCAGTGGAGGCTTCCTTGCGCGTTGGGAAGTGGCGGCGGAGTTGGAAGCAGGGGCGCCGCTCCACTCGACGAGTGCGGCGTGGCCTCTTGGAGTGAGGCGACCGTGGCCTCCAGCTTGGTGAAGCGGGCCTCCAGATCGGGCTTCCAGCAAAGCAGATCATCGATCTGGGACGTCTGCGCTTGCAGCTGCTTGAGGATGGTGGCGGAGTCGTTCTTCACATCTTGGTGCAGCTTGTTGAGATATTCCTTGAGCGCCGGATCCGTGGAGGCGAGAAGGACATGCCGCGCGTGGACGCGGTGATGGGTTTCTAGGGTGGAACACAATTAATGTATTTGGTGGTGTGAGGTCTCTCATACCAGGATGTTAGGTACCAGGTCGATCTACTCCAGATACAAGTCTCGAATTCAAATTACAATCAGCCTCTCGCTGTTCTTGTGGAAGAAGGGAAGGTAGGTGGGGAAAGTAGAGGAGAGGAGAGCCGCCTTTCGTTCTGATCCTTCTGGATGCCTCTCTTGCGTGAGAGAATAAGTAATCGTCGGGGGTGACACGGGCTCAGTGGCCCCACTCCGGCCCGACGAATCTCCTGTTGGGCTGCACGACCCTCTTGGGCCTACTGTCGATCCGCCTTGCCACCAGGCTATCGTTGGTGACGCGAATTGCTGTCGCGGCAGCCCCCTTGGTCGTGGCTGTCAAGGCAGGTCGTGAGCTGAACCGTGCAACGATGGATGGAAAGCAACATGTGCAACATGATTTCTCACGATCGCAGGTTGGCTCGTGTTGCGAACCGTTTTTTTTTCCACATATCTTTGTAGATCTACCTTTAAATCTTAGCGTTAGTTTTTATTATTAAGATAAAATCAACGGATATAAAAGGGTGACGTATGGAGAACCATGAAACGCTCCATCTTTTAATATTAGGTAAAGACAAAGATATACATGATTTTCAAAAAGTGTGTTCATGACATTTTAAACTGAATAAAACCAGGAAATGTAAGAGTGTAAACCATATGAAAACAGGAAACGCCTCTTGCAGACTAGCATATTAACTGGTCTGGAGGGTGAGCCAAGTTCACACTTGGCGATGAACCTAGTATAGTTCACCATAGTATGCTACACATGTGTGTATGGACGTCATACCCCGGACATAACTAGGGGGTCTGGTCCTAGCTCCACCCCATGCCATGATGTAACCATATATTTAAAGCTTTAACAACATAAGAAAATATTTAACATCCTTAAAAAATTGGCATATATGATTTCATTCTTTTATGCCCTACCAAAAAATGAGAAAATGTGATACTACAATAGACAAGGATGGAAAGTATAATCCTAATAGACAGATTAAAACCAGATCTAGTGATGTGGCGTCAATAGCTTTAGAGAGGGACCTCCTGACGATGGTGAATGGCTTGATCTTGAATAGCCCATCATCATCGTCCTCCTTTGCCACCCCGATATGCCCGAGATCCAAGTTAGAGTCCCTGGAGCCAACCTCAAACTCTTCGAAGTTGACATCTTCATAATCCATCTCAAGCCCGACACCAAGCACGTCAAACCTTGCAAAGTGCCGACCCCCGCCAGCGCCGCGTCGAGCCTTCTTCTTCTCGACCCCGGCTTTAGCTTCGTCACCCTCCGTGTCACCGCGGGCATGTTGAGATCCCGCCACCGCACATGGCCGCTAGTACCTCGTAGTAGTCACTAGGGGAAGGACGAGCCTCGCCAAAATTGGTAAATGGGTAGGGTTTTTAATGACACATGGGAGCGAATGTGCAGGTTGGCACATGGGGGCGAGGACAATCCCATATATACACGGTGTTCGCAAAAACGATGATCCCTAGGCAAGGGGGCGTGTGGTAGGGCCCACACACTAGTGTGGGGCTACGCGATAGGCGGAAGGAACGAGGTGGTTCTAGAAGCAAGTGTTTCAGTTTAGGGAATCTTGCCCGTTGGCCCCTTGAAAGAAGGGGTATTTCTAGTATTGCCCTTAAAATTGAATGCATGGACCACAGACTTTCTTTCTTCGGTACCAAACATTTTTCGAAGAGTTTATAAGTGCGGCACAATTCCCGGAAGGAGTAACGTGGGCACGTACGCCTTCTCGGCCGCGTACATGGCGTTTGCACCATAGGATGCACCGCAATAGACAATGTCATCACACGTCCTGTTCCAACAACTGTGCGCGCTTATTATTACCATCACGCATGCTTCTTTTAATTAGAATGGGTTTGCCCGTATAGCGCGCAAACGTTGATCAATCTAACTATTTCAGTTTATTGTGGCTAATCGCAAACTGTTAATCCATGTGAAGTGTATGCTATCAATCACAGACACTTTGATCGGGCTTACCCGTTTCTGTTCTGTTGCCTAATTGCAAACAGTTAATCCTTCTGAAGCGTATACCCTCAATCACGCAAACCTTGATCTGGCTTACCATTTCTTTTGTGTTGCCTAATCACAAACAGTTCATTCGAGTGAACTGTATGCCGTATATCGCACACACCTTCATCTGGCTGCCCGTTTTTTGTGTTGCCTAATCACAAACAGTTCATTCGAGTGAACCGTATGCTCTATATCGCACACGCCTTTATCAGGCTGCCCGTTTCTTTTGTTCCGCCTCATCGCAAACAGTTCATTGGACTGAACCATATGCCCTGGATCACACACGCAACTACAATCTGAACCGTGTTTGATGCATCCTCCATTGCAAATGTTTTGCACCTTTTTTGACGGTTTTTTACATCCCCGTTTGTGATTAATGCATCCCCATTAGCAGCATCCTGCAGTAGTGTAGGCTAGAGTTCAGTACAACCTTTCATCCATAAACAGATGGACGGACCGAGAGAGTAAATCAGATTTTGGAGGACATGTTGAGAGCTTGTGCGCTAGATTATGTATCTAGTTGGGATGATAATTTTCCCTACGCAGAGTTCTCATACAACAACAATTATCAGGCTAGTTTGAAGATGGTCCCTTTCGAAGCTTTGTATGGAAGGAGGTGCAGGACACCATTGATGTGGGATGAAGTAGGAGACCGTCAGTTGTTTGGACCAGATTTAATCAAGGAGTCTGAACAGAAGTTAAGTTGATTCGTGATTGACTGAAGGTAGCTCAGTCCATGCAGAAGAGCTATGCCGATACTAAACGCAAGGAAGTAGTCAATGAAATTGGAGATAGAAGATATCTTCGTGTGTCACCACTGCGAGGAGTTAAACGATTCAGAGTTAAAGGAAAGTTAGCCCCGAGATTTGTAGGACCATACCGAGTTTTGGAACGTATGGGAGAAGTGGCCTACAAGTTGGAGTTACCTGAAGGATTGTCAGGAGTTCATGATGTATTTCACGTTTCCCAGTTGAAGAAGTGCCATGCTAAGATGGCCAATATTCCTCTGAGAGATAGAGTGCCCCTGGAAGCAATTCAGTTGGAGAGTGCCCTGACCTACGAGGAGAAACCCGTCAGGATTCTCGAGTTTGCCAGCCGAGTTACACGCAACAAGGTTATCAAGTTTTGCAAAGTTCAGTGGAGCCACCATACCGAGGAAGAAGCCACCTGGCAGCGAGAGGAAGACCTACGGAAAGACCACCGACACCTATTTTCTAGCCAACCCGAATCTCGAGGGCGAGATTCATCTTAAGGGGGTAGGTTTGTAACATCCCAATTTTCAATTTGGATAGGTCATCATATGCATATCATATTTTTATTTGCATTTCGTTGCGATCCTAGAAATCTTAAGCAACTCAAGGACCCAAGGAGAGAGTTGGAGGTTTCACAAATTTTTCATATTTGAATTTATTTCAAATTTGAAGAAAAGATCAATTTGATTTTAATATTTTCTCTTCAATTATTTCCAATAACAAAAATAAATGAGAGAAGATAAAATGACTTCCTCAACAAGAGAGAAATATTGGTGGAGAAATTTTAAAATCAATTTCTATTTTATTCAGTATTTTATTTGCTATTTTATTTGAATTAGAGAAAAATATGCATTTTTTGAAAATTCCATTTTAGGCCAAAAAATGTTCATCTCGTTCTAAATATTAGGTTTGGACGGTGAAAATTGTTTCTCGTATTTTTAGATTTTTAGATTTTATTAGGATTTTTGTTCGCGGTGAAATTTATTTTTTTTAAAAAAAATTCCTTCGGACCGACTGGGCCAAAGCCTAGCCGGCCCAGGCCGCCGCTGCCTTCCCAGCAGCGTCTTGCCATTGCGGGTCGAGCCGAGTCGGCTCCGACTCCGACTCCGACTCCACCGGCGCCTTGCCCCTTCCCTAAGCCGACTCTCCCCTCCCCTCCTTATAAGACAACCGCCACCCCCCTCTCACCTCACCTCCCCACCCCGCCGCAAGCCGCCGCAGCTGCCGCCTCTCGCCGCCACCGCCTCCTGCCGTCGCCCACACATGGCGCCGCCTCCCCACTGCCTGCCACCCCACCCCGCCTCGCCGCCGCCTCTCGCCGGACTTGCCGGAGCCCCCGCCGCTCTCGCCGGACTCGCCGGAGCCGCCGCCGCTCTCGCCGGTTTTCGTTGGTTTCTAGGTAAAAACCTAGATCAGTATTTAGGGGTTTCGTCAGTTTATTTTTTTGGTTAGTTCTGGTTTTTTGTTTTCGGTTCGATCTATTCAGCGAACGTTCACCCAATCCTCTCTGTTAACGAACGAATTCGTTCGTTAGCCTGTGCTGGCGGACGTTCGTCCGATAGATTTTTTTCTTTTCATTTTAATTTTCGGCCAGGGACCTATTCACGAATACTTTTATCATAGATTACTCCCTGAACTTGGTTTATCCAAATCCAGTGAAACAAACGCCAAAATCTTCTTCTTGTTTCCCTCGTTCCAGATAATCAACTTGAACATGGTTCTGACAATTTAAAATTTGGTTTCAAGCAGATTTGAATTCGATCTTCTTTTGATCGTAGTTCGAGTTTCGTAGCTCCGATTCGATTGATTCATTTTGCAATTCGAAGCTCCTCTCTTGAACTTTCTGTTTGGACCTTTTCTCTTGAGTTTTACCTTTGCATCTTGCTTGAGTGCTTATGTTTGCTATTTTTTGTTCACGATGGAGTATCCGGAGTGCGAGGATTGCTACTATGAACCGCTAGGGTTTTCAGATCGTCAACAAGGCAAGTAACACTTTGATCATATCCCTTATTACCTAGTTTTTATGCATTAGTTTCAACCCTCAAATATTGCATGAGTAGGATCTGTCAATGTGTGGGTATTGGGAATTAGTTGAAGAGGTAGAACCTCTTGCCTTTTATATTCAAACCCCTGTGTGTTATTACGTTATGCTTATATTAGTATGCTATGCTCATAGACGTGGATTGGTTTGAGAGATTCATGAAGATGTGAGAGTTATTATTAATTAATGGTTAACTTAAGGTGTCTACTTTAATAGACATCTGGGTGGATTGGTTGGGGCACCCTGGAGCACCCAGTGGTTGTCCGGCCACCTGGAACAATCCAGTGTTGTCCTAGGATATCCCGGAGTACCCGTGTGATCATCCTATGGTTTTCCACCCAGGCTCAAAGGGATCATAAGATTGTTCATGCTAGAAACTTCCGTGTGCAGCCACAAGCCATTATGGGCTCTGGCATAGTTGAGTAAGTTGTGGGAATCCTTTCCATGATGGGCTAGCATATGTAGGGGATTGTAGGTGTACCGACTTATCTATCGGTTGAGGGGACCTCTTCGGAAAGACTGTGTCTCGTTCATCCGTTTCTCAAACACCATGCAGTGCGAGAAATACAACGGAGGAGATCGAGTCTTGTGGGGAAAAGTGCGCAAACCTCTGTAGAGTGTACAAACTAATTATGGTTAGCCGTGCCCCCGGTTATGGACATCTTGAGTATCTTGTACTTGAATTATTGGTTGATCTCATCACTTTACTTAAATAATTTGTTGGGTTTTAACTATTATTTTGGGATTGAGTTGGAGGAACCTTCTCAATGATTTCAACAAACTTTGTAGTTAAATAAAATATATTCCTTTGTTGTAGGGAAAAACTAGCTTTATGCTAATGGTAACCATAGAGCCTCCACCAACCATATATGCATGCACTGATAGCTGTTATTTGTTCATTGCT
The DNA here is from genome assembly GCA_021605205.1 of Aegilops longissima. Lineage (NCBI taxonomy): Eukaryota > Viridiplantae > Streptophyta > Magnoliopsida > Poales > Poaceae > Aegilops > Aegilops longissima. The sequence continues at coordinate 791,993,825 of CM038677.1, read as the reverse complement.
CTTTAGTGTTATCTTGCCAACATATTCCATGTGCTGACCTACACAGGCTGCAACGTATTATGTTGCAGAGTTTTCAGACGAAGAGTAAGGTGCGCTAGGTCGTTGTCATGCACTCAGTTTTCTCATGGAGTTAAATGGACTCTACTACCTTCGAAGCTTCCGCTCTTATGTTATTAAGATGGCCTTCAGCCATATTATTGTAATAAGTTCTCTTTTGAGACATCGATGTAATAAGTGTGTGATTGAACTCTGTTATAAATCCTCGAGTACGGTGCGTGTCAGCAATACCGATCCAGGGATGACACTTAAGCACAGAGACTTGACCGTCTGAGGTCAGGTCGCTACAGTCACACCCCGAACACAACCAGGGGGTCTCGTCCTAGATCCACCCCGGGTTATGATCTAACCATATATTTAAAGCTTTAACAACATAAGAAAATAGTAAACACCCTTAAAAATACCCATATAAGATTTCATACTTTTACCACCTACCTAAAAAATGAGAAAATGTGATACTACAATAGACAAGTAGGGAAAGCCTAATCCTAATAGACAGATTAAAACCAGGATCTAGTGATGTGGTGTTTTGATACCTTTAGAGAGGGACCTCTTGACGATGGCGAATGGCTTAATCTTGATGAGCTCATTGACATCGTCCTCCTTTGCCATCCCGACACACCCGAGAGTCCCTGGAGCCAACCTCAAACTCTTCGAAGTCCACATCTTCATACTCCATCTCAAGCCTGACACGAAGCAGGTCAAGCCTTGCAAAGCGCCGACCCCCACCAGCGCCTCGCCGAGCCTTGTTCTTCTCGGCCACAGCTTTAGCTTCGTCACCCTCCGTGTCACCGCGGGCATGTTGAGATCCCGCCACCACACATGGCTGCTAGTACCTCCTTGTAGTTTGGCACATGGGGGAAGGAGCCTCGCCTAAATAGGTAAATGGGAAGAGTTTTTAAAGACGCATGGGAGCGAATGTGTAGGTTAGCACATGGGGGCGAGGACAGTCCCATATATATATGGTGGTCGCAAAAACGGCGACCCCTAGGCAAGGGGGTGTGACATAGGGCCCACCCACTAGTGAGGGGCTACGCGTTAGGCGGAAGGAACGATGTTGTTCCAGAAGGAAGTGTTTCAATTTAGGGAATCTTGCGCGTTGGCCACTTGAAGAAGGGTATTTCTAGTATTGCCCTTGAAATTGAATGCATGGACCATTGACTTTCTTTCTTTGGTATGAAGCATTTTTCTTGCTCAAGATTGTCTGACACCCGTGCCCTGGAAAAAAAGTAAAAGCATGATATACACTCATCAAAATGCTACCCTATGCTACCATTCGTAATCAAAGCACTGGATGTTTAATCAATATACCTCATGTCTCCCCAAGGATTGGATTCATATTACCGTACTAGATCTTTCTGTCACTGGTGTTCAGATTAGCGCTTCATTTCCTCCTTGCTCTTAACCTGCTCATGGCTCGAATTCCATGATCATGGGTACCTGCATGTTCGAAGAATTATTAAGTGTTAAAAAATCTTCACGGAATTGAAAAAGATTGTACCATTCAAAAAAATGTATATGACACATAGAAAATATATTCATGATTTAAAAAAAAGTGTGTTCAGGACATTTTAATCCGAATAAAATCAAGAAATGTAAGACTGTAAACCATGTGAATATAGGAAACACCTCTTGTAGACAAGCTTATTAACTGGTTTGGTGCTACCAATAGCCAAGGGGGAAGCCAGGTTTACACTTAGCGATGGACCTAGTATAGTTCACCATAGTACACATGTGTGTATGGACGCCACACCACAGACACAACTAGGGTGTTTGGTACTAGCTCCACCCCGGGCTAAGATCTAACCATATATTTAAAGCTTTAACAACATAAGAAAATATTTAACCCCCTTAAAAAATAGCTATATGCGATTTCAAGCTTTTATGCCCTACCCAAAAAGGAGAAAAATGTGATACTACAATAGAAAAGGAGAAAGTATAATCCTAATAGACGGATTAAAACCAAATCTAGTGATGTGGCATCGATACCTTTGGAGAGGGACCTCTTGACAATGGCGAATGGATTGATCTTGACAAGCTTGTCGTCATCGTCCTCCGTTCCCATCCAGCCACGCCCGAGATCCAAGTCAGAGTCCCTAGAGGCGTCGATGATTTGGACGGGGACCTCTTGATGGTGGCGTATGGCTTGATCTCGACGCCTGAGATCTAAGTCAGAATCCCTGCAGCCAACGTCAAACTCTTCAAAGTCCACATCTTCATACTCCATCTCAAGCCGGACCCCAAGAATGTCAAGCCTTGCGAAGCGCCGACCCCCGCCACCGCCTCACCAGGCCTTCTTCTTCTCAGCCATAGCTTTAGCTTCGTCACCCTCCGTGTCACCGTGGGCATGTTTAGATCCCGCCACCGCACATGGCCGCTAGTACCTCGTTGTAGTCACTATGGGGAAGGATCCTCGCCTAAATTGGTAAATGGGTAGAGTTTTTAATGACACATGGGAGCGAATGTGTAGGTTGGCACATGGGGGCGATGACAGTCCCATATATACATAGTGGTCGCAAAGACGGCATCCCCTAGACAAGGGTGCGTGTGGTAGGGCCCACACACTAGTGAGGGGCTACACGACAGGTGAAAGAATGAGGTGGGTCCAGAAGCAAGCATTTCAATTCAGGGAATCTTGCATCTTGGCCCCTTGAAAGAAGAGGTATTTCTAGTATTGCCCTTGAAATGGAATGCATGGAACATTGACTTTCTTTCTTTGGTACCAAGCACTTTTTTTATAATGTGTTCAGGATCTAACCATGTATATAGAGATTCTTAACACTTTTATATAATATCATGGCAACATTGCTTCATAACTTTGTGTCTTACTTGGCACCGAGAAGAAATAATTTGAGAGTGGTTTTGTTTCTTTTGAGATGATGAGACTGGTCGATGCATGAACGAAGCAGCAACTCTAGGCCAAACCACATAATTTGCATACAAAATCTACACGTAATTTTTTTATACTCAAATAGGATAAAAACTGTGTAAACCATATATAGAAATTTTTAAAAATATCCAAGAAGATTCAACATATTACGTCATTACAACCTTGTGTCCTACATAAGAATGGCAAAATGTAACTTCAGAATGGTCTTTCGGGCTTGGTTGATGCACAACTTATATAGTTATCTACGGATCAACACATAAATTAGTGTCACCACTGTAGCTAGAGAGAGAAAAGGAGTGTACGCATGAAATCGGAAAACATACAAGTGTAAACCGAATGAAACCAGGAAATGTAAGAGTCTAAACAATGTGAAAATAAGAAATGCCTCTTGGAGACAAGCTTATTATCTGGTTTGGTGCTACCTATAGCCAAGGGGAGCCAGATTGACACTTGGCTATGGACCTAGTATAGTTCACCATAGTATGCTACACGTGTGTGTATGGACGTCACACCCTGAACGCAACCAGGGGGTCTGGTCCTAGCTCCACCCCAGGTTATGATCTAACCATATATATAAAGCTTTAACAACAGAAGAGAATATTTAACACCCTTTAAAAATAGCCATATACGATTTCATACTTTTATGCCTACCTAAAAATGAGAAAATGTGATACTACAATAGACAAGGATGGCATGTATAATCCTAATAGACAGATTAAAACCAGATCTAGTGATGTGGCGTCGATACCTTTAGAGACGGACCTCTTGACGATGGAGAATGGCTTCATCTTGGTGATCTCGTCGTCATCGTCCTCCTTTGCCATCCTGACACGCCCGAGACCCAAGTTAGTGTCTCGGGAGCCAACCTCAAACTCTTTGAAGTCCACATCTTCATACTCCATCTCAATCCCAACCCCAAGCACGTCAAGCCTTGCAAAGCGCCAACCCCTGCCACCGCCTCGCCGAGCCTTCTTCCTCTCAGCCACATCTTTAGCTTCATCACCCTTCATGTCACCGCAAGGATGTTGAGATCCCGCCTCCGCACATGGCCGCTAGTACCTCATTGTAGTCACTAGGGGGAAGGAGCCTCGCCTAAATTAGTAAATGAGTAGAGTTTTTAATGACACATGGCAGTGAATGTGTAGGTTGGCGCATGGAGGCGAGGACAGTCCCATATATAAATGGTGGTAAGAAAAACAACGACCCCTACGCAAGGGGGCATGTGGTAGGGCCCACACACTAGTTAGGTGCTACATGACAGGTGGAAGGAACGAGGTGGTTCTAGAAGCAAGTGTTTATTTAGGGAATCTTGCGCGTTGGCCCCTTGAAAGAAGGCGTATTAGTATTGCCCTTGAAATTAAATGCATGGACCATTGACTTTCTTTCTTTGGTGCCAAGCATTTTTCTTGCTCAAAATTGTATGACACCCCTGCCCTAGAAAAAAGTAAGCACATGATATACACTCGTTAAAATGCTACCCTATGCTACCATTCGTAATGAAGATAAGTCAGACAATAACACTGGATTTTTCATGAATACACCTCATGTCTCCTCAAGGGTTGGATTCACACTACCGTACTTAATATTTCCGTCACTGGTGTTCAGAGATTAGTGCTTCATTTCCTCCTTGCTGCTAACCTCCTCGTGGCTCGAACTCTATGATCATGGCTACCTACATGGTCGAAGAATTATTCAGTGTTAAAAGATCTTCACGTAATTGAAAAAAATATATTTGTACCATTAAAAAAATGTATGCGAGAATTAGAAAATATATACATGATTTTCAAAAAGTGTGTTCATGACATTTTAAACCGAATAAAACAGGGAAATGTAAGAGTGTAAACCATAGGAAACGCCTTTTGCAGACAAGCTTATTAACTGGTTTGGTGCTACCTATAGCCAAGGGGGAAACAAGTTCACACTTGGCGAAGGGCCTAGTATAGTTCATCACAGTATGCTACACATGTGTGTATGGACGTCACATCGCGGATGCAACTACAGGGTCTGGTCCTAGCTCCACCCCGGGATATGATCGAACCATATATTTAAAGCTTTAACAACATAAAAAAATATTTAACCCCCTTAAAAAATAGCCATATGTGATTTCAAACTTTTATGCCCTACCCAAAAATGAGAAAATGTGGTACAATCATAGACAAGGATGAAAAGTATAATCCTAATAGACGGATTAAAACCAAATCTAGTGATGTGGCATTGATACCTTTGAAGAACGACCTGTTGACAATGGCCAATGGCTCGATCTTGATGAGCTCGTTGTCAGCGTCCTCCTTTCCCATCGCACCACGCTCGAGATCCAAGTCAAAGTACCTAGAGGTGTAGATACTTTTGGAGAGGGACCTCTAGACAGCGACGAATGGCTTGATCTCGACGCCCGAAATCTAAGTCTCAGAATCCCTGGAGCCAACCTGAAACTCTTCAAAGTCCACATCTTCGTACTCCATCTCAAGTCCGACCCCAAGCCTTTCAAGCCTTGCAAAGCGCCGACACCGCAACCGCCTCGCTGGACCTTCTTCTTCTCGCCCACAACTTTAGCTTCGTCACTCTCCGTGTTACTGCGGGCATGTTGAGATCCCGCCACCGCACATGGCCGCTAGTACCTCGTTGTAGTCACTAGGGGGAAGAAGCCTCGCCTAAATTAGTAAATGGGTAGAGTTTTTAATGACACATGGGAGCGAATGTGTAGGTTGGCACATGGGGGCTAGGACAGTCCCATATATACACAATGGTCGCAAAAACGGTGACCCCTAGGCAAGGGGGCGTGTGATAGGTTCCACACACTAGTGAGGGGCTACACAACAGGCGGTAGGAACGAGGTGGTTCCAGAAGAAAGCGTCTCAATTCAGGGGAACTTGCGTGTTGGCCCCTTGAAAGAAGGGGTATTTCTAGTATTGCCCTTGAAATAGAATGCATGGACCATTGACTTTCTTTCTTTAGTACCAAGCACTTATTTTATAGTGTGGTCATGATCTAACCATGCATATAGAGATTCTCAACACTTTTATATAATAACATGGCAACATTGCTTCATGACTTTGTGTCTTACTTGGCTACGAGAAGAAATAATTTGAGAGTGGTTTTGCTTCTTTTGAGATGATGGGACTAGCCCATGCATGAACGAAGCAGTAGCTCTGGGCCAAACCACATAATTTCATACACAATCTACACATGAATTTTTTGTACTCAAATAGCATAAAAAATTGTGTAAACCATATATAGATAATTTAAAAAATACCTAAAAACAACATATTACGTCATTACAACCTTGTGTCCTACCTAAGAATGGCAAAATGTAATATCAGAGTGGTCTCTCGGGGTAGGTTGATGCATAACCTCTATACTTTTCTGCGGATCAATTCATAAATTTTTCTCACCGTTGTACTTAGAGAGAGAAAGGGAGTGTACGTGTGAAATCGGAAAACATACAAGCATAAACCGAATGAAACCAGGAAATGTAAGAGGGTACACCATGTGAAAATAAGAAACGCCTCTTGCAGACAAGCTTACTTATCTGCTTTGGTACTACCTATAGCCAAGGGGTGCCTAATTCACAATTGGCGACGGACCTAGTATAGTTTACGATAGTATGCTAGACACATGTGTGTATGGATGTCACACCCCGAATGCAACCAGGGGGTCTGGTCCTAGCTCCACACCGGTATATGATCTAACCATATATTGAAAGCTTTAACAACATAAGAAAATATTTAACACCCTTAAAAAATAGCCATATAAGATTTCATACTTTTATGCCCTACCTAAAAATGAGAAAATGTGATACTACAATAGACAAGGATGGAAACCATAATCCTAATAGAAAAATTAAAACCAGGATCTAGTGATGTGGCGTTGATACCTTTAGAGAGGGACCTCTTGACAATGGTGAATGACTTGATCTTGATGAGCTCATCGACATCCTCCTCCTTTGCCATCCCGACACACCCGATCCAAGTTGGAGTCCCTGGAGCCAACCTCAAACTCTTCGAAGTCTACATCTTCATACTCCATCTCAAGCCTGACCCCAAGCACGTCAAGCCTTGCAAAGCGCCGACCCCCGCCAGCGCCTCGCCGAGCCGTCTTCTTCTCAGCCACGGCTTTAACTTTGTCACCCTCCGTCTCACCGTAGGCATGTTCAGATCCCGCCACCGCACATGGTCGCTAGTACCTCATTGTAGTTACTAGAGGGAAGGACCCTCGCCTAAATAGTTAAATGGGAAGAGTTATTAAAGACACATTGGAGCGAATGTGTCGATTGACACATGGGGGCGAGGACAGTCCCATATATACACAGTGGTCGCAAAAACGGCGAACCCTAGGCAAGGGGGCGTGTGGTAGGGCCCACACACTAGTGAGGGGCTACGCGTCAGGCGGAAGGAACGAGGTGGTTCCAGAAGCAAGTGTTTCAATTAAGGGAATCTTTGTGTTGGCCCCTTGAAAGAAGGGTATTTCTAGTATTGCCCTTGAAATTGAATGCATGGACCATTGACTTTCTCTCTTTGGAACCAAGCATTATTCTTGGTCAATATTGCATGACACCCCCACCCTGGAAAAAGTAAGCACATGACATAAACTCATCAAAATGCTACCCGATGCTACCATTCGTAATCAAAGCACTGGATGTTTAATGAATACACCTCACGTCTCCCAAGGATTGGATTCACACTACCGTACTACATGTCTCTGTCACTGGTGTTCAGATTAGCACTTGATTTCCTCCTTGCTCCTAACCTCCTCGTGGCTAGAACTCCATGATCATGGGTACCTGCATGTTCGAAGAATTATTAAGTGTTAAAAAATCTTCATGTAATTAAATTTCTTTGTACCATTCAAGAAAAATGTACATGACACGTAAAAAATATATGCATGATTTTTAAAAAGTGTGTTCATGACATTTAAAAATAATTTATACGATGTAATTTTTTTTGAACAAGTATTTGAATGTTTTAAACACATATTTAAAACTTGTTCAAAAGCTTGTGTTTTTAAATGTGCAATACGTATTTGAAAAAAATCGACGTGTACATGAAAATATTTTATGTGTGTTGAAAAAGGAGAGAAAAGATAAAAAGAGAAAGCTGATGAAAAACTGTTGAAAGGAACACATATACCATCACTGAAGCAAACAGGGAAAAAACCATGCAGAAAATTGGTCAAAACCCACAATAAAAACAAAACAGCAGAAGTGAACCAAGCGAAAAATGGTCAAAACCACCACAAAAACAAACTTTCATGCAAAAAACAATCAATAACTTCCGTGGAAACCTTTCCCCTAGAAAAGCTTATACACCAAAAACCTATAGGCAAGATCTATGGGTGATGCATAGCTCTCACTGCGTTTTGGATAGAAGAAGAGAAGCGAGTGCTCACTTCAGTTAGCCGGCCCATTTAGCACTATGGGTAGTATTTGATTATGGTTTTGCGAGCCTTCTATAATCCGTCTATGATTTATTACGGTTTTGGGCCTTTCCGTTTTCATTTTTCCTGTTTTCTTCTTTACCGAATTTTTATTTTCCACTATGGGGAATCTTGTGCCCTGGCCCCTCGAGAGAAGTGGTATTTATCATATTACCCCTGCGAAATGAATGGATGGATGTGGTACATTTGTCTTTCTTTCTTTGGAGGCAAGCCAACTTTTATTAGGTCAAGATCGTACTACACACTTGTAGTATGACTGTACTACTACTAATGTACACCCTCCGTCCGGGTTTACTGGACTGGTTCATCCAACCAAATGTTTAACTAATATCTTCTCATAAATGATTCTGTTTAACTCTAAGATTCCTGCGAGTAAGCCATACTAGCTACTTAGTTCATTGTTCTCAAAGAAAAAGAAAGTTACTCCATTGAGTTACTGGCATGTACTCTATGTGCAATCATTAGCATTATTATACAGTATTTATATGTATTACTCCCTCTGTCACACAATATAAGATCGTTTTCAAGCTAACATAGCTCAAAAAACGATCTTATATTGTGGTATGGAGGGAGTATAAGTTAGCAATCCGACTTTTTCATCGCATTCTTGATCTAACCATGTATATGGACATCTAACATTTCTTTTTAAACTAAGATGGCGTCGACCATATAATCATTTAATATTCAACCAATATCCCCTTATAAGTGACTTTGTAACTCTATGATACTTGCAAATAATACATATCTACTTACTCCTTTGAGTTACCATCGTGTATGTGCAATCATTAGCATTATTGTACGATTAGTTCATGAATTGTAAATGAGCATTGAATTTTTATAATGTGTTCATGCTCTAACCATGTATATAGAGATTTTTAACATTTTTATAAAATGACATGGCGACATTGATTCATGACTTTGTGCCTTACTTGGCACCGAGAAGAAATTATTTGAGAATGGCTTGTTATTTTAGATGATGAGAGTGGCCCATGCATGAACGAAGCAGCGGCTCTCGGCCAAACCAGAGAATTTGCATACAAAATCTACAAGTGAGTTTTTTATACTCAAATAGCATAAACATTGTGTCAACCATATATAGAAAATTTTAAAAATATCTAATAACATTCAACATAATACATCATGACAACCTTGTGTCCTACCTTAAAATGGCAAAATGTAACTTCAGAGTAGTCTTTCGGGGTAGGTTGATGCATAAATTTGTATCGCCGATGTACCTAGAGAGAGAAAAGGAGTGTACGCCTAAAATCAGAAAACATACAAGCGTAAACCGAATGAAACCAGAAAATGTAAGAGTGTAAACCATGTGAAAATAGGAAAGTCTCTTGCAGACAAGCTTATTATCTGGTTTGGTGCAACCTATAGCCAAGGGGGGAGCGAGGTTCACACTCGGCGATGGACCTACTATAGTTCACCATAGTATGCTACACATGTGTGCATGGACGTCACAACCCGGACGCAACCAGGGGGTCTGGTCCTAGCTCCACCTCGGGCTGTGATCTAACCATATATTTAAAGCTTTAACAACATAAGAAAATATTTAACCCTCTTAAAATATAACCATATGCGATTTCAAACTTTTATGTCCTACTTAAAAATGACAAAATGTGATACTACAATAGACAAGGATGGAAAGTATATATAATACTAATAGACGGATTAAAACCAGATCTAGTGATGTGGTGTCGATACCTTTGGAGGGGGACCTCTTGACGGTGGTGAATAGCTTGATCTCGGCGACCTCTTCGTCATCCTCCTCCTTTGCCATCCGCCACGCCCGAGATCCAAGTCGGAGTCCCTGGAGCGAACCTCAAACTCTTCAAAGTCCACATCTTCATACTCCATCTCAAGCCTGAACCCAAGCACGTCAAGCCTTGCAAAGCGCCGGCCCCCGCCACCGCCTTGCCAGGGCTTCTTCTTCTCGGCCACAACTTTAGCTTTGTCACCCTCCGTGTCACCACGGGCATGTTGAAATCCGCGAGGATCCCGCCACCGCACATGGCCGCTAGTACCTCATTCTAGTCACTAGGGGCAAGGAGCCTCGCCTAAATTGGTAAATGGGTAGAGTTTTTAATGACACATGCGAGGGAATGTGTAGGTTGGCACATGGGGGCAAGGACAGTCCTCTAGATATATACACAGTGGTCGCAAAGACAGCGACCCCTTGGCAAGGGAGCGTGTGGTAGAGCCCATAAATTAGTGAGGGACCACGCGACAGGCAGAAGGCATGAGGTGGTTCCAGAAGCAAGCATTTCAATTCAGTGAATCTTGCACGTTGGCCCCTTGAAAGAAGGGGTATTTCAAGTGTTGCCCTTGAAATCGAATGGATGGACCACTGACTTTCTTTCTTTGGTACCAAGCATTTTTCTTGCTCAATATTGTGGGACACCCCTACCCTGGAAAAAAGTTAGCACATGATATAGACTTGTCAAGATGCTACCCTATGCTACCACTCGTAATCAACACAAATTAGACAAAAGCACTGGATGTTTAATGAATTCACCTCATGTTTCCCCAAGGATTCAATTCAAACTACCGTACTTAATCTTTCTGTCACTGGTGTTCATATTAGCGTTTGATTTCTTCCTTGCTCCTAACCTCCTCGTGGCTCGAACTCCATGATCATGGGTACCTGCATGGTCGAAGAATTATTCAGTGTTAAAAAATCTTCACGTAATTAAAAAATGTTTTTACCATTCAAAAAAATGTATGCGACACTTAGAATATATATACATGATTTTCAACAAGTGTGTTCTTGATGTTTTAACCGAATAAACCAGGAAATGTAAGAGTTTAAATCGTATGAAAATAGTAAAGGCCTCTTGCAGACAAGCTTATTAACTGGTTTGGTGCTACCTATAGCCAAGGGGGAGCCAGGTTCACATTTGGCGATGGACCTAGTATAGTTCACCATAGTATGCTACACATGTGTGTATGGATGTCACATCCCGGATGCAACTATGGGGTCTGGTCCAACCTCCACCCCGGGCTATGATCTAACCATATATTTAAATCTTTAACAACATAAGAAAATATTTAACCCCTTAAAAATAGCCACATGAGATTTCAAACTTTTATGCCCTACCCAAAATGAGAAAATGTGATACAACAATAGATAAAGATAAAGTATAATCCTAATAGACGGATTATAACCAGATCTAGTGATGTGGCATTGATACCTTTGGAGAGCGACCTCTTGACAACGACGAATGGCATGATCTTGACGAGCTCGTCGTCATCGTCCTCCTTTCCCATCCCGCCACGCCCGAGATCTAAGTCAGATTCCCTAGAGGTGTCGATACCTTTGGAGAGGGACCTCTAGACGGTGGTGAATGGCTTGATCTCGACGCCCGAAATCTAAGTCAGAATCCCTGGAGCCAACCTGAAACTCTTCAAAGTCCACATCTTCGTACTCCATCTCAAGCCCGACCCCAAGCCCGTCAAGCCATGCAAAGCACCGACCCTTGCCACCGCCTTGCCGAGCCTTCTTCTTTTCACCCATAGCTTTAACTTCATCACCCTCCATGTCACCGTGGGCATACTGAGATCCCGCCACCGCACATGGCCACTAGTACCTCGTTATAGTCACTAGGGGGAAGGAGCCTCGCCTAAATTGGTAAATGGGTAGAGTTTTTAATGACACATGGAAGCGAATGTGTAGGTTGGCACATGGGGGCGAGGACAGTCCCATATATATAAAATGGTCGCAAAAACGGCGACCCCTAGACAAGGGGGCGTGTGATAGTGCCCACACACTAGTGAGGGGTTAGATGATAGGCGGAAGGAATGAGGTGGTTCCAGAAGCAAGCGTTTCAGTTCAGTGAATCTTGCATGTTGGCCCCTTTAAAGAAAGGGTATTTCTAGTACTGCCCTTGAAATTGAATGCATGGACCATTGACTTTCTTTCTTTGGTACCAAGCACTTTTTTTATAGTGTTCTCATGATCTAACCATGTATATAGAGATTCTTAACACTTTTATATAATAACATGGAAACATTACTTCATGACTTTGTGTCTTACTTGGCACCGAGAAGAAATAATTTGAGAGTGCTTTTGTTTCTTTTGAGATGATGGGACTGGCCCATGCATGAACAAAGCAGTAGCTCTGGGGCAAACCATATAATTTGCATAGAAAATCTACACATGAGTTTTTTGTAGTCAAATAGCATAAAAATTGTGTAAACCATATATAGATAATTCTAAAAATATCCAAGAACATTCAACTTATTACGTCATTACAACCTTGTGTCCTACCTAAGAATGGAAAAATGTAACTTTAGAGTGGTCTTTCGGGTTAGGTTGATGCATAACCTACATAGTTATCTACAGATCAACACATAAATTTGTGTCACCGTTGTACCTAGAGAGAGAAAAGGAGTGTATGCATGAAATCGAAAAACATACAAGCGTAAACCGAATGTAACCAGGAAATATAAGAGTGTACAACATGTGAAAATAAGAAACGCCTTGTGCAAACAAGCTTATTATCTGGTGGTGCTACCTATAGCCAAGGGGTGCCAGATGCACACTTGGTGATAGACCTAGTATAGTTCACAATAGTATGCTAGACACGTGTGTATGGATGTCACACCCCGAATGCAACTAGGGGGTCTCGTCCTAGCTCCACCCCGGGTTATGATCTAACCATATATTTAAAGCTTTAACAACATAAGAAAATAGTAAACACCCCTAAAAAATAGCCATATAAGATTTCATACTTTTAACCCCTACCTAAAAAATGAGAAAATGTGATACTACAATAGACAAATACGGAAAGCATAATCCCAATAGACAGATTAAAACTAGGATCTAGTGATGTGGCATTGATACCTTTAGAGAGGGACCTCTTGACGATGGAGCATGGCTTAATCTTGATGAGCTCGTCGACATCGTCCTCCTTTGCCATCCCGACACACCGGAGAGTCATTGGAGCCAACCTCAAACTCTTTGAAACCCACATCTTCATACTCAATCTCAAGCCTGACCCGAAGCACGTCAAGCCTTGCAAAGCGCCGACCCCCACCAGCGCCTCACCGAGCCTTCTTCTTCTCGGCCACAACTTTTGCTTCGTCACCCTCCATGTCACCGCGGGCATGTTGAGATCCCGCCACCACACATGGCTGCTAGTACCTCCTCGTAATTTGGCACATGGGGGAAGGAGCCTCGCCTAAATAGGTAAATGGGAAGAGTTTTTAAAGACACATGGGAGCGAATGTGTAGGTTGGCACATGGGGGAGAGGACAGTCCCATATATACATGGTGGTCGCAAAAACGGCGACCCCTAGGCAAGGGGGTGTGTCATAGGGCCCACACACTAGTGATGGGCTATGCGTCAGGCGGAAGGAACGAGATTGTTCCAGAAGCAAGTGTTTCAATTCAGGGAATCTTGCGCGTTGGCCACTTCAAAGAAGGGTATTTCTATTATTGCCCTTGAAATTGAATGCATGGACCATTGACTTCCTTTCTTTGGTACGAAGTATTTTTGTTGCGCAAGATTGTATGACACCCGTGCCCTGGAAAAATGTAAACGCATGATATACACTTGTCAAAATGCTACCCTATGCTACCATTCGTAATCAAAGCACCGGATTTTTAATCAATACACCTCATGTCTCCCTTAGGATTGGATTCATACTACCGTACTAGATCTTTCTGTCACTAGTGTTCAGATTAGCACTTCATTTCCTCGCTCCTAACCTCCTCGTGGCTCGAATTCCATGATCATGGGTACCTGTATGTTCGAAGAATTATTAAGTGTTAAAAAATCTTCCCGTAATTGAAAAAAATTGTACCATTCAAAAAATGTATATGACACATAGAAAATATATTCATGATTTTAAAAAAGTGTGTTCAGGACATTTTAATCCGAATAAAATCAGGAAATGTAAGGGTGTAAACCATGTGAAATTAGGAAACACCTCTTGTAGAAAAGCTTATTAACTGGTTTGGTGCTACCAATAGCCAAGGGGGGAGCCAGGTTCACACTTGGCGATGGACCTAGTATAGTTCACCATAGTATGCTACACATGTGTGTATGTGTATGGACGCCATACATTGGACGCAACTAGGGGGTCTGGTCCTAGCTCCACCCCGGGCTAAGATCTAACCATACATTTAAAGCTTTAACAACATAAGAAAATATTTAACCCCCTTACAAAATAGCTATATGCGATTTCAAACTTTTATGACCTACCCAAAAAGAGAAAATGTGATACTACAATAGAAAAGGATAGAAAGTATAACCCTAATAGACGGACTAAAACCAGATCTAGTGATGTGGCATCGATACCTTTGAAGAGGGACCTCTTGACAATGGCAAATGGCTTGATCTTGACAAGCTCGTCGTCATCGTCCTCCATTCCCATTCAGCCACACCCTAGATCCAAGTCAGAGTCCCTGGAGGCATCGATGCCTTTAGAGGGGGACCTCTTGATGTGGCGTATGGCTTGATCTCGACGCCCGAGATCTAAGTCAGAATCCCTGCAACCAACCTCAAACTCTTCAATGTCCACATCTTCATACTTCATCTCAAGCCGGACCCGAAGAACGTCAAGCCTTGCGAAGCGCCGACCACCGCCACCGCCTCACCAGACCTTCTTCTTCTCAGCCAAAACTTTTGCTTCGTCACCCTCCGTGTCACCATGGGCACATGGCCGCTAGTAGCTCGTTGTAGTCACTATGGGGAAGGATCCTCGCCTAAATTGGTAAATGGGTAGAGTTTTTAATGACACATGGAAGCGAATGTGTAGGTTGGCACACGGGGGCGATGAAAGTCCCATATATACACAGTGGTCGCAAAAACGGCGACCCCTAGACAAGGGGGCGTGTGGTAGGGCCCACACAGTAGTGAGGGGCTACGCGACAGGCGGAAAGAATGAGGTGGTTCCAGAAGCAAGCGTTTCAATTCAGGGAATCTTGCATGTTGGCCCCTTGAAAGAAGGGGTATTTCTAGTATTGTCCTTGAAATGGAATGCATGGAACATTGACTTTCTTTCTTTGGTACCAAGCACTTTTTTTATAATGCGTTCATGATCTAACCATGTATATAGATATTTTTAACACCTTTGTTTAATAACATGGCAACATTGCTTCAAAACTTTGTGTCTTACTTAGCACCGAGAAGAAATATTTTGACAGTGGTTTTGTTTCTTTTGAGATGATGAGACTGGTCCATGCATGAACGAAGCAGCAGCTCTGGGCCATTTGCATACAAAATCTACACGTGAATTTTTTATACTCAAATAGGATAAAAATTGTGTAAACCATATATAGAGATTTTTAAAAATATCCAAGAAAATTCAACATATGACGTCACTACAACCTTGTGTCCTACATAAGAATAGCAAAATGTAACTTCAGAATGGTCTGTGGGGCTTGGTTGTTGCATAACTTATATAGTTATCTACGTATCAACACATAAATTAGTGTCACCGCTCTAGCTAGAGAGAGAAAAGGATTGTACGCATGAAATCGGAAAACATACAAGCATAAACCGAATGAAACCAAGAAATTTAAGAGTCTAAACCATGTGAAAATGAGAAACGCCTCTTGGAGACAAGCTTATTATCTGGTTTGGTGCTACTTATAGCCAAGGGGAGCCAGATTGACACTTGGCTATGGACCTAGTATAGTTCACCATACTATGCTACACGTGTGTGTATGGACGTCACACCCCGAACGCAACCTGGGGGACTGGTCCTAGCTCCACCCCAGGTTATGATCTAACCATATATTTAAAGCTTTAACAACATAAGAGAATATTTATTGTCGGAGTAGTTAGCCATGGGTAGCCTCATCTGCCCCCCATGGCATTTCAAGACATCGGGGCCGGCTTCGCCCCTCAAGACCCAAAGATCAACTAGTCGCCTTCTTACGGTCGACTGGTCCCAGTGGCCGGCTGGCGGAAGACGGGAAGCCCCAGAGGGCGGCCTCAAAGTGGGCCGCCTCCTGGCGGGCGGCCTCTAGAGAGGCCAGCCACCAGCAGGCGGCCCCAAGCACCCTCAAAGTTTGCACCACATTATGACGACGAGACGGGGCGTGGCTATAGTGCTGACAGCCACCCCTGAATCCAGGACCAAGCATGGCTACAGTGCTGACAGCCACCCCCGAATCCAGGCGGTGGGCCCTACCTGTCCGCGAGGAGCCAGAGGGCGGCAAACCCAGACCAGCCGGCTCGAGCAGAGGCCGGCCCCTGACCAGGCGGCCCACTTCTCCTCAAAGTTCACGCGCCATTAATCAGCAGAGATGGGGGATGGCTACAGTGATCGCCCGCCAGGCGGCGGTACTGTAGCCACGCTCCCCCGACAAAGCATGCATCATTACCAACATCGCTACAGTGCTGAGCAGCCGGCCGAACCCGCAAGCGGCAGGAACGGCCTGTCGGCCAAGTACAAGACAACCCACCGGGCCCATCAGGCGGCGGGCCCCAGCGGCCGGCGGAGAAGCCGGTGACCATAGACACTGACAGATGGGGCCAACACCCAGCTAGATTACCTTTGTACCCCTGGGGGTAGGCCTATATAAACTCCTAGGGCACCCATGCAAAGGGTTCGGACCTTAGTTCATTTCACCCACACATATACAGAGAGGAAGCTAGGGCTAGCCTTGTTCTTCTTCCTCCTCTAGAGAAACAGCTCTAGGAGCAATCTTGTAGCCACTCTTGTTGCTATAGTGATCATGCGGAGACCCTGCCGAGCAGGACTAGGGGTGTTATCTCCTAGAAGAGCCCAGAACCTAGGTAAGATTCGCCGGCGTGTATGTCTTTGCCTCATCCCGTTTCCTGGCATCGGCGACGTACTATTAGCCCCCTCCATGATAAGCCATCCTTTGGCATATGTCGCATGACACCCCCGACATTTGGCGCCCACCGTGGGGCTAGGTGCACCGTCGTCCGGAGATTTGTTCTGGACGGGAACCCTGTTCCTTCCTTGCAAGCGCAGCCAACCCGGCTCGCCCGATGGCGTCTGTGTCGACGCGCTGCACGGTGCAGAGGTCGCATGCGCGGCGGCTAGCCTCGCCGATCTTGTTGGCGAGCTTCGCCTCTCCACCGAGCCCACGCCCGACGCGGGAGCAGCCAGCTCCGAGAGCTGCTTTGTCGACCTTCTCGGCAAGTTTCACATTGCCCACGAGCTCGGTATCGATCTGGAGTCTGTTGGCTCCACCGATCCGATGCTTGTCGACACCGACATGGTTTCTTCCGATTCCTTCCCCACTAATGTGGTGGTCATCGACGATCCGCTTCCTCGCGCAGAGAGCGGCGGCAGCACAGTCACGGAGGTGCTTGTCATCAGCCACAATGGGGGTTCCGGAGGAGCCGACCAGGACCCATTGCAGGTGGCAATGCGGGACCTATCCACGCCCATTGTTGCGGATGCGGATGCCGAGATGCTGGAAGCCTGCCGCGTCTCACTCGTGGAGAACGCCAAGAAATTGGCTACCATGAGATGCCTCTCCAAGGCCTTCCAGCGCGAGGTTGATCGCGCTGTCGGCGGCACACCTACTGCTGCTGGGCCTAGCCGAGCAGGCACGGTCAGGCAGCGAGGCGGTGCCATCGCCACCATGTTAGGAGTGGACCGCCCAGTCTACGCCATGCCCATGGAGAACATACGCTGCCCAGGTGGCAACAGACAAGTTGGACCACCTGGAGGGCGACGAGCGTCGCTACATGATGGAGCGTGTTCAGCAGCTTATCGATGAAGCTGCTGCGCAGCAAGAAGCTGGCTGTCGCACCGAAGAGCTTAACCAGCGGGTTGAGAACCCGCCCCCTCACGAAGAGCATGGCGCGACCTCCCGGATGCCGACAGGCGGCGCCCACGACAGACGAGACAAGGAGCCGGCTGCTAGCCACAGCCGGAATCGCATCACCATCGAGCGCGACCAAGACGGCCGCCCTCGAGCAGTCGAACGATGGGGTGATGATCCACTGCCGCCGCCTCCTCGAAGAGAGAGGCGCGCTTCCCCGCCGCCTGTTGATCATCCGACTCTCGGCGACCGGCTGGGCCGCCGAGAGGGAGTCGGAGAGAATGGCACGCGCCACCGGATCGATCGCCTGGCTCGATCCTTGGTGCTAGAAGAAGAAGATGCGATGGGTCCGCCTTGTTTTGGCCCCCGCATTCATGACGAGCCCTTCCCGAAAGGGTTCTCGCTCCCAAGAGACATGCCCAAGTACAACGGCTCCGTGAAGCCGGAGGATTGACTGGTGGACTATTCGACAGCCGTCAGCATAGCAAACGGCAAAAAATGTGTTGCCGTGAAGTACGTCCCGCTCATGCTCTAGGGCACAGCCCGGACGTGGCTGAACAGCCTCAAGCCCTACAGCGCCAACAACTGCGTAGATTTCATCGAAGTGTTCATCCGCAACTTCACCAGCACCTACAAACAGCCCCCGAAGCCTCGCCAGCTCTCGCTGTGCGTCCAAGGCCCCAATGAGTCCACCCACGATTACCTGACGCGGTGGGCAGAACTGTGCAACTCCTGCGAAGGGGTGCATGAGGTCCAAGCTATTGAGTACTTCACCGTCGGGTGCCGAGAGGGCACCTTACTCAAGCACCAGCTCTGCGACGATCCGGCCACACTCGATGAACTGCTGATCATAGCAGACAAGTACGCCACTGCCGACTCTTCCATGAAGTCGGAGCTCCGGGTGGACACTTCGAGGAAGGTGCTCCCCTCGGCCCCTCGAACACCAGCTGGAGACAACAGTCGGTGCCAGCAGCCGAACGACAACAAGCGCAAAGCTCCCTAGCCGACAGGTGGCAACAGTTGAAGATCAACAACTTGAAGGGCGTCCACTCCCTAAACGTCAGAAGGGCGGCAAACCGGCCTGGTTGCCAACTTTCTCTTTGAGCAGACCCTCGATGCCCCCTGCAAGTTTCACAGCGGGGCGAAGCCGTCCAACCACACAACTCGGAAGTGCCACTGGCTTGTCCGCATCGCCAAGGGAGAAGGACTGCCTCCGCCGCCTGCTGGCCCACCGGCTCCGCCTCCTCAGCAGCCGGCCGCCCGTCCAGCAGTCGAAGCCGTCCAAGATGATTACGCTGAAGAACATGACACTTACATAGTCTTCACTAGCGTGGTGGACAATCGTCCCAGCCTGCGTCAGCAGCACCAAGAGGTGAACGTCGTCGCCTCAGCTGCTCCTAAATTCATGCATTGGTCTGAAAAGCCCATCAGCTGGAGCTGGGCCGACCACCCGGAGGTGATGCCCTCTCCGGGCTCCTATGCTCTGGTGTTCGATGCCACTCTCGCAACAGAAAGGCGAGCTGCTCGTTTCTCCCAGATCTTGATAGATGGCGGCAGTAGCATCAACATTCTGTATCACGATACCATGGAAAAGTTAAGCACTAAGGAAAGGCAGCTCCATCCCAGCCGAACTATTTTCCATGGTATTGTGCCCGGCCTGTCCTGCTCACCAATCGGCAGGGTCAAGATAGACGTCATCTTCGGAGACAAGGATCACTTCCGCCGCGAAGCAATTTGGTTTGAGGTGGTGGACCTCAAAAGCCCTTATCATGTACTCCTGGGCTGGCCGGCTCTGGCCAAGTTCATGGCGGTGCCACACTATGCTTACCTCAAGATGAAGATGCCACGAACCAAGGGCACCATCACGATATCTGGAGACTACGAGAAGTCGGCCGATTGTGCTGCGGCCAGCAGCCGGTTGGCCGAGTCCCTGGTGATTGCCGCTGAGAAGAAGCTCCTGGACCGGGTGGTGGCCATGACCAGCAAGCAGCCGGACATGTCCCCAGAGCCCAAAGAGTCAGAGACCCAGGTCTCCTTCTAGCCGGCCAAAGAAACTAAGAAGATCCCTTTGGACCCTGAGCACCTGGAGAAATTTGCTGTCATTGGTGCCAACCTTGATATCAAATAGGAAAGCGAGCTTGTCGATTTCCTCCATGAGAATCAGGACATCTTCGCATGGTCCCCCAAGGACATGCCGGGTGTTCCGACGGATTTCGCCGAGCACAAGTTACATGTCAGAGCAGATGCCAAACCAGTCAAACAACCCCTCCGCCGACTGTCGGAGGAAAAGAGAAGAATTGTTGGAGAAGAGATAGCCCGGCTCCTGGCAGCCGGCTTCATCATGGAAGTGTTTTTTCCAGAATGGCTTGCCAACCCATCCTTGTACTGAAGAGGAACAACAAGTGGCGTATGTGCATTGATTACACCAGTCTCAACAATGCTTGCCGAAAAGATGCGTTTGCTTTGCCTCGAATTGACCAAGTGATAGACTCCACAGCTGGATGCGAGCTATTGAGTTTCTTGGATGCCTACTCAGGATATCATCAGATCAAGCTGAACCCGGCAGACATCCTGAAGACTGCCTTCATCACACCATTTGGAGCCTTCTGCTACCTGACCATGACATTCGGCTTGAGAAATGCCGGTGCCAAGTTCTAGCGTTGCATGCAGAAGTGCCTCCTCAAGCAGCTTGGCAGAAACACCCATGTCTATGTGGACTATATTGTGGTGAAGACAGAGAAGCGCGACACTCTCTTGGAGGACCTCAAGGAAACTTTTGAAAATCTGCACCAGTTTCAGATCAAGCTCAACCCAGAGAAATGCGTCTTCGGAGTACCAACTGGCCAGCTCCTTGGCTTCCTGGTCTCAGAACATAGCATCGAGTGCAACCCTGTGAAGATCAAGGCCATTGAGAGGATGGAGAGACCCACCTGACTAAGAGATGTCCAGAAATTCACCGGTTGTTTGGCATCCATCAGCCGTTTCATCAGTTGGCTGGGTGAGAAGGCTCTTCCCCTGTACTAGCTCATGAAGAAAACCACTCATTTCGAGTGGAATGACCAGGCGGATGAAGCTTTTCTCCAGTTAAAAAATATGTTGATCACGCCGCCGGTCCTTGCGGCTCCGGCTGATAAGGAACCTAGGTACCTCTACATCACCGCCACCAGCCGGGTGGTCAGCACTGTCATGGTGGTAGAGCGTCCAGAGGCCGGCAGGGCACAGCCGGTCCAGAGGCCCATATATTACTTGAGTGAAGTACTGTCAACCTCAAAGCAGAACTACCCTCACTACCAGAAGATGTGCTACGGCGTGCACTTTGCCGCCAAGAAGCTGAAACCATACTTTCAAGAGCACCCAATCATGGTTGTCTGCACTGCCCCACTTGCCGAAATCATTGGCAACAGAGATGCATCTGGCCGAGTGGTCAAATGGGCCATTGAGCTAGCACCCTACACCATCTTCTACTAGCCACGCACCGCCATCAAGTTCCAAGCACTGGCCGACTTCCTTGTCAACTGGGCCGAGACCCAGTAGTTGCCGCCAGCTCCAGACTCCACTCATTGGCGAATGCACTTTGATGGCTCAAAGATGCGCACCGGCTTGGGAGCCGGCATTGTTCTCACCTCTCCCAAAGGCGACAAGCTCAGATACACATTGCAAATCCATTTTGCCGCCTCCAACAACGTAGCAGAATATGAAGCATTAATACACGGCCTCCGGTTGGCCAAAGAGATCAGCATCCGCCGGATCCTGTGCTACGGCGACTCCAACTTGGTAGTCCAATAGTAATCTGGTGACTGGGACGCCAATGATACAAACATGGCGAGCTACCGTCTCCTTGTTCAGCAACTCAGCGGATATTTTGAAGGGTGTGAGTTCCTTCCCGTGCCATGGAATGAAAACGAGCCAGCTGATGCCCTGGCACGGATCAGCTCCACCCGTCAAGCAATACCAGCCGACGTCGCCCTTCAGTGCCTCTCAAGCCTTCAATCAAACCTTCTCTAGAATCTGAGTCCATTTTCGTGCGGGATCCTCCCGAAGCAGTTGGATCCAGCTCGGGGGCTGCAGCAGCCGGCCCGGGGACTTCAGCAGGCGGCGCGGGGACTGCTGCAGCTGCACCCAGCCCGGGAACTTCACAACCTGGCCCGGGGGCTGCAGGAGTCGGCCCAGGGACTTCTCCAAGCGGCTCGGGGACTGCAGCAGTCGCACCCGGCCCGGGGACTTCACAACCCGGCCTGGGGGCTGCGGCAGTCGGCCCGGGGACTTCGGTAGCGCAGCAAGCGGCAATCGTCTCCAACTCGCCGCCTCCCAGCCCAACCACCCTTGTACAACTGGCCCTTGTGGCAGTAGAATAAATTCAAGCACCTTCATGGGCATTGCCCATCCTCAAGTTTTTGTTAAATAGAGCTGCCGACCGATGAGATCTCGGCCCGGCAAGTGCAGCGCCGAGTAGGAGCTTACACGATAGTAAACAGAGAGCTTGTCAAACGCAGCATGACTGGAGTCTTCCAGTGCTGCGTAGAGTCAGAGAAAGGCCAAGCAATCCTCAAAGATATCCACCAAGGCGAGTGAGGCCACCACGCGGCCTCCAGATCCCTTGTCGCCAAGGCCTTCCGCCATGGTTTCTTTTGGCCGTCTGCCTTAGAAGATGCCAAGGAATTAGTCAAGCATTGCAAAGGGTGTCAGAAGTTCAGTTCTCAGCAACATCTACCTGCTTCTGCACTCAAGACCATTCCCCTGACGTGGCCCTTTGCCGTCTGGGGGTTGGACATGGTGGGACCATTCAAAACAGCACGTGGCGGCATGACCCATCTGCTTGTTGCTGTGGACAAGTTCACCAAGTGGATTGAAGCCAGGCCAATCAAAAAGTTGAATGGTCCGACAACTATGACCTTCATTGCAGAAATCACCACTCGTTACGGAGTACCACACAGCATCATCGCCGAGAATGGCACGAACTTTGCCAAGGGATCCTTGCCCCGTTTCTACGCGACGCAGGGCATCCAACTAGACTTAGCGTCTGTTGCCCATCCGCAGTCAAACGGCCAAGTCGAGCGAGAAAACGGCCTCATCCTTTCCGGCATCAAGCCCCGACTGGTCGAGCCTCTGGAGCGGTGGGCCGGCTGCTGGATCGACAAGCTGCCGGCCGTTCTGTGGAGCCTGTGCACCACGCCGGACAAATCTACCGGCTTCACTCCTTTCTTCCTTGTGTATGGGGCCGAGGCTGTCATTCCAACTCACATCGAGTTCGACTCACCTTGCATCACCATGTACACGGAGACGGAAGCGAAGGAGGCACGAGAAGACGGCGTCGATCTGCTGGAAGAGGGCTGGCTGTTGGCACTCAGCCAGTCCACCATCTACCAGTAGGGCCTACGCTGATACCACAGTCGGAAGGTCAAGCCAAGATCCTTCCAAGAGGGAGACCTTGTGCTCCGGCTGATCCAGCGAACAGCCGGCCAGCACAAGCTCTCGGCCCCATGGGAAGGCCCCTTCATCATCAGCAAAGCATTGGGAAATGACTCCTACTACCTCATTGATGCGCAGAAGCCTCGAGCACGCAAGAGAGACGATTCGGGCAAGGAATCAGAGCGCCCATGGAACGCAAATCTCCTCCGAAGATTATACAGTTGATTCAGTATGTACCACGCTACCTTTTGTATCAAGTACTAAGACATAAGGCTCCCCCAAGGAGCACTCGGGGGCTCCCCTTTTTATCTATATGATAAGTTCTATACCTATGAGTATGTCATTTCATCATTCTGCCTGGCACCGGGTTTGACCAGTCGGCCCGGGGGCTTGCCGCCCTATACTATGTGAATGCTACCTGCAATCGGACAAGTAGTGTGACGGCACCTAAGCCCTCTCTTGCCACAAGCCGCAGTTCATAGAGCGACTGACCGGCCGGCAAGAGGAAAAGGCAGGAAACGGTGCCCACATGAAAAATGGCTAAGGACTAAAAGCATTTTCATAGGCCGAGTCGGCTCCTCGCCTCATCGACCGACTGCTGAGCAGCCGGCCGGCCGGTCTCTAACTTTGCTTGCCACACTCTACTGACGGCTAAAGTACTTGCCTCCCCAAAGCGGTCAAAGTACTTGACCCAGTCACAGTCCGTAGAGCGGCTGTCCGGCTGGCAAGACGAAAGCCAAGGGAAGGCGGCCAAGGAAAAAGCCAAAAGAGTAAAAAGCAAGACAAGTCGGAAATCGGCAAAGAAAATTTATACAGCAAAAGGCCCTTGGCCAACATTCAACGGAGTTTGAATACACCCCCAGTGGGTGGAACTGCGCAAATCTAAAAAATTTGTTAGAAAGAGATTAAAAAACAGGAAAAGAAAGGATAACTCGGCCACCTAGGCCAGAGGAGCAGCACACGAATCGGAGGGGTCGGCAGAGGTAGAGACTCCGGGTGGTGGAGCGTCCGCCTGGTGGGTCTCAGCTTGATCAGCATCAACGGCAGTCGACCTGCCGGCGCTCCGTCCATTGGTCGAGGACTAATCAGGCTGAGGCCGGCTGGCATCTTCACCATCCAGCGCCTCGTCTTCGCCGTCCTCGTCCTCGTTCTCATCCTCCTCCTCGCCTTCATCACTGGAGGCGATCTCCTCCATCGAGTCCTCGCCGCCTTCTGGGTTCAGCCCGAACCAATTGGGCGGCACCTCGGCGCTCGCTTCATCAAGCTCAGGGAGGAAGACGGCGGTGTCCGGCGTGCGCTCGCCCGGGCGGAGCAGCCCTTCCAGGCCTCGAAGGGCCGATGGCCACCTCCAACCAGCCGGAGGTTCGGCTGGATGTGCGCACAAGGGGAGTACCAGGCCAGAGGGTGGCGACCACCTGGGCCCTAGCACGCTGAAGACGGCGGAGAGCCCGATGTGTCGGCTGGAGATGAGCCTGGATGGCAAGCAACTACTCGGCAAGGGTACGCGGGGCGTTGGGCGCGATCGTAGCACCAGCCCGCCTCCGCTCGTCACGACAAGCTTCGTCGGCTTGGCTGGCAGCGATGGAATAACTGGGGAAGTACTCTGCATAAATAAGAAAAAGTATGAGGCCACAAGCTGGCCCATATGACAAGTCGGCCGGTAGAAGAAAGAGAGGGACAACTCACCATCAAGCAAGTCCTCGATCTCGCCGTAGCCCTTCGACAAGGCTTTCTCCTTGTCCGCCCACTTCGAGCGCTCAGTCTCGAATTCGGCCTTAAGGGCCTCCTCTGCGTCCTGGAGCTTCTGCAACTCCGCCGAGTGCTTGTCCGCCTGGTCAGCCAGCTGCTTGGCCAGGCGGTCTCTCTCTTGTTCCACCTTGAGGCACTCCTCCTCCTTGGCGTGCAGCGCGGTTTGAGCCTCTCCCATTTGCTGCCGCAAGGTGGCATTGGCTCCTGCAGAAGATAAGAAGGAGAAGAGGTCAATAAATCAACAAGGAAAGGTAGTTGCCAGAAGATCCGACCCGACTGCTCAGCAGTCGGCCCAAATCTCGGGGGCTACACCCCGCGGGTGCGCTGGCGCACCCCCGCGAGAGTAAAAGAGTGGAGTGCTTACTCCGGCTGTCGGCCAGCTCGGCAGTCTGCCTGACCAGCTCCCGGACTTGGGAGTTGTAGGTGGCCGCATGAATGTCGTGGTAATCCTGCAACAAAATCAACAGAAGAAAAGAAAGAGTCAGCACTCGGAACTTACCTTTAAGTTCCGAGCCGCCTACTCAGCAACTGGCCCAAAACTCGGGGGCTACACCCAGTGGGTGCGATGGAGCGCCCCCACAGAAGATTGCCAAAATTAAAAGCAAAATACAAGGAACATACCCGGATGGCGGCTCGTGACGCCAGGAACGTCTTAATCCTGGAGGGCGTAGCCTTGGTCCTGGAGCAAGGAATGGACTTCCTAAGTAGCTCTGTTCAGGACGCCCGTCCTGCCCCCAGACGTCCACTCCCGCGGGACGACGCTAGTGGCCTCCGCTTTTGGGGCTGACGAGCTCGAAGCCCCGATCTCCTGAGGCCGCAGCGCCGAGGTCGCCATCGCCGCGCGCCGACGCGTCAGAGTGCGAACGACGGGAGTCGCCCCCACCACCAGCTCGCCGCCGACTTGAGGCACCGGCGACGCATCGGGCCGGCTGCCCAGAGCCTCGGCAGTCGGCGTCCGCTGGACCACCTCCGCCTTCGGGATGGCGGCGTCGCCTCCCTCCCTCTCCACGACCGGCTGCTCGTTGCCAGCCTCTCCAGACAGCGCCAAGACCTCTGGCGCTGGCGGCATCTAGCTCAGCGGGATGACCAGCTGTGGAGCCTCGCCACCCTTGGCTCCCCCTGCCTGCGCCCTGGCGGCCGCGTCCGCCTGGGCCTTGGCCGCCTCTTCATCCCGGGCCTTGGCCGCGACATCGGCCTGGGCCTTGGCCGCTATGTCTGCCTCCCCCTGCGCCGCCATTGCGGTGTCTGCCTTCGCCTGCTCTGCCCTCTCCTTCTCCTCGCTCGCCTCCCGCGCGTTCCTCTCCGTCGCCTCCCGGAGGTCGGCGAGCGGGTCGATGTAGCGGGTGTTGGAGGAGCCCTCCATCCCCCCAACGATGGAGGTAGAGGCCGACTGCTCAAGAGAGAGCGGGGCACTGTCCACACATGGCAGGGCAAACTCAGAAAAACTTGCAAGAAAGAAAACAGAAAAAACAAAGGAAAGCACAAGGGAAGATACGCTCTTACGCGGATGCTGTAGGCGGCTGCTTCGGGGCCCTCTGGTACCGAGCTGACCTCACGACGACCTCCTCCTGCCTGGTCGCTGCGGCTGAGCCCTTGGGCTTCTTCGACCGGCTGCTTTGCAGCTGTGCGCCGCCTGGTGCGGGCAGCACTGCTGAGGAGATCGCCCCCGCCTTGTGGGAAACCAGCGGGCGGTGCGGCAAGTGCTCCTCCTCGTCGTCGTCCGGCCAGTCCTCAAGACTGCCTCCTCCCCCTCCGGAGCCGCCTGCTCCGTCGCCACCACCCGTTGTATCGTCCTCCTCCATGGCGGCAGTTCCCAGATCAGGGTCATCCACATCACTCACCGCCCGGTGCGACATGTACTCTCGGCCCTGCACTAGGGCGTCGGCGGCCGGCTGGGTCGTAAGAAGCTACATCATGGCCAACTGGTCAGTCGGCAAAGAAGAACCCGGCGGGCGAAGAAGAGAGCAAGAGTCGGAGAACTTACCGCAGGCGGCGGGTGTGCGCGGGCATATGGCTGCTTGCCGAACCACAACTCTGATTCTGAGAGCTTGAGGTTCGTGATCTCATTCACCAGGCGGGCCACCTCCGTGGCCGGCATCTCCTTGGTGATCAGCCGACACGGGTCTCGACGCCCGCTCATCTGGCTGATCAGATGAGGCCGGCCTTGAAGAGGAAGAACTCGGCACTCCACGAAGGTGGTCAGCAGATCTGATGCCTTGAGGCCCTCCGCTTCCGTCATCTCCTGGAGCCGGGTGACGGACGCGGTGGAGGAGGCCGACAGGTGCTTCAGCTTGATTGTACAGTGCGTCCGCGGCTCAGCCGGCGGGCCAGCCACTGCTACCTCTTGAGCACTACGTTGTTTTTCCCTTGAAGTGGAAAGGGTGATGCAGCAAAGTAGCGTAAAAATTTCCCTCAGTTTTTTAGAACCAAGGTATCAAGCCAGTAGGAGGCCACACGCAAGTCCCTCGTACCTACACAAACAAATAAGAACCTCGCAACCAACACGATAAAGGGGTTGTCAATCCCTTCACGGTCACTTACGAGAGTGAGATCTGATAGATATGATAAGATAATATTTTTGGTATTTTTATAATAAAGATAAGAAGTAAAGATTGCAAAATAAACGGTGCAAGAAATAACTTGATAACAGGAGATTAATATGATGAGAATAGACCCGGGGGCCATAGGTTTCACTAGTGGCTTCTCTCAAGATAGCATAAGTATTATGGTGGGTGAAAAAATTACTGTCGAGCAATTGATAGAAAAGCAAATAATTATGAGAATATCTAGGCATTATCATGTATATAGGCATCACGTCCGTGACAAGTAGACCGACTCCTGCCTGCATCTACTACTATTACTCCACACATCGACCGCTACCAGCATGCATCTAGAGTATTAAGTTCATAAGAACAGAGTAACGCATTAGGTAAGATGACATGATGTAGAGGGATAAACTCAAGCAATATGATATAAACCCCTTCTTTTTATTCTCGATGGCAACAATACAATACGTTTCGTTTCCCTTTCTGTCACTGGGATCGAGCACCGCAAGATTGAACCCAAAGCTAAGCACATCTCCCATTGCAAGAAAGATCAATCTAGTAGGCCAAACCAAACTGATAATTCGAAGAGACTTGCAAAGATAACAAATCATGCATAAAAGAATTCAGAGAAGATTCAAATATTGTTCATAGATAGACTTGATCAGAAACCCACAATTCATCATATCTCGACAAACACCCCACAAAAATAGTTACATCAAATAGATCTCCAAGAAGATCGAGGAGAACATTGTCCTGAGATTCAAAGAGAGAGAAGAAGCCTGATACATCTCCAACATATCTATAATTTTTGATTGCTCCATGCTATATTATCTATTGTTTTGGCCTATATTGGGCTTTATTTTCGACTTTTATATTACTTTTGGGACTAACCTATTAACCGGAGGCCCAGCCCAGATTTGCTGTTTTTTTGCCTATTTCAGTGTTTCGAAGAAACAGAATATCAAACGAAGTCCAAACGGAATGAAATCTTCGGGAACATGATTTTCTCATCAGATAAGATCCAGGAGACTTGGACCCTCGGTCAAGAAACGAAGGAGACGGCCATGAGGGTGGAGGGCGCCCCCTGCCTCGTGGGCTCCTCGAAGCTCCACCGACGTACTCCTTCCTCCTATATATACCTACGTACCCCCAACAGATCAGATACGGAGCCAAAAACCTAATTCCAGCACCGCAACTTTCTGTATCCACGAGATCCCATCTTGGGGCCTGTTCCGGAGCTCTGCCGGAAGGGGATTCCACCACGGAGGGCTTCTACATCATCATCATAGCCTTTCCGATGAAGTGTGAGTAGATTACTTCAGACCTTCGGGTCCATAGTTAGTAGCTAGATGGCTTCTTCTCTCTTTTTGGATCTCAATACAATGTTCTCCCCCTCTCTCGTAGAGATCTATTCGATGTAATCTTCTTTTTGCGGTGTGTTTGTTGAGACCGATGAATTGTGGGTTTATGATCAAGATTATCTATGAGCAATATTTGAATCTTCTCTGAATTCGTTTATGTATGATTGGTTATCTTTGCAAGTCTCTTCGAATTATCCGTTTGGTTTGGCCAACTAGATTGGTAGTTCTTGCAATGGGAGAAGTGCTTAGCTTTGGGTTCAATCTTATGTGTCCTTTCCCAAAGGATGTAAGGGCAGCAAGGCACGATTGTATTGTTTCCATCGATTTATAACAAGATGGGGTATTTATCATATAGCATGAATTTATTCCTCTACATCATGTCATCTTGCTTAAGGCGTTACTGCTTTTCATTAACGTAATACTCTAGATGCATGCTGGATAGCGGTCGATGAGTGGAGTAATAGTAGTAGATAGATGCAGGAGTCGTGTACTTGTCTCGGACGTGATGCCTATATACATGATCATACCTAGATATTCTCGTAACTATGCTCAATTCTGTTAATTGCTCAATAGTAATTCGTTCACCCACCGTAAAATACTTATGCTCTTGAGAGAAGCCACTAGTGAAATCTATGGCCCCCGGGTCTATTCTCATCATATTAATCTTCCTACGCTTTATTATTGCTTTGTTTTTTTTACTTTTCCTTTTATTTTACTTTGCCTTTTTATACCAAAAATACCAAAAATATTATCTATCGTCTCTATCAAACTCACTCTCGTAAGTGACCGTGAAGGGATTGACAACCCCTATTCGTGTTGGTTGCGAGGAGTTATTTGCTTTGTGTAGGTACGAGGGACTCGCGCGTGGCCTCCTACTGGATTGATACCTTGGTTCTCAAAAACTGAGGGAAATACTTACGCTACTCTGCTGCATCATCCTCTCCTCTTCGGGGAAAACCAACGCAAGCTTAAGACGTAGCAAAGCCATCTAGCTACTAGCTATGGACCCGAAGGTCTGAAGTAAACTACTCACACATCACCGGAGAGGCAATGGAGTTGATGTAGAGGCCCTCCGTGATGGATGCCCCCTCCGACGGAGCTCCGGAAAAGGCCCCAAGGTGGGATATCTTGGGTACATATGGTTGCGACGGTGGAAATAGGGTTTCGTGGTGCTCCTAGATGTTTTTGGGGTATATGAGTATATATAGGAGGAAGAAGTAGGTCGGTGGAGCAACGAGGGGCCCACGAGGGGGAGGGCACGCCCCCTGCCTCGGGGCCGCCTCGTTGGTTGCTTGACGTCCACTCCAAGTCCTCTGGATCACGTTTGTTCAAAAAATCACGCTTCCGAAGGTTTCATCCCATTTGGGCTCCGTTTGATATTCCTTTTCTGCGAAACACTGAAATAGGCAAAAAACAGCAATTTGCACTGGGCCTTGGGTTAATAGGTTAGTCCCAAAAATAATATAAAAGTGTAAAATAAAGCGCATTAACATCCAAAACAGAATATATAATAGCATGGAATATTCAAAAATTATAGATACGTTGGAGACGTATCAGCCACATAGGCCAACAGGTTGACGAAGTCCAGTGCCGGGTTGACGTTCTTCATGTAGAAGTACGACTTTTTCCAAAGCTTGTCGGACTGGATCAAGGAGATGGGCGGGAAGCGGTTGCCGGCTCCTGGGCGCCGCACCGCGACAAAGGCGCCGCACTAAGCCGGCTCGTCCTTGGCGGGGACGCCGAGCTTGGTGTAGAAGAAGTCTCCCCATAGCTCGAGAGTGAGCAGAACGCCGAGGTAGCCTTCGCACAGCGTGAAGAAGGCCGCCAACAGCACCACCGTGTTCGGTGTGAGGTGGTGCGGCTGGAGGTTGTAGAATTTAAGGAAGGAGCGGAGAAAGCTGCTCGCCGGCAGGCCGAAGCCCTTGAGGAAATACGAGCGGGAGACGACGCGCTCGCCTTCCTCCGGCGCCGGCAAGATCTCCTTTGAAGTGGGATGCGCGTCCGAATGTAGCCCTCACCGGGCAACCGACGCATGTTGCGGAGGAAGGAGATGTGGTCTTGGATGACGTTGGAGCCATCCCAATCACCGGCCCGCTCTCGCGCCATGGGAGCTTGAGGCTAGCAGAGCAACGGCGCGGCGGAGGAGCCAGAGCAACTACATGACAGCGGGCCGCGGCAGCACTTCAGCGTAGTACATGAGTGTGGCGGCGGCAGAGAGGGAGAAGAAGAGAAGTGAACAAAGGGAGAGGAGGTCGCGCGAGCCAGAGTGGCCCCTCCTCCCCCTACTTATAGCCCTGGGCTGCGAAGCCGAAGGGACGGGGCGTGGGGGTCGTGGGATTAACTGTACCCACGACCCCGCATTAACCGCGCCGTAACAGCATGGAGTAATCACGCCCCGGAATATCAACCGTTCTCCTTGGCCACAGCGGACCTGGGCACATGCCGAGGCCTCGTAGTGCGGCCTGGCCGGCTGGTGACACGTGGCGTACAGCAGGCTGGCGGCAAGATGGGCACCAGGCCGGCGCGCCACCTAGCTCCCGCCAAGACATTTTGAAAACCACCAGGCGGCCCGCCTGATCGGGTCCGGCCCCTAACAGTCGGCATTCTAGAAGACTGGTGAAGCAAAATTAACGAAGCACTCCGAGTAGGAAGCTGCTGAGGCTCCTCACCTCTTTCAGCTGCGGCGCCCTACCAGCTTCGGGGACTACTGTCGGAGTAATTAGCCATGGGTAGCCTCATCTGCACCCCATGGCATTTCAAGACATTGGGGCCGGCTTCGCCCCTCAAGACCCAAAGATCAACTAGCCGCCTTCTTACAGTCGACTGGTCCCAGTGGCCGGCTAGTGGAAGACGGCAAGGCCCAGAGGGCGGCCTCAAAGTGGGACAACTCCTGGCAGGCGGCCTCTAGAGAGGCCGGCCCCCAGCAGGCGGCCCCAAGCAACCTCAAAGTTTGCACCACATTATGATGACGAGACGGGTCATGGCTATAGTGCTGACAGCCACCCCCGAATCCAGGACCAAGCATGGCCACAGTGCATCATACGGGGCAGATGTCCCCCGGCCGGCGCGGCAATGTTGATGTACGACCCGTGACATCACCCATGATAGAGAGGGCCATGCCCCTACTACGGACTATCGGTACGGCCCACAGGCGGTGGGCTACCTGTCCGCGAGGAGCCAGAGAGCGGTAAACCCAGACCAGCTAGCTCGAGGAGAGGCCGGCCCTTGACCAGGCAGCCCACTTCTCCTCAAAGTCCGTGCGCCATTAATCAGAAACGGGGGATGGCTACAGTGATCGCCCGCCAGGCGGCGGTACTGTAGCCACGCCTCCCCCGACAAAGCATGCATCATTACCAACATCGCTACAGTGCTGAGCAGCCAGCCAGACACACAAGCGGCGGGAACGGCCTATCAGCCAAGCACAAGACAACCCACCGGGCCCACCAGGCGGCGGGCCCCAGTGGCCGGTGGAGAAGCCGGCGACCATAGACACTGACAGATGGGGCCAACACCCGACTAGATTACCTTTGTACCCCTAGGGGGTAGGCCTATATAAACCCCCCAGGGCACCCATGCAAAGGGTTCAGACCTTAGTTCATTTCACCCACACATATAGGGAGAGGAAGCTAGGGCTAGCCTTGTTCTTCTTCCTCCTCTAGAGAAACAACCCTACACTACTAGGGAAAACCTTATACACAGAAATTTAGCAACAGCGCGGGTCAAAAAAGGGCGCTAGTGCTAGATAGCAGTAGCGATTGTAGAAAAACTGCGCTACAGATACAACTTTAGCAGTAGCGCGTATAGTGGCAAAAGCGCTACTACTAATATTTCCATTGCTAGAATGATAGGCTACGCATAGCAGTAGCGGGCTTGTAGGAAACGCGCTACTGCTAGGGAATAAGTAGCAGTGTGTTTCCTAGGAAGAGCGCTACTAATAACGGAAATAAAATAAGATGAAAAACAAATAGAAAAGTAAATGAAAATGAAAGAAATAGAAAAGGGAGAAAGGAAAAAATAAAATGTAAAGCAAAATAAATGAAAAAAGAAAAAAAAAGCGGAGGAAGGCACAAGCAGCAGCGTGTGTTTGTAAGAGGCGCTATAGCTAACGTAGCTGCAGCGCGTGTCCTAGACCCCCGCTATAGAAACAGAAAAGGAAATTAAAAAATGGAAGAAAATTACATAGCTATAGCAGCAGCGCATTTTGTAAAAACCGCTATAGCTATCTTAGCTATAGCGCGTTTTACCAAACACGCTACCGCTAAGTTTGACTTAACCAAAAAACCGTTTCCCCCCGGCCACCACTTCTCCCCCAAATCCCTCAACCCACCCCGCGCGCCGCCGTCTCCCCGATTCGCCGTCGCCCCACTTCGCCGCCGTCTCCTGCCGACGTCGACGCCACCAGAGCCGTGCGCCGTCGACGCCACCGGAGCCGCCCCCAACGGCACGGAGCCGCGCGACCTCGTCAACGCCATCGGAGCCGCCGTCGACGCCACCGGATCCTTCCTCGCCACAACTGCCTCCCTCGCCGTCACCGGAGATGCCCCTGCCTCCCTCGCCACCACTGCCTCCGTCGCCACCACCGGAGCCATCCTCTGTAAGCCCCCACCCCTCCTCTCTCTCTCATGCATAGGTTAGCTAGTTTAATTAGGTTAATTATCTAGGTTAGGGCAAAAATTTAGTTAGGGCTTTGACAGAGAAGTAGTTAGGTTAACTAGTTTAATTAGGTTAATTATCTAGGTTAGTGCAAAAATTTAGTTAGGGCTTTGACAGAGAACTAGTCAGGTTAACTAGTTTAATATGGTTAATTATCTATGTTAATTAGTGCAAAAATTTATTTTGGGCTTTGACAGAGAACTAGCTGCGTTAACTTGTTTAATTAGGGTTAATTATCTAGGTAAACTAGATTAACTAACTAGGTTATATAGGTAGGTTAATTAGGTTTGTTGGATTAAAAAGCTAGGTTAGAGGAAAATTTTATTTTAGAGCATTAGGTCAGAAGGGTTAGAGAAATGGAGTTCCTTTGCAATTTAATTGGGTTCTGTCCTAGGCAGAGAAGGGTTAGAGATAATAATGTGTGTTTGTGTGAAAGAGAGGAATAGCTAGATCAACATAATTTGGGTTCTGTCCTAGGAAGAGAAGTGTTTAGTGAGGTCATTTTGAAAGGTTTTTGATTTTTGAAAAGACCACTATTTTTCAAGGAAAAGAATTTAGGCAAATTTTATTTTTCAATGAAGTGGTCATGTTATATCTTTTCATTGAAGTTGTTCGATTGTGCCCAAGTGGCTTTGTTGTTTCCAGGGAATGATGCTGAGTGGCCTATGTCTTTCCGGAATGTTGATTCATTTCTGTTCCGACAAATTTCAGGTTCTCGATTTGTCCACTTTTTAGCAATGGTCATGCCGAAATGTTCCGTGAATTTCGGCATGACTTGTGCTACAAACTAGGACATATCGAGTGCCCGGAATTTGCCGCACCAGGAAGGAGTCAACATTCCTGCAAAACAATAGTCCTTTTTTATGTCATTATTCATTTTATTAGGTCTAGAATTAATTGACTAGATTTAATCATAGGAAACATGGCTAGCAACGATGAAGGACAGGGTTCTGGTGATTGCGACAACGTCTACCTGGCGGCGGACAAATATTTTAGCCGTACCGACGATCAACCGATGTTGTTGCTGGGCCCACCGGTGGCATCGGGGACTAAGACCGACACGCAGACCGGTGCTGAGACTGAGACCGGCGCTGAGATTCAGACCGGCATCGAGACCGGCGCTGAGATCGGTGTTGCCTCGGGGAGCGGAGCCGGTGTAGAACCGAAAGCAAAGAGGCAACGGGTTCCTAACAAACTCAGGACTACTAGACTGGTGGTCACGGAGGTGGACGATGGCAATTTTGAGCCAAAGGCGCCGAGGAAGAAGGCGTGCTACGGCAATCAAATTGGTTGCATCAGACGGACAACCGCCACCATCAATGATGAGAAACTACAGAAGATAGAAAATATGAGGA
This sequence comes from Aegilops longissima, assembly GCA_021605205.1. Taxonomy (NCBI): domain Eukaryota; kingdom Viridiplantae; phylum Streptophyta; class Magnoliopsida; order Poales; family Poaceae; genus Aegilops; species Aegilops longissima. Next base: position 791,958,612 of record CM038677.1, on the reverse strand, counting down.
GCACCCTCCTAAATAAGTTTCACCAGATATTCTTGTTCCGGGCGGAATGAGAAGGATTATGAAGATCCGGGCGAGGACCCGCAATGAAGAAGATAAACAAACACGCCATGACCAAGTTTAGCGACGCGTTGGCGCTGGAAAAATCGAGTGAAAGCAAAGATCAACGACAGGGAACCCTACTTGAGATTGTAAAGGATAATCCGACAATCACGGAAGAGCAGTTTCAAATATTCAAGGAGGCTTGCGAGGCGAAGCTGCCAAAAAGTCTAAGTACATGAAGGGGCTTCAAAAGAGGAACATTGGGAGCCACCACCTCGGAAGCCGTGGTTACGGCGGAAAGAGGTCCAAATGGGCCAAGGAGGACGCGAAGCCATGAGTCTGGGCATCCTGACCCCTTGGCGGATTTCACCGTCCGCAGAGGCGTGGCGTCTGAGGGCCCGCACCGTTGGGACCCATGAAGAAGGTTTACGAGACAACACGGTCATTACGGAGTTCATGAGACTGCTGGTAATTTTAGTTTCGATCAATTCATTGCACATTTTAGTCATATTTATAAATGATCCTTGTGCCTTTTGCGAGAGAGCAGCACGGATTGCGGCGAAAGCGACTCGCCGTCGAGGCATTGGCGAGGCCAAGTGGGACACTCCATTCAACCGGCGTTGAACATATTGAAGCGACAACGGTGGATACCGACCGTCAGATGGACGCGTGCACGGTGTCGGAGACGGCGCCACGTGGAAGAAGTACTACCGTGAGACCACGGAGGAGAGAAAGGAAAGACGGAGGTTAACTGAAGAAAACATCGACAAGAAGGTTGAGATTGCGGTTGAGAAGAAATCATCTCAGACAGTCGCAACAGCGGTAGCTGCCGCAAAATAGGTGGTTGCAGATTTGTCTACTTCCTTGGTGACGGGCGTTATCACTTGGACAAGGAAAAATCCAGAAAAAAATGCAGAGGACTTTCCCCTTGCTGACTTCTTGGGAGCACCTTCTCCCAAGACCGGCTCCCTTTTGACCGCTCCCGCACGGACGTGCTCGGCGGTGCCGTCTTTGGCTGAGCTCGGCGCCCTCACGGTATCTGTCACACCGCCCCTTCAATATAAATGTATAATCTCCCGTTTTCGTTGGCTTTCGGATGTCTCACGTCGCAGACTTTTCTTTGCAGGCCAGCGAAACCCGTGCACCATATTGTACACCATCGGCGACTGAAGGTGGCCATGGGGAAAGCGGCGATAATGAAGCCGAAGGAACCATTGTTCCACACCCGCCGATCCCCGAACGTCTTCAAGGTTTCCATGGCGATGTCGAACCGGGCCACGAATTTGCCTCCTCCAACACTACTGGTGGATGACGAGGAGACACCGTAGCGGCTTGGTGATTGTTGCAATGGGTGGGTCCTATTGTGGCCAAAGAGTCTGCTTCGTCTGGAGGCGGCCGGGAGCACACCCACGAGCACGCAGCCTCAGCAAGGTATGAACATCAACACCCCACCTACCCAATTAGCGTCGGGTGTCGGGTTGGGTGATAGCGGACGGGGTAAGGAGGAGGCTCTTAGTCGCTGATGACGTCTCCATGGATGAGGATGAGGATGAGGATGGCGCTGAACAGTATGTCTATACTGGCGCCTCCTCAGGGTTTGAGCGTCATGAGTCGGTGCCTGAATTACCGTCTCAACGTATTATTGACGACCTTCCGGTAATAAAGAAGTCTAGGAAGAGAGCGAGGAAAGGCAAAAAAGCTGATTCTATGATCCAGCCGCCTCAGCAGCCTCGGCTTCAGGACCGTATAGATATCCCCGATGCGGATAAATGGCATATCCCCGGTCAACCAATCCTACCTACAACAGCGCTACGGGCCAGATTCGGCGATCTAAGGAGACTTCATGACGATGTGCTGCGGGTAGAGAAATGCCTCATCGCCTCGAAAGATCTAGGATACCCACTGTACGTGGTTAACGTTCGCGGCAAATGTAAATGACGTCGACAGCTTCCTGCGGATAAGTTCTTCCTCCGATTCGATTACATATTCGACATGTTTCACGTGAAGAAGCTGGATTTTACGTTTGTCCGCCTTTATGCCTTGCACATGAACTACATCATTGGGGTTGAGCAGATACGTCATATCTGTGTCGCTGACCCGTACTACATGCACGAAAGCTTCTTGGGAGTGCATGCGAGCAGTGTGAATACGCGAGGGATTACATCGTCGGTTTCATGCTCGCCAATAAGGACAAGGAGGCGATTCTCGTGCCTTATCATCCCGTGTAAGTCATCGCGCTGCTATCCTTCCTTCGATTTCAATAATTCATTTGCACGGTGGAGGCTAATTAATTTGAGGTGTACTTATTTTTGCATGGCGGGCGCGCGCCGTCCTCATCATCCTCTACCCCGATTCTCCCACGCCTTTACTTGGACTCGTCGAAGAACATTCACAAAAGGATTACACCCACATCAAAGATGTTCTCGACAGTGCTATGTTTTACTACCAAGCAATGGGTGGAGAGGTTAGGGACAAGAAGAGAAGGCGGCAGGGCCTCCTTCGCCATAAGACCGACTTCCGCTGCATCCAAAGAACCGAACGATTCTCTTAATGATGGATTCTATGTCCTACACCACATCTTTGGAGTCTGAGACGGGATCACCGAGAACCTTCAAATGTCACCTACATCTAGCGATGCCCATATTCTGCAATGGGCAAAGGACATAGGAGATATCGAGGATCATCGACTTGAGCTGAGTTCTATAACATCCAGCGAACTTGCCCAAATCATCATGAAAGAGGTCGTCGGAAAAACAGGGATGTTCTACGGAGAAGGACAAATGTCGCGGGAAGGCGTCCGAACATGGATAGCCTCTCGGCGCCTCGACATGAAGCCTTTCACTAAGCTGGGGACTATCTCCCGACCTCGATGGATGTACGGCATGTTGGAGTGATTGTCGATATATGACAATGTGTACATTTAGTCCATACTTTCCGTATGACAAAACTTTGAGTTATCTTGAGTGAAACTTTATTTGTGATGTAATTAAATCGTCCTCCTCCTCGACTAGCGAAGATCACTCTAGTTAGGGCATTTTGGGTGCGATGAACTTTGTTATTTATGCTTATGATATGTTGTTTCTATTTTTGTCAAGTCTGTCTCTTTTCGTTGCTCAACTATATATGTTGCATATCATCGACTCATGTGACGATGCAGGTGCATAGATCATCGATGGCGAAGAAGTGCTACGCCAGAGTATATATCGATGAGTGGCGGAGTGTCGAGCCCAGTGTTGCCGGTTTACGGTTTCGAGCGACGAGCAGTAGTTAGCTTAGGTTCACGCTAATGCGAGAGAGGGATACGAACTCATGTACTCAAAGTGATAGCTCTTCTCGCGTATACCATTGTTTAGATGGATGAAGATGTATTTGCAAGTAATCAAGGACTTGTATCGCTATTTTCGATATGATGACGAGAGACCACTTTGTGTTGGATGATGATTATGATGAGACTATTTGTATGTATATGCTATGATTATTCTTGCAGGCATTTGTATGTGTATCATGATGACATTTCTATGTGCTAAAGATTCTTCTATAAAGCCTGTTCAAATACAAAAAAAATATGCCCAAAAAAACAAAAAACATGTTAAATTAGCAGTAGCGAGTGTATAGAAGTTAGCAGCAGCGCGCTATAGCAGATAGCGTTGCTGCAAAGGGCGCTAGAGCTACTAGGAGTAGCGTGCTCTCCGATAACGCTGCTGCTACATTTGTGTAGCGATGGCGCGATGACCACGTGCTACTGCTATATGTTAGTTGTAGCGCCTTATTAGTAGCGCCTGCTACTGATAAACCTAAAACCCGCGCTGCTGCTAGCCTTTTCCCTAGTAGTGCTAGGAGCAATCTTGTAGCCGCTCTTGTTGCTATAGTGATCATGGGGAGACCCCACAGAGCAGGACTAGGGGTGTTATCTCCTAGGAGAGCCCCGAACCTGGGTAAGATTCGCCGGCGTGCATGCCTTTGCCTCATCCCGTTTCCTGGCATCGACGACGTACTATTAGCCCCCTCCACGATAAGCCATCCTTTGGCATATGTCACACGACACCCCCGACATTTAACACCCTTAAAAAATAGCCATATACGATTTCATACTTTTATGCCCTACCTAAAAATGAGAAAATATGATACTACAATAGAGAAGAATGGAATGCATAATCCTAATAGACAGATTAAAACCAGATCTAGTGATGTGGCCTCGATACCTTTAGAGAAGGACATCTTGATGATGGCGAATGGCTTGATCTTGGTGATCTCGTCGTCATCGTCCTCCTTTGCCATCCCGACACGCCCGAGATCCAAGTTAGAGTCTCGGGAGCCAACCTCAAACTCTTTGAAGTCCACATCTTCATACTCCATCTCAAGCCCAACCCCAAGCACATCAAGCCTTGCAAAGCGTCGACCCCTGCCACCGCCTCGCCGGGCCTTCTTCCTCTCAGCCACATCTTTAGCTTCATCATCCTCCATGTCCCCGCGAGGATGTTGAGATCCCGCCACCGCACATGGCCGCTAGTACCTCATTGTAGTCACTAGGGGGAAGGAGCCTCGCCTAAATTAGTAAATGCATAGAGTTTTGAATGACACATGGCAGCGAATGTGTAGGTTGGCGCATGGGGGTGAGGACAGTCCCATATATAAATGGTGGTCGGAAAAACAACGACCCCTAGGCAAGGGGGCGTGTGGCAGGGCCCACACACTATTTAGGTGCTACATGACAGGCGAAAGGAACGAGGTGGTTCTAGAAGCAAGTGTTTCAATTAAGGGAATCTTGCGCGTTGGCCCCTTGAAAGAAGGTGTATTATTAGTATTGCCCTTGAAATTAAATGCATGGACCATTGACTTTGTTTCTTTGGTGCCAAGCATTTTTCTTGCTCAAAATTGTACGACACCCCTGCCCTGGAAAAAAGTAAGCACATGATATACTCTCGTTAAAATGCTACCCTATGCTACCATTCGTAATCAAGATAAGTCAGACAATAACACTAGATGTTTCATGAATACACCTCATGTCTCCCCAAGGGTTGGATTCACACTACCGTACTTAATATTTATGTCACTGGTGTTCAGATTAGCGCTTCATTTCCTCCTTCCTGCTAACCTCCTCGTGGCTCGAACTCCATGATCATGGGTACCTGCATGGTCGAAGAATTATTTAGTGTTAAAAAATCTTCACGCAATTGAAAAAATATTTGTACCATTAAAAAAATGTATGCGACACTTAGAAAATATATACATGATTTTCAAAAAGTGTGTTCATGACATTTTAAACCGAATAAAACCAGGAAATGTAAGAGTGTAAACCATATGAAAATAGGAAACGCCTCTTGTAGGAAAGCTTATTAACTAGTTTGGTGCTACCTATAACCAAGGGGGAAACAATTTCACACTTGGCGAAGGACCTAGTATAGTTCACCATAGTATGCTACACATGTGTGTATGGACGTCACACACAGGATGCAACTAGGGGGTCTGGTCCTAGCTCCAGCCCATGCTATGATGTAACCATATATTTAAATCTTTAATAACATAAGAAAATATGTAACACCCTCAAATAATAGCCATATATGTGAAGGAAATATGCCCTAGAGGCAATAATAAAGTTATTATTTATTTCCTTATATCATGATAAATGTTTATTATTCATGCTAGAATTGTATTAACCGGAAACATAATACATGTGTGAATACATAGACAAACAGATAGTCACTAGTATGCCTCTACTAGACTAGCTCATTAATCGAAGATGGTTATGTTTCCTAACCATAGACATGTGTTGTCATTTGATTAATGGGATCACATCATTAGGAGAATGATATGATTGACATGACCCATTCCGTTAGCTTAGCACTTGATCGTTTAGTATGTTGCTATTGCTTTCTTCATGACTTATACATGTTCCTGTAACTATGAGATTATGCAACTCCCGTTTACCGGAGGAACACTTTGGGTGCTACCAAACGTCACAACGTAACTGGGTGATTATAAAGGAGTACTACAGGTGTCTCCAAAGGTACATGTTGGGTTGGCGTATTTCGAGATTAGGTTTTGTCACTCCGATTGTCGGAGAGGTATCTCTGGGCCCTCTCGGTAATGCACATCATATAAGCCTTGCAAGCATTGCAACTAATAAGTTAGTTGCGAGATGATGTATTACGGAACGAGTAAAGAGACTTACCGGTAACGAGATTGAACTAGGTATTGGATACCGACGATCGAATCTCGGGCAAGTAACATACCGATGACAAAGGAACAACGATGTTGTTATGCGGTTTGACCGATAAAGATCTTGAAGAATATGTAGGAGCCAATATGGGCATCCAGGTTCCGCTATTGGTTATTGACCGAGAATAGTTCTAGGTCATGTCTACATAGTTCTCGAACCCGTAGGGTCCGCACGCTTAAGGTTTCGATGACAGTTATATTATGAGTTTATGAGTTTTGATGTACCGAAGGAGTTCGGAGTCCCGGATGAGATCGGGGACATGACGAGGAGTCTCGAAATGGTCGAGACGTAAAGATCGATATATTGGACGACTATATTCGAGTTCGGAAAGGTTCGAATGATTCGGTATTTTCGAGTCTGGGAGAGTTACGGAATTCGCCGGGAGAAGTATTGGGCCTTATTGGGCCCTGCGGGAAAGAGAGAAGGGCTGCCTAGGGCAGGCCGCGCGCCCCCCCATGGCCTAGTCCGAATTGGACTAGGGGGAGGGGCCGCACCCCTTCCCTCTTCCCCCTTCCCCAAGTCCTAGTCCAACTAGGAGAAGGGGGAGTCCTACTCCCGGTGGGAGTAGGACTCCTCCAGGCGCGCCTCTCTAGGGCCGGCCGCACCCCCCCTTTGCTCCTTTATATACGGGGGCAGGGGGGCACCCCATGACACACAAGTTGATCTACGGATCTTTCCTTAGCCGTGTGCGGTGCCCCCTTCCACCATATTCCACTTCGGTCATATCGTCATGAGCTTAAGCGAAGCCCTGCGCCGAGAAGTCATATCGTCGCGGAGCTTAGGCGAAGCCCTGCGTCGTGGAGCATCAACATCGTCCTGCGCCGTCGTCTTGTGGAACTCATCCCGACACTTTGCTGGATCGGAGTCCGGGATCGTCATCGAGCTGAACGTGTGCAGAACTCGGAGGTGCCGACGTTCGGTGCTTGGATCGGTCGGATCGTGAAGACGTCGACTACATCAACGCGTTGTTATAACGCTTCCGCTTTCGGTCTCACGAGGGTGCGTGGGACGGACACTCTCCCTCTCGTTGCTATGCCATCACCATGGTCTTGCGTGTTCGTAGGAAATTTTTGAAATTACTATGTTCCCCAATAGTGGCATCCGAGCCTGGTTTTATGCGTTGATGTCATGTGCACGAGTAGAACACAAGTGAGTTGTGGGCGATACAAGTCATACTGCCTACCAGCATGTCATACTTTGGTTCAGCGGTATTGTGAGATGAAGCGGCCCGGACCGACATTACGCAGACGCTTACGCGAGACTGGTTTCACCGCCCGAGCACTCGTTGCTTAAAGGTGACCGCGGGTGTCTGTCTCTCTCACTTTAGTTGAATCGAGTGTGGCTACGCCCGGTCCTTGAGAAGGTTAAAGCGGAGTCTATTTGACGAAGTATCGTTGTGGTTTTGATGCGAGGTAAGAACGGTTCTTGCTCAGCCCGTAGCAGCCACGTAAAACTTGCAACAACAAAGTAGAGGACGCCTAACTTGTTTTTGCAGGGCATGTTGTGATGTGATATGGTCAAGACGTGATGCTATATTTTATTGTATGAGATGATCATGTTTTGTAACCGAGTTATCGGCAATGGCAGGAGCCATATGGTTGTCGCTTATTGTATGAAATGCAACGCCATGTAATTGCTTTACTTTATCACTAAGGAGTAGCGATAGTCGTAGAAGCAATAGTTGGCGAGACGACAACGATGCTACGATGGAGATCAAGGTATCGCGCGGTGGCGATGGTGATCATGGCGTAACCGGCGATGGAATCACAAGCACAAGATGATGATGACCATATCATATCACTTATATTGATTGCATGTGATGTTTATCCTTTATGCATCTTATCTTGCTTTGATTGACGGTAGCATTATAAGATGATCTCTCACCAAAATTATCAAGAAGTGTTCTCCCGAGTATGCACCGTTGCGAAAGTTCTTCGTGCTGAGACACCACGTGATGATCGGGTGTGATAGGCTCTACGTTCAAATACAACGGGTGCAAAACAGTTTTGCACGCGAATACTCAAGTTAAACTTGACGAGCCTAGCATATAACAGATATGGCCTCGAACACGGAGACCGAAAGGTCGGCGTGAATCATATAGTAGATATGATCAACATAGTGATGTTCACCATTGAAACTACTCCATCTCACGTGATGATCGGACATGGTTTAGTTGATTTGGATCACGTAATCACTTAGATGACTAGAGAGATGTCTATCTAAGTGGGAGTTCTTAAGTAATATGATTAATTGAACTTTAATTTATCATGACCTTAGTCCTGGTAGTATTTTGCAAATTATGTTGTAGATCAATAGCTCGCGTTGTTGCTTCCCTATGTTTTTATATGTGTTCCTAGAGAAAATTGTATTGAAAGATGTTAGTAGCAATGATGCGGATTGGATCCGTGATCTGAGGTTTATCCTCATTGCTGCGCAGAAGAATTATGTCCTTAATGCACCGCTAGGTGACAGACCTATTGCAGGAGCAGATGCGGGCGTTATGAGCGTTTGGCTAGCTCAATATGAGCGATATCTGAGGCGTTATGAGCGTTTGGCTAGCTCAATATGATGACTACTTGATAGTTTAGTGCACCATGCTTAACGGCTTAGAATCGGGACTTCAAAGGCGTTTTGAACGTCATGGACCATATGAGATATTCCAGGAATTGAAGTTAATATTTCAAGCAAATACCGAGTTGAGAGATATGAAGTCTCCAACAAGTTCTATAGCTAAAAGATGGAGGAGAATCGCTCAACTAGTGAGCATGTGCTCAGATTGTGCAGGTACTTCAATTGCTTGAATCAAGTGGGAGTTAATCTTCCAGATAAGATAGTGATTGAAAGAATTCTCTAGTCACCATCACCAAGTTAGTAGAACTTCGTGATGAACTATAATATGCAAGGGATGACAAAAGTGATTCCCAAACTCTTCGTGATGCTAAAATCGACGAAGGTAGAAATCAAGAAAAGAGCATCAAGTGTTGATGATTGACAAGACCACTAGTTTCAAGGAAAAGGGCAAAGGGAAGAAGGGGAACTTCAAGAAGAACGGCAAGCAAGTTGCTGTTCGAGTGAAGAAGCTCAAGTCTGGACCTAAGCCCGAGACTAAGTGCTTTTGCTGCAATGGAACTGGTCTTTGAAGCGGAACTACCCCAAGTATTTGGCGGATAAGAAGGATGGCAAATTGAACAAGAGTATATTTGATATACAGGTTATTGATGTGTGCCTTACTAGTGTTTATAGTAGCCCCTGAGTATTTGATACTTGTTCGGTTGCTGAGATTAGTAACTCAAACAGGAGTTGAGAATAAACAGAGATTAGTTGAAGGGAAGTGACGATGAGTGTTGGAAGTAGTTCCAAGATTGATATGATCATCATCGCACACTCCTATACTTTCGGGATTAGTGTTAAACCTAAATAAATGTTATTTGGTGTTTGCGTTGAGCATGAATATGATTTGATCATGTTTATTGCAAAACGGTTATTCATTTAAAGTCAAAGAATAATTGTTGTTCTGTTTAAATGAATAAAACCTTCAATGGTCATACACCCAATGAAAATAGTTTTCAGAATGGTTATTCATTTAAAGTCAAAGAATAATTGTTGTTCTGTTTAAATGAATAAAACCTTCAATGGTCATACACCCAATAAAAATAGTTTGTTGGATCTCGATCGTAGTAATACACATATTCATAATATTGATGCCAAAAGATGCAAAGTTAATAATGATAGTGCAACTTATTTGTGGCACTGCCGTTTGGGTCATATCGGTATAAAGCGCATGAAGAAACTCCATAAAGATGGATTTTGGAATCACTTGGTTATGAATCATTTGATGCTTGCGAACCGTGCCTTTTGGGCAAGATGACTAAAACTCCGTTCTCCGGAACAATGGAACGAGCTACTGACTTGTTGGAAATAATACATACCGATGTATGCGATCCAATGAGTGTTGATGCCCGTGGCAAGTATCATTATTTTCTGACCTTCACAGATGATTTGAGCATATATGCGTATATCTTCTTGATGAAACATAAGTCTGAAATAGTTGAAAGGTTCAAAGAATTTCAGAGTGAAGTGGAAAAATCATCGTAACAAGAAAATAAAGTTTCTGCGATCTGATCGCGGAGACGAATAATTGAGTTACGAGTTTGGTCTTCAATTAAAATAATGTGGAATAGTTTCACAGCTCACGCCACCTGGAACACCACAATGTTATGGTGTGTCCGAACGTCGTAACCGCACTTTATTGGATATGGTGCGATCTATGATGTATCTTACCGATTTACCACTATCGTTTTGGGGTTATGCATCAGAGACAGCTGCATTCACGTTTAATAGGGCACCATCTAAATCCGTTGAGACGACACCGTATGAACTATGGTTTAACAGTAAACCTAAGCTGTCGTTTCTTAAAGTTTGGAGTTGTGATGCTTATGTGAAAAAGGTTTCACCTGAAAAGCTCGAACCCAAATCGGAGAAGTGCGTCTTCATAGAATACCCAAAGGCAACTATTGGGTACACCTTCTATCACAGATCCGAAGGCAAGTTATTCATTGCTAAGGTGGAGCCTTTCTAGAGAAGAAGTTTCTCTCGAAAGAAGTGAGTGGGAGGAAAGTAAGAGCTTGATAAGGTAATTTGTACCTTCTCCCGAATTGGAAAGTAGTTCATCACAGAAATCAGTTCCGGTGATTCCTACACCAATTAGTGAGGAAGTTAATGATGATGATCATGAAACTTCAGATCATGTTACTACCAAACCTCGTAGGTCTTCCAGAGTAATATCCGCACCAGAGTGGTACGGTAATCATGTTCTGGAAGTCATGTTACTAGACCATGATGAACCTACGAACTATGAGGAAGCGATGATGAGCCCAGATTCCGCAAAATGGCTTGAGGCCATGAAGTCTGAGATAGGATCCATGTATAAGAACAAAGTGTGGACTTTGGTTGACTTGCCCGATGATCGGCAAGCCATAGAAAATAAATGGATCTTCAAGAGGAAGACGGACGCTGATAGTAGTGTTACTATCTACAAAGCTAGAATTGTCGCAAAAGGTTTTCGACAAGTTCAAGATGTTGACTGCGATGAGAGTTTCTCACTCGTATCTATGCTTAAGTCTGTCCGAATCATGTTATCAATTGCCGCATTTTATGAAATCTGGCAAATGGATAAACAAAACTGCATTCCTTAATGGATTTGTTAAAGAAGAGTTGTATATGATGCAACCAGAAGATTTTGTAAATCCTAAAGGTGCTAACAAAATATGCAAGCTCCAGTGATCCATCTATGGACTGGTGCAAGCATCTCAGAGTTGGAATACACGCTTTGATAAGTTGATCATAGCATATAGTTTTATACAGACTTTTGGAGAAGCCTGTATTTACAAGAAAGTGAGTGGGAGCACTACAGCATTTCAGATAAGTATATGTGAATGACATATTGTTGATCGGAAATAATGTAGAATTATTTTGCAAAGCATAAAGGAGTATTTGAAAGGAGTTTTTCAAAGAAGGACCTCGGTGAAGCTGCTTACATATTGAGCATCAAGATCTATAGAGATAGATCAAAGACGCTTGATAAGTTTTTCAATGAATACATACCTTGACAAGATTTTTGAAGTAGTTCAAAATGGAACAGTCAAAGAAAGAGTTCTTGCCTGTGTTACAAAGTGTGAGATTGAGTAAGACTCAAAACCCGACCACGGCAGAAGTAGAAAGAGAATGAAAGTCATTCCCTATGCATCAGCCATAGGTTCTATAAAGTATGTCATGCTGTGTACCAGATCTATTGCATACCCTACCACTAAGCTTGGCAAAGGAGCGCAATAGTGATCTAGGAGTAGATCAATGGACAGCGGTCAAAAATTATCCTTAGTGGAATAAGGATATTTTTCTCGATTATGGACGTGACAAAAAGTTCGTCGTAAAGGGTTACGTCGATACAAGTTTTGGCACTGATCTAGATGACTCTAAGTCTCGGTCTAGATACATATTGAAAGTGGGAGCAATTAGCTATAGTAGCTCCGTGCAGAGCATTTTTGACATAGAGATTTGCAAAATACATACGGATCTGAATGTGGCAGACCCGTTGACTAAACTTCTCTCACAAACAAAACATGATCACACCTTAGTACTATTTGGGTGTTAATCACATAGCGATGTGAACTAGATTATTGACTCTAGTAAACCCTTTGGGTGTTGGTCACATGTCGATGTGAACTATGGGTGTTAACCACATATAGATGTGAACTATTGATGTTAAATCACATGGCGATGTGAACTAGATTATTGACTCTAGTGCAAGTGGGAGACTGAAGGAAATATGCCCTAGAGGCAATAATAAAGTTATTATTTATTTCCTTATATCATGATAAATGTTTATTATTCATGCTAGAATTGTATTAACGGAAACATAATACATGTGTGAATACATAGACAAGCAGATAGTCACTAGTATGCCTCTACTAGACTAGCTCATTAATCAAGATGGTTATGTTTCCTAACCATAGACATGTGTTGTCATTTGATTAATGGGATCACATTATTAGGAGAATGATATGATTGACATGACCCATTCCGTTAGCTTAGCACTTGATCGCTTAGTATGTTGCTATTGCTTTCTTCATGACTTATACATGTTCCTGTAACTATGAGATTATGCAACTCCGTTTACGGAGGAACACTTTGGTGCTACCAAACGTCACAACGTAATCTGGGTGATTATAAAGGAGTACTACAGGTGTCTCCAAAGGTACATGTTGGGTTGGCGTATTTCGAGATTAGGTTTTGTCACTCCGATTGTCGGAGAGGTATCTCTGGGCCCTCTCGGTAATGCACATCATATAAGCCTTGCAAGCATTGCAACTAATAAGTTAGTTGCGAGATGATGTATTACGGAACGAGTAAAGAGACTTACCGGTAACGAGATTGAACTAGGTATTGGATACCGACGATCGAATCTCGGGCAAGTAACATACCGATGACAAAGGGAACAACGTATGTTGTTATGCGGTTTGACCGATAAAGATCTTCGAAGAATATGTAGGAGCCAATATGGGCATCCAGGTTCCGCTATTGGTTATTGACCGAGAATAGTTCTAGGTCATGTCTACATAGTTCTCGAACCCGTAGGGTCCGCACGCTTAAGGTTTCGGCGATGTTATATTATGAGTTTATGAGTTTTGATGTACCGAAGGAGTTGAGTCCCGGATGAGATCGGGGACATGACGAGGAGTCTCGAAATGGTCGAGACGTAAAGATCGATATATTGGACGACTATATTCGGAGTTCGGACAGGTTCGAATGATTCGGTATTTTTGAGTACTGGAGAGTTACGGAATTCGCCGGGAGAAGTATTGGGCCTTATTGGGCCCTGCGGAAAGAGAGAAGGGCTGCCTAGGGCAGGCGCGCCCCATGGCCTAGTCCGAATTGGACTGGGGAGGGCCGCACCCTTCCCTCTTCCCCTTCCCCAAGTCCTAGTCCAACTAGGAGAAGGGGAGTCCTACTCGGTGGGAGTAGGACTCCTCCAGCGCCTCTCTAGGGCCGGCCGCACCCCCTTTGCTCCTTTATATACGGGGCAGGGGGCACCCCATGACACACAAGTTGATCTACGGATCTTTCCTTAGCCGTGCGGTGCCCTTCCACCATATTCCACTTCGTCATATCGTCATGAGCTTAGGCGAAGCCTGCGCCGGAGAAGTCATATCGTCGCGGAGCTTAGGCGAAGCCCTGCGTCGGTGGAGCATCAACATCGTCACCACGCCGTCAGGTTGACGGAACTCATCCCGACACTTTGCTGGATCGAGTCCGGGATCGTCATTGAGCTGAGCGTGTGCAGAACTCGGAGGTGCCGTGACGTTCGGTGCTTGGATCGGTCGGATCGTGAAGACGTCGACTACATCAACCGCGTTGTTATAACGCTTCCGCTTTCGGTCTCACGAGTGCGTGGGACGGACACTCTCCCTCTCGTTGCTATGCCATCACCATGGTCTTGCGTGTTCGTAGGAAATTTTTTGAAATTACTACGTTCCCCAATAATATGATTTTTCATACTTTTATGCCCTACCTAAAAATAAGAAAATGTGAAACTACAATAGACAAGGATGGAAAGTAAAAATCCTAGTAGACAGATTAAAACCAGATCTAGTGATGTGGCGTCAATAGCTTTAGAGAGGGACCTCCTGACGATGGTGAATGGCTTGATCTTGAATAGCCCATCGTCATCGTCCTCCTTTGTCATCCCGATACGCCCGATATCCAAGTTAGAGTCCCTGGAGCCAACCTCAAATTCTTCGAAGTCCACATCTTCGTACTCCATCGCAAGCCCGACCCCAAGCACGTCAAGACCTGTAAAGCGCCGACCACCGCCAGCGCCTCACCTGGCCTTCTTCTTCTCGGACACGGCTTTAGCTTGGCCACCCTCCGTGTCACCACGGGCATGTTGATCCTACCACCACACATGGCCGCTAGTACCTCGTTGTAGTCACTAGGGGCAAGGAGCCTCACCTAAATTGGTAAATGGGTAGAGTTTTTAATAACACATGGAAGCGAATGTGTAGGTTGGCACATGGGGGCGAGGACAGTCCCATATATACAAAATGGTCACAAAAACAGCGACCCCTATTCAAGGGGGCGTGTGGTAGGGCCCACACACTAGTGAGGGCTATGCGACTGGCGGAAGGAACGAGGTGGTTCCAGAAGCAAGTGTTTCAAGTCAGGGAATCTTTCCGCGTTGGCCCTTGGAAGAAGGGGTATTTCTAGTATTGCCCTCGAAATTGAATGCGTCGACCACTGACTTTCTTTCTTTGGT
Organism: Aegilops longissima; assembly: GCA_021605205.1. Classification (NCBI taxonomy): domain Eukaryota; kingdom Viridiplantae; phylum Streptophyta; class Magnoliopsida; order Poales; family Poaceae; genus Aegilops; species Aegilops longissima. The sequence continues at coordinate 791,943,541 of CM038677.1, read as the reverse complement.
ACCAAGCATTTTTTTTCTTGCTCTAGACTGTGCGACACCGCTGCCCTGGAAAAAAGTAAGCACATGATATACACTCGTCAAAATGCTACCCTATGCTAGCATTTGTAATCAAGATAAATCAGACAAAAGCACTGGATGTTTCATGAATTCACCTCATGTCTCCGCAAGGATTGGATTCACACTACCGTACTACATCTTTCTGTCACTGGTGTTTAGTTTAGTGCTTTATTTCTTCCTTGCTCCTGGCCTCCTCGTGGCTTGAACTCCATGATCATGGGTACTTGCATGGTCGAAGAATTATTAAGTGTTAAAGAATCTTCACGTAATTGAAAAAAAATTGCACCATTCAAAAAAATGTATGTGACACTTAGAAAATATATTCACGATTTTAAAAAAGTGTGTTCATGACATTTTAAACCGAATAAAACCAGGAAATGTAAGAGTGTAAACCATGTGAAAATAGGAAACGCCTTTTGCAGACAAGCTTATTATCTGGTTTGGTGCTGTCTATAGCCAAGGGGGAGCGAGGTTCACATTTGGCGATGGACCTAGTATAGTTCACCAGAACATGTGGCTATGGAAGTCACATCCCGGACGCAACTACGGGTTCTGGTCCTAGCTCCACCCCGGGATATGATCGAACCATATATTTAAAGCTTTAACAACATAAGAAAATATTTAACCCCCTTAAAAAATAGCCATATGTGATTTCAAACTTTTATGCCCTACCCAAAAATGAGAATATGTGATACAACAATAGACAAGGATGGAAAGTATAATCCTAATAGACGGATTAAAACCAGATCTAGTGATGTGGCATTGATACCTTTGGAGAACAACCTCTTGACAATGGCGAATGGCTTGATCTTGACGAGCTAGTTGTCATCGTCCTCCTTTCCCATCCCACCATGCCCGAGATCCAAGTCAAAGTACCTAGAGGTGTAGATACCTTTGGAGAGGGACCTCTAGACGGTGGCGAATGGCTAGATCTCGACGCCCGAAATCTAAGTCAGAATCCCTGGAGCCAACCTGAAACTCTTCAAAGTCCACATATTCGTACTCCATCTCAAGTCCGACCCAAAGCCTGTCAAGCCTTGCAAAGTGCCGACCCCCGCAACCGCCTCGCCCGGCCTTCTTCTTCTCGCCCACATCTTTAGCTTCGTCACCCTCCGTGTCACTCCGGGCATGTTGAGATACCGCCAGCGCACATGGCCGCTAGTACCTCATTGTAGTCAGTAGGGGGAAGGAGCCTCACCTAAATTGGTAAATGGGTAGAGTTTTTACTGACACATGGAAGCGAATGTGTAGGTTGGCACATGGTGGCGAGGACAGTCCCATATATACACAATGGTCGCAAAAACATTGACCCCTAGACAAGGGGGCGTGTGATAGGGCCCTCACACTTGTGAGGGGCTACACGATAGGCGGAAGGAATGAGGTGGTTCCAGAAGAAAGTGTTTCAATTTAGGGGATCTTGCGTGTTGGCCCCTTGAAAGAAGGGGTATTTCTAGTATTGCCCTTGAAATGGAATGCATGGACCATTGACTTTCGTTCTTTAGTACCAAACACTTATTTTATAGTGTGGTCATGATCTAACCATGCATATGGAGATTCTTAACACTTTTATATAATAACATGGCAACATTGGTTCATGACTTTCTGTCTTACTTGGCTACGAGAAGAAATAATTTGAGAGTGTTTTTGCTTCTTTTGAGATGATGGGACTGGCCCATGCATGAACGAAGCAGTAGCTCTGGACCAAACCACAGAATTTGCATACAAAATCTACACATGAGTTTTTTGTACTCAAATAGCATAAAAAATTGTGTAAACCATATATAGATAATTTTAAAAATATGCAAAAACATTCAACATATTACGTCATTACAACCTTGTGTGCTACCTAAGAATGGCAAAATGTAACTTCAGAGTGGTCTTTCGGGGTAGGTTGATGCATAACCTATATAGTTTTCTACGGATCAACTCATAAATTTGTGTCACCGTTTTACTTAGAGAGAGAAAAGGAGTGTACGCGTGAAATCGGAAAACATACAAGCATAAACCGAATGAAACCAGGAAATGTAAGGGTGTATACCATGTGAAAATAAGAAACGCCTCTTGCAGACAAGCTTATTATCTGGCTTGGTGCTACCTATAGCCAAGGGGTGCCAAATTCACAATTGGCGACAGACCTAGTATAGTTCCCAATATTATGCTTGACATGTGTGTATGGATGTCACACCCCGAATGCAACCAGGGGGTCTGGTCCTAGCTTCACCCCAGGTTATGATCTAACCATATATTGAAAGCTTTCAGAACAGAAGAAAATATTTAACACCCTTAAATAATAGCCATATAAGATTTCATACTTCTATGCCCTACCTAAAAATGAGAAAATGTGATACTACAATAGACAAGGATGGAAAGCATAATCCTAATAGATAGATTAAAACCAAGATCTAGTGATGTGGCGTTGATACCTTTAGAGAGGGACCTCTTGACAATGGCGAATGACTTGATATTGATGAGCTCGTCCACATCCTCCTCCTTTGCCATCTCGACACACCCGAGATCCAAGTTAGAGTCCCTGGAGCCAACCTCAAACTCTTTGAAGTCCACATCTTCATACTCCATCTCAAACCTGATCCCAAGCACGTCAAGCCTTGCAAAGCGCCGACCCCCACCAGTGCCTCGCCGAGCCTTGTTCTTCTCGGCCACAGCTTTAGCTTCGTCATCCTCCGTGTTACCGCAGGCATGTTGAGATCCCGCCACTGCACATGGTCGCTAGTATCTCATTGTAGTTACTAGGGGGAAGGACCCTCGCCTAAATAGGTAAATGGGAAGAGTTATTAAAGACACATTGGAGCGAATGTTTAGGTTGGCACATGGGGGCGAGGACAGTCCCATATGTACACGGTGGTCGCAAAAACAGCGAACCCTAGGCAAGGGGGCGTGTGGTAGGGCCCACACACTAGTGCAGGGCTACGTGTCAGGTGGAAGGAACGAGGTGGTTCTAGAAGCAAGTTTTTCAATTAAGGGAATCTTGCGGGTTGGCCCCTTGGAAGAAGGGTATTTCTAGTATTGCCCTTGAAATTGAATGCATGGACCACTACTAGGGAAAACCTTTGCAGTAGCGTGGGTATTTTGCCTATCAGTAGCGCGGAACGACGCGCTATTGATAAGGCGCTACAGCTAACGTGTAGCAGTAGCGTCTGTCGTCCCACGCTACTGCTATACATGGCTAGTAGTAGCGCGCTTCATTGCAAAGCGCTGCTGCTAATATCTGCAGCGCTTTTTAGCAGGAAGCGCTACTGCTAACTTTGTTCCCCTCGCTACTGCTAGTTTTATTAGTTTCTGTTTTTTTTCTGCATATTTGTTTTGTATTTGAATAGGCTTTATACAATAATCTTTAGCATATTATACACATACAAATGTAATCATAGCATATACATACAAATAGTCTCATCAAATCATGTCATCATCATAATCGTCATCCAACACAAAGTGGTCTCTCGTCATCATCTCAAAAATAGCGATACAAGTCTCGATTACTTGCAACTACATCGTCATCCATCTAAACAATGATATACGCGAGAAGAGCTATCACTTTGAGTGAGAGTGGAACTATGTAGTACATGAGTTCGTATCCCTCTCTCGCATTAGCGTGAACCTAAACTAACTACTGGTTGTCGCTCGGAAACCGGAAACCAGTACACCTGGGCCTGACATTCCGGCCACTCATCGTATATATACTCCTGGCGTAGCACTTCTTCGCCATCGATGATCTATACACCTGCATCGTCACATGAGTCGATGATATGCAACATATATAGTTGAGCAACAGAACGAGACAGACTTGGCAAAATAGAAGCAACATATCATAAGTATAAATAACAAAGTTCATCATACCCAAAATGCCCTCTTTGCTAGTCGAGGAGGACGGTTTAATTACATCACAAATAAAGTTTCGTCGTGAATAACTCAAAGTTTCGTCATACATATAGTATAGGACTAAACGGACACATTATCATATATCGACAATCACTCCATGTCGTGCCATCCATCCAAGTCAGGGAGATATTCCCCGAGCTTAGTGAAAGGCTTCAAGTCGAGACGTTGGGCGGCTACGCGTGTTCGGACGTCTTCCCGCGGCATTTGTCCTTCTTTGTAGAACATCCTTGTTTTTCCGACGACCTCCTTCATGATTATGTGGGCAAGTTCGCGCTGGATGTGATAGAACTCAGCTCGAAGTCGATGATCCTCGACATCTCCTAAGTTCTTTGCCCATTGCAGAATATGGGCATCGCCGGATCTAGGTGACATGCGAAGGTTCTGGTGATCCCATCTGTACTCCAGCATGTGGTGTAGGACATATAATCCATCATTAAGAGAATCACTCGGTTGCTGGATGCAACAGAAGTCGGTCTTATGGCCGAAGGCGGGCCTGTCGTCCCTTTTCTTCTTGTTCTTGACCTCTCCACCCCGTGCGCCGTAGTAAAAGATAGCACTGTCGAGAACAAACTTGATGTGGGTGTAATCCTTTTTGTTAATGTTCTTCGACGTGTCCAAGTAAAGAGCGTGGGAGTATCGGGGGTAGAGGATGATGAGGACGGCGCGCCCGCTGCTGCGCAAAATAAGTACACCTCAAATTAATTAGCCTCCACCGTGCAAATGAATGATTGAAACCAAAGGAAGGATATCCACGCGGATGACTTACAGGGCATGATAAGGCACGAGAATCGCCTCCTTGTCCTTATTGGCGATATATTCCCTTGCGTATTCACGGTACTCTGCGCAGACTCCCAAGAAGCCCTTGTGCATAAAGTACGGGTCAGCGACACAGATATAAGGTATCTTCTCAACCCCGATGAGGTAGTTCATGTGCAAGGGAAAAAGGCAGACACACGTAAAATCCAGCTTCTTCAAGTGAAACATGTCGAAGATGTAATCGAATCGAAGGAAGAACTTCTCCGCGGGGAATGTGTCGGCGTACGACAATTGTCGTGGCACGTTAACCACGTAAAGTGGGTATCCTGGATTTTTTGAGGCGATGAGGCCTTTCTCTATCCGCAACACATCGTCATGAAGTCTCCTTAAATCGCCAAATCTGGCCCCTAGCGATGCTTTAGGTAGGATTGGTTGACCGAAGATATGCCAGTTTTCCGCACCGGGGATATCTATACGGTCTTGAACCCGAGGCTGCTGAGGCGGCTGGATCATAGAAGCAGCTTTTTTCCTTTCCTCGATCTCTTCCTAGACTTCTTTACTACCGGAAGGTTGTCCATAAAACGTTCAGACTCCAGAGGTGGCAATTCAGGCACCGACTCGTGACGCTCAAACCCTAAGTAGGCGCCAGTATTGACATACTTTTGAGTGTCATCATCATCCTCATCCTCATCTATGGCAACGTCACCAGCGACTAATGGAGCCTCTTCCTCACCCCCTCTGCTATCACCCAGCACGATAGCCGACGCTAATTGGGTAGGTGAGGTGTTGATGTTCATACCTAATTGCGTGCTCGTGGGTGTGCTCCCGGCCGCCTCCAGACGAAGCAGACTCTTTGGCCACAACAGGACCGACCCATTGCAACAATCACCAAGCCGCCGCGGGGTCTTGTTGTCATCCCCCACTAGTACCAGAGGAGCGAAATTCTCGTGACCCAGTTTGACACTAGCCACGGAAACCTTGAAGACATTCGGGGGGATCAGCCGGCTGTGGAACAATGGTTCCTTCGGCTCCATTATCGTCGCCTTCCCCACGTCCACCTTCTGGTCGCCGATGGTGTACAATATGGTGCACGGGGTTTCATCGTCCTGCAAAGAGAAGTCTGTGACATGAGACATCCGAAAGGCAACGAAAATGAGATATTATACATTTATTGAAGGGGGCCGGTGTGACAGATACCGTGAGGGCGTCGAGCTCAACCAAAGACGAAGCACCGCCGAGCATGTCTGGTGCCGGAGCCGATGCTGGTGCAGGTGCAGGAGCCGGTGCGGGAGCAGGTGCAGGAGCCGGTGTGGGAGCCGGTGCGGGCGGAGGTGTAGCTGCAAGTGCTGGTGCAACGCTAGTCGAGTTGCATTTTTTTCTGGATTTTGCCTACTCCAATTGAAAACGGCCGGAACCAAGGTAGTAGACATATCTACAAGCACCTATTTTGCGGCAGCTACCACTGTTGCGATTGTCTCAGATGATTTCTTCTCAACCACAATCTCAACCTTCTTGTCGATGTTTTCTTCAGTTAACCTCCGTCTTTCCTTTCTCTCCTCCGTGGTCTCACGGTAGTACTTCTTCCACGTGGCGCCGTCTCCGACACCATGCACGCGTCCATACGACGATCGAGTCTCCACCGGGAGTCTTTTCAGTATGTTCAATGCCCGGTTGAATGCAGTGTCCTACTTGGGCCTCGCCAACGCCTCAGACGGCGAGTCGCTTTCAGCCACAATCCTGTGTTGCTCTCTCTGCAAAAGGCACAAGGATCGTTTACAAATATGACTAACGTGCAGTCGAATTGATCAGAAACTAAAATTACCAGCAATCTACTGAACTCCATCGTGACTGAGTTCGTCTCGAAAACCTTCTTCACTGGGTCCCAACGGTGCTGGGCCTTGAGGACATCACACTCATGTGGGACGGTGAACTCCGCCAAGGGGTCTGGGATGCCCAGACTGGCAGCTTCCGCATCCTCCTTGGCCCATATGGACCTCTTCCCGCCGTAACCATGGCTTCCGAGGTGGTGGCACCCAATGTTCCTCTATTGAAGCCCCTTCATGTACTTCGACTTTTTTTTGGCAGCTTCGGCCTCGCAAGCCGCCTTGAATATTTGAAAATGCTCTGCCATAATTGTCGGAATATCCTTTACATTCTCGGAGCAGGGTTCCTTTTTGTTGACGATCCGATATTTTACCCTTGATTTCCAAGCGGCCAACGCGTCACTAAACTTGGTCATGGCGTGTTTGTTTATCTTCTTCATTGTCGGGTCCTTATCTGGATCTTTATAATCCTTTTCATTCCGGCCCAGGAACAAGAATATCTTGTGCAGCTTCTTTAGGAGTGAGGGCCTCATATTATCTATCTTGTTTAGTTTCTCATCGTTGATGGTGGCGGTTGTCCGTATGATGCAGCCTATTTGATTACCGTAGCACGCGCGCGCTTCCTCGGGCGTGTTTGGCTCAAATTTGCCATCGTCCACCTCCATGACCACCAGTCTAGTAGTCCTGAGCTTGTTAGGAAGCCGTTGCCTCTTTGCTTTCAGTTCTATACCGGCTCCACTAGTCTCGGCGCCTCTCTCAGTCTCAGCGCCGGTCTCGATGCCGGTCTCAGTCTCAGCGCCGGTCTTGATGTCGGTCTCAGTCTCAGCACTGGTCTCAGTCTCAGTGCCAGTCTTGATGCCGGTCTCTGTCTCCGATGTGATCGGTGGACCCAGCAACATCAAGTGTTGATCGTCGGCTTCCTTCAAAAATTCCTCTGCCGCCAGGTACATGTTGTCGCAGTTACCAGAACCCTGTCCTTCATCATTGCTAGCCATATTTCCTATGATTAAATCTAGTCAATTAATTCTAGACCTAATAAACTGAATAATGACATTAAAAAGGCATGTGCTTTGCAGGAACGTTAACTCCTTCCTGTGCGTCAAACGGGCACTCGATATGTCCTAGTTTGTAGCACAAGTCATGCCTAAATTCATGGAAAATTTCGACATGACTTTTGCTAAAAAGTGGACAAATCGAGAACCTGGAATTTGCTGGAACGGAAATGAATCAACATTCCGGCAAAACATAGGCCACTCGGCATCATTCCCTAGAAACAATAAAGCCACTTCGGCACAATCGAAACATGTGCAAACAAAATTGAGGAATTTGCATATATCCTAACCACTTCAAATTTGCATCTCCTAGTGTTTGACACTTCAAGAAAATCTACACAAATCTCATGCTCTCTCAAACTAAATTCAAAAACCAAATATAGATTATATTTAGTTAACTACTGAACTAAACTTTACTCTAAACTAAACCCTACTGCCCTAATTAACATCTAGTTAAACAAACTCAATTCAAAAACTAAACCCTACTGAACTAATTAACATCTACATTATCTACTACTTAACATCTATTATTACCCTACCTAAAAACATCTACTATTAACCATACTGCCCTAGTTAACTAGTACCATCACTACTACTAATTAACATCTACTACTACTACTAAAAATCATTATCTATGAACCCTAGTACTAATTAACATCTACTACTACTGCTAATTATCATGGTAGAGGAAGAAAAAGCAGAGAGAGAGGGGGTGGGGGAGGGGTGGGGGGCTTACAGAGAGGGGAGAGACGGTGGCGGGAAGGTGCTCGGCGACGGAGGTAGGGGCGGCGAGGGCGGGCTCGGGATCGGGAGGCGGCGATCCTGGGCGGGCTCGGGCGGCGGCGGTGAGGTCGAGGGAGGCGGCGGTGAGGTCGAGGGCGCCGACGGTGAGGTCAAGAGCGGCGGCGGGCGGCGGCGGTGAGGTTGAGGGCGGCCTCGGACGGCGGCGGTGAGGGCAGGCTCGGGCTCAGGCGGCGGTGACAGAGGAGTTGGGAGAACAGGGGGAGAGGGGGGAAAGGAGGACTTAGCAAAATTTTGAGCCCACGTGTGGTTAAGTCGAACTAGCAATGGCGCTACTTCGGAAATGCGCTATAGCTAAGTTAGCTATAGCGCGTTTTAGCAAAACACGCTGCTATAGGAAGCAGTTATTTCTTTTGTTTATCCTTACATTTTTTTTTTCATGTCTCTGTTTTCTACTTCTTTCATTTTCATTTACTTTTCTATTTTTTTATTTTTCTTTTCTTTCTTAGCAGTAGCGCTCTACGCAGGAAACGCACTGCAATAACGACCATAGTGGTAGCGCGCTTTGCGCGGAACCGCTACAACTATTCCTAGCCTATCGCCAACACGGTGGGATTTATAGTGGTAGCACATTTTGCTGCACACACGCTACTGCTATAGTTGTAGCTATAGCACGCTTTTCTGGAACGCGCTACTACAAAGTAGCAGTAGCACCCTATTTTAACCAGCGCTACTGCTATACCTCTGTGTATAGGCTTTTCCCTAGTAGTGGACCATGCATTGACTTTCTCTCTTTGGTACCAAGCATTTTTCTTGGTCAAGATTGCATGGCACCCCTACCCTAGAAAAAAGTAAGCACATGATATACACTCATCAAAATGCTACCCTATACCACCATTTGTAATCAAATCACTGGATGTTTAATGAATACACATCATGTCTCCCCAAGGATTGGATTCGCACTACCGTACTTCATCTTTCTATCACTGGTGTTTAGATTAGTGCTTCATTTCCTCCTTGCTCCTAACCTCCTCGTGGCTCGAACTCCATGATCATGGGTACCTGCATGTTCGAAGAATTATTAAGTGTTAAAAAATATTCATGTAATTGAAAAAAATTGTACCATTCAAGAAAAATGTACATGACACTTAAAAAATAGATGCATGCTTCTTAAAAAGTGTCTTCATGACATTTAAAAATAATTTATACCATGTAAAAAAATTGTTTGAACAAGTATTTGAATGTTTTAAACACATATTTAAAATATGTTCAAAAGCTTGTGTTTTTAAATGTGCAATATGTATTTAAAAAAATCGATGTGTACATGAAAATATTATATGTGTGTTGAAAATGGAGAGAAAAGATAAAAAGAGAAAGTTGATGAAAAATTGTTGAAAGGAACACATATACCATCACTGAAACAAATAGGGAAAAAACCATGCAGAAAATTGGTTAAAACACACCATAAAAACAAAATAGCGAAAGTGAACCAAGCGAATAAATGGTCAAAACCACCACAAAAGCAAACTTTCATGCAAAAAAACAATCAATAACTTCCGTGGAAACCTTTCCCCTAGAAAATCTTACACACCAAAAAACTAGAGGCAAGATCTATGGGTGATGCATAGCTCTCACTGCGTTTTGGATAGAAGAAGAGAAGCGAGTGCTTACTTCAGTTAGCCGGCCCATTTAGCACTGTGGGTAGTATTTGATTATGATTTTGCGAGCCTTCTATAATCTGTCTATGGTTTATTATGGTTTTGGGCCTTTCCGTTTTCATTTTTCCTATTTTCTTCTTTACCAAATCTTTATTTTCCACTAAGGATAATCTTGTGCCCTGGCCCCTCGAGAGAAGTGGTATTTATAATATTACCCCTACGAAATGAATGGATGGATGTGGTACATTTGTCTTTCTTTCTTTGGAGGCAAGCCAACTTTTATTAGCTCAAGATCGTACTACACACTTGTAGTATGGCTGTACTACTACCAATTTACACCCTCCGTTCGGGTTTACTGGACGGGTTCATCCAACCAAATGTTTAACTAATATCTTCTCATAAATGATTCTGTTTAACTCTAAGATTCCTGAGAGTAAGCCATACTAGCTACTTACTTCATTGTTCTCAAAGAAAAAGTAAGTTACTCCATTGAGTTACTGGCATGTACTTTATGTGCAATCATTAGCATTATTATACAGTATTTATATGTATTACTCCCTCTGTCACACAATATAAGATCATTTTTCAAGCTAACATAGCTCAAAAAACGATCTTATATTGTGGGATGGAGGGAGTATAAGTTAGCAATCCAACTTTTTCATCGCATTCTTGATCTAAACATGTATATGGACATCTAACATTTCTTTTTAAACTAAGATGGCGTTGACCTTATATTCATTTAATATTCAACCAATATCCCTGTTGGGGAACGTAGTAATTTCAAAAAATTTCCTACGAACACGCAAGACCATGGTGATGGCATAGCAACAAGAGGGGAGAGTGTCCGTCCACGTACCCTCGTAGATCGAAAGCGGAAGCGTTATAACAACGCGGTTGATGTAGTCGTACGTCTTCACGATCCGACCGATCCAAGCACCGAACGTACGGCACCTCCGAGTTCTGCACACGCTCAGCTCGATGACGATCCCGGACTCGATCCAGCAAAGTGTCGGGATGAGTTCCGTCGACAAGACGGCGTGCAGGACGATGTTGATGCTCCACCGACGCAGGGCTTCGCCTAAGCTCATGACGATATGACTTCTCCGCGCAGGCTTCGCCTAAGCTCTACGACGATATGACCGAAGTGGAATATGGTGGAGGGGCACCGACACGGCTAAGGAACGATCCGTAGATCAACTTGTGTGTCATGGGGTGCCCCCTGCCCCCCGTATATAAAGGAGCAAAGGGGGTGCGGCCGGCCCTAGGGAGGAGGCGCTGAGGAGTCCTACTCCCACCGAGTAGGACTCCCCTCTCCTAGTTGGAGTAGGATTGGGGAGGGGAAGAGGGAAGGCGCCGCCCCTCTCCTTGTCCTCTTCGGACTAGAGGGGGAGGGGGCGCGCCTGCCCTGGCCGGCCCTTCCTCTTCTCCTTGTGGCCCATTAAGGCCCATATACCCCCGGGGTTCCGTAACCCCGGTGTTCCGTAACTTCCTGTTTTCATTCGGAACCCTTCCGAAGTCCAAACATAGGCTTCCAATATATCAATCTTTATGTCTCGACCATTTCGAGACTCCTCGTCATGTCCGTGATCATATCCGGGACTCCGAACAACCTTCGGTACATCAATACTTATAAACTCATAATGAACTGTCATCGAAACGTTAAGCGTGCGGACCCTACGGGTTCGAGAACTATGTAGACATGACCTAGAACCATTCTCGGTCAATAACCAATAGCGGAACCTGGATGCTCATATTGGTTCCTACATATTCTCGAAGATCTTTATCGGTCAAACCGCATAACGACATCGTTGTTCCCTTTGTCATCGGTATGTTACTTACCCGAGATTCGATCGTCGGTATCCAATACCTAGTTCAATCTCGTTACGGTAAGTCTCTTTACTCGCTCAGTAATACATCATCTCACAACTAACTCATTAGTTGTAATGCTTGCAAGGCTTAAGTGATGTGTATTACCGAGAAGGCCAGAGATACCTCTCCGACAATCGGAGTGACAAAACCTAATCTCAAATACGCCAACCCAACAAGTACCTTTGGAGACACATGTAGTACTCCTTTATAATCACCCGATTACGTTGTGACGTTTGGTAGTACCAAAGTGTTCCTCCGTAAACGGAGTTGCATAATCTCATAGTTACAGGAACATGTATAGGTCATGAAGAAAGCATTAGCAATATACTAAGCGATCAAGTGCTAAGCTAACGGAATGGGTCATGTCAATCACATCATTCTCCTAATGAGGTGATCCCATTAATCAAATGACAACACATGTCTATGGTTAGGAAACACAACCATCTTTGATTAATGAGCTAGTCCGATGAGAGGCATACTAGTGACTATCTGTTTGTCTATGTATTCACACATGTATTATGTTTCCGGTTAATACAATTCTAGCATGAATAATAAACATTTATCATGGTATAAGGAAATAAATAATAACTTTATTATTGCCTCTAGGGCATATTTCCTTCAATCTCCCACTTGCACTAGAGTCAATAATCTAGATTACATAGTAATGATTCTAACACCCATGGAGTTTTGGTGCTGATCATGTTTTGCTCGTGGAAGAGGCTTAGTCAACGGGTCCGCAACATTCAGATCCGTATGTATTTTGCAAATCTCTATGTCTCCCACTTGGACTTGGTCCCAATGGAATTGAAGCGTCTCTTGATATGTTTGGTCCTCTTGTGAAATCTGGATTCCTTTGCCAAGGCAATTGCACGATATTGTCACAGAAGATCTTCATCGGTCCCGATGCACTAGGTATGACACCTAGATCGAAATGAACTCTTTCATCCAGACTCCTTCATTTGCTGCTTCAAGCAGCTATGTACTCCGCTTCACATGTAGATCCCGCCACGACGCTTTGTTTAGAACTGCACCAACCGACAGCTCCACCGCTTAATAAAAACACGTATCCGGTTTGCGATTTAGAATCGTCCGGATCAGTGTCAAAGCTTGCATCGACGTAACCATTTACGACTAGCTCTTTGTCACCTCCATATACGAGAAACATATCCTTAGTCCTTTTCGTATTTCGGGATGTTCTTGACCGCTGTCCATGATCCACTCTGGATTACTTTGGTACCTTCCTGCCAAGCTTACAGCTAAGCATCGTCAGTGCGGTACACAGCATTGCATACATGATAGAGCCTATGGCTGAAGCATAGGAACATCTTTCATTTCTCTCTATCTTCTGCTGTGGTCGGGCATTGAGTCCGACTCAATCTTACACCTTGTAATACAGGTAAAAACCTTTCTTTGCTGATCCATTTTGAACTTCTTCAAAACTTTATCAAGGTATGTGCTTTGTGAAAGTCCAATTAAGCGCCTTGATCTATCTCTATAGATCTTGATGCCCAATATGTAAGCAGCTTCACCGAGGTCTTTCATTGAAAAACTTTTATTCAAGTATCCTTTTATGCTATCCAGAAATTCTATATCATTTACAATCAATAATATGTCGTCCACATATAATATAAGAAATGCTCTGAGCTCCCACTCACTTTCTTGTAAATACAGGCTTCTCCAAAAGTCTCAGATAAACCCATATGCTTTGATCACACTATCAAAGCGTTTATTCCAACTCGAGAGGCTTGCACTGACCATAAATTGATCATTGGAGCTTGCACACCTTGTTAGTACCCTTTGGATCGACAAAACCTTCTGGTTGCATCATATACAACTCTTCTTCTAGAAATCCATTCAAGAATGCAGTTTTACATCCATTTGCCAAATTTCATAATCATAAAATGCGGCAATTGCTAACATGATTCGGACAGACTTAAGCATCGCCACGGGTGAGAAAGTCTCATCGTAGTCAACCCCTTGAACTTGTCGAAAACCTTTCGCAACAAGTCGAGCTTTGTAGACAGTTATATTACCATCGGCGTCGTCTTCTTCTTAAAGATCCATTTATTCTCAATGGCTTGCCGATCATCGGGCAAGTCAACCAAAGTCCATACTTTGTTCTCATACATGGATCCCATCTCAGATTTCATGGCTTCCAGCCATTTTGCGAATCTGGGCTCACCATCGCTTCTTTATAGTTTGTAGGTTCGCCATGGTCAAGTAACATGACTTCCGAATAGGATTACCGTACCACTCAGTGCGTATTTTACTCTGGTTGACCCACGAAGTTCAGTAGTAACTTGATCTGAAGCTTCATGATCATCATCATTAGTTTCCTCACTAATTGGTGTAGTTGTCACAGAACCATTTCTTGTGATGAACTACTTTCCAATAAGGGAGCAGATACTGATTATCTCATCAAGTTCTACTTTCCTCCCACTCACTTCTTTCGAGAGAAACTCCTTCTCTAGAAAGGATCCGAATTTAGCAACGAAAATCTTGCCTTCAGATCTGTGATAGAAGGTGTACCCAACAGTCTCCTTTGGGTATCCTATGAAGACACATTTTTCCGATTTGGGTTCGAGCTTATCTGGTTGAAGTTTCTTCACATAAGCATCGCAGCCCCAAACTTTAAGAAACGACAACTTTGGTTTCTTACCAAACCAAAGTTCATATGGTGTCGTCTCAACGGATTTAGATGGTGCCCTATTTAACGTGATTGCGGCCGTCTCTAAAGCATATCCCCAAAACGATAGCGGTAAATTAGTAAGAGACATCATAGATCGCACCATATCAAGTAAAGTACGATTACGACGTTCGGACACACCATTTCTCTGTGGTGTTCCGGGTGGCGTGAGTTGTGAAACTATTCCACATTGTTTCAAATGTAAACCAAACTCGTAACTCAAATATTCTCCTCCACGATCAGATCGTAGAAACTTTATTTTCTTGTTACGATGATTTTCCACTTCACTCTGAAATTCTTTGAACTTTTCAAATGTTTCAGATTTGTGTTTCATTAAGTAGATATACCCATATCTACTCAAATCATCTGTGAAGGTGAGAAAATAACGATACCCGCGCGTGCCTCAACATTCATTGGACCACAAACATCGGTATGTATGATTTCCAACAAATCAGTTGCTCGCTCCATAGTTCCGGAGAACGGCGTTTTGGTCATCTTGCCCATGAGGCACGGTTCTTAAGTACCAAGTGATTCATAATCAAGTGATTCCGAAGCCCATCAAGATGGAGTTTCTTCATGCGTTTTACACCGATATGACCTAAACGGCGATTGCCACAAATAAGTTGCATTATCATTATCAACTCTGCATCTTTTGGTTTCAACATTATGAATATGTGTATCACTACTGTTGAGATTCAACAAGAATAGACCATTCTTCAAGGGTGCATGACCATAAAAGATATTACTCATATAAATAGAACAACCATTATTCTCTGATTTAAATGAATAACCGTCTCGCATCAAACAAGATCCAGATATAATGTTCATGCTCAACGCGGCACCAAATAACAATTATTTAGGTCTAAAACTAATCCCGAAGGTAGATGTAGAGGTAGCGTGTCGACCGCGATCACATTGACTTTGGAACCATTTCCCACGCGATCGTCACCTCGTCCTTTGCGGTGCTCGTCTATTCCGTAGTCCTGTTTGAGTTGCAAATATTAGCAATGTAACCAGTATCAAATACCAGTGCTACTACGAGCTCTAGTAAGGTACACATCAATAACATGTATATCACATATACCTTTGTTCACCTTGCCATCCTTCTTATCCGCCAAATACTTGGGGTAGTTCCGCTCCAAGTATCGATCTGCTTGCAAGTAAAACACTCGATTTCAGGTTTTGGTCCAGACTTGGGTTTCTTCTCTTGATCAGCAACTTTCTTGCTGTTCTTTTGAAGTTTCCTTCTTCTTCCCTTTGCCCTTTTCTTGAAACTAGTGGTCTTGTTGACCATCAACACTTGATGCTCTTTCTTGATTTCTACCTCCATGCTTTTAGCATTGCGAAGAGCTCAGGAATTGTCTTAGTCATTCCTTGCATATTATAGTTCATCACGAAGCTCTTGTAGCTTGGTGGCGTGATTGGAGAATTTGTCAATGACACTATCATCCGGAAGAGTAACTCCCAGTTGAATCAAGTGATTATTATACCCTGACATTTTGAGTATATGCTCACCGTGTAACTATTCTCCTCCATCTTGCAGCTATAGAACTTATTGGAGACTTCATATCTCTCAATCCGGGCATTTGCTTGAAATATTAACTTCAACTCCTGGAACATCTCATATGCTCCATGACGCTCAAAACGTCGTTGAAGACCCGGTTCCAAGCCGTAAAGCATGGCACATCTGAACTATTGAGTAGTCATCAGCTTTGCTTTGCCAGACGCTCACAACTTCTCGCTCAGCTCCTGCAGCAGGCCTGTCACCCAGCGGTGCTTCCGGGGCGTAATTTTTACGTGCAACAATGAGGATAATCCTCGTTACGGACCCAGTCCGTGTAATTGCTACCATCATCTTTCAACTTTGCTTTCTCAAGGAACGCATTAAAATTCAACGGAACAACAAAGACGAGCCATCTATCTACAGTAAACATAGACAAGCAAAATACTATCGGTACTAAGCTCATGATAAATTTAAGTTTAATTAATCATATTAAAAACTCCCACTTAGACAGACATCTCTCTAGTTATCTAAGTGATTACGTGATCCAAATCAACTAAACCATGTCCGATCATCACGTGAGATGGAGTAGTTTCAATGGTGAACATCACTATGTTGATCATATCTACTATATGATTCACGTTCGACCTTTCGGTCTCCGTGTTCCGAGGCCATATCTGTTATATGCAAGGCTCGTCACCTTTAAGCAACGAGTGCTCGGAGCGGTGAAACCAGTCTCGCGTAAGCGTACGCGTAATGTCGGTCCGGGCCGCTTCATCTCACAATACCGCTGAACCAAAGTATGACATGCTGGTAAGCAGTATGACTTATATCGCCCACAACTCACTTGTGTTCTACTCGTGCATATGACATCAACGCATAAAACCAGGCTCGGATGCCATTGTTGGGGAACGAGTAATTTCAAAAATTTCCTCACGAACACGCAAGACCATGGTGATGGCATAGCAACAAGAGGGAGAGTGTACGTCCACGCACCCTCGAGACCGAAAGCGAAGCGTTATAACAATGCGGTTGATGTAGTCGACGTCTTCACGATCCGACCGATCCAAGCACCGAACGTCACGGCACCTCCGAGTTACGCACACGCTCAGCTCGATGACGATCCCGGACTCCGATCCAGCAAAGTGTCGGGATGAGTTCCGTCAAGACGACGGGCGTGGGACGATGTTGATGCTCCACCGACGCAGGGCTTCGCCTAAGCTCCATGACGATATGACTTCTCCGGCGCGGGGCTTCGCCTAAGCTCTCTGACGATATGACCAAGTAGAATATGGTGGAGGGGGGCACCGACACGGCTAAGGAACGATCCGAGATCAACTTGTGTGTCATGGGGTGCCCCTGCCTCAGATATAAAGGAGCAAAGGGGGTGCGGCCGGCCCTAGGGAGGCGCTGGCCGAGGAGTCCTACTCCCACCGAGTAGGACTCCCTTCTCCTAGTTGGAGTAGGATTGGGGAGGGGAAGAGGAAGGCGCCGCCCCTCTCCTTGTCCTCTTCGGACTAGAGGGGAGGGGGCGGCCTGCCCCGGCCGGCCCTTCCTCTTCTCCCTTGTGGCCCATTAAGGCCCATATACCCCGGGGTTCCGTAACCCCGGTGTTCCGTAACTTCCTGTTTTCATTCGAACCCTTCCAAGTCCAAACATAGGCTTCCAATATATCAATCTTTATGTCTCGACCATTTCGAGACTCCTCGTCATGTCCGTGATCATATCCGGACTCGAACAACCTTCGTACATCAATACTTATAAACTCATAATGAACTGTCATCAAACGTTAGCGTGCGGACCCTACGGGTTCGAGAACTATGTAGACATGACCTAGAACCATTCTCGGTCAATAACCAATAGCGGAACCTGGATGCTCATATTGGTTCCTACATATTCTACGAAGATCTTTATCGGTCAAACCGCATAACGACATACGTTGTTCCTTTGTCATCGGTATGTTACTTACCCGAGATTCGATCGTCGGTATCCAATACCTAGTTCAATCTCGTTACGGTAAGTCTCTTTACTCGCTCGTAATACATCATCTCACAACTAACTCATTAGTTGTAATGCTTGCAAGGCTTAAGTGATGTGTATTACCGAGAAGGCCCAGAGATACCTCTCCGACAATCGGAGTGACAAAACCTAATCTCAAATACGCCAACCCAACAAGTACCTTTGGAGACACCTGTAGTACTCCTTTATAATCACCCGATTCGTTGTGACGCTTGGTAGTACCCAAAGTGTTCCTCCGTAAACGGAGTTGCATAATCTCATAGTTACAGGAACATGTATAGGTCATGAAGAAAGCATTAGCAATATACTAAACGATCAAGTGCTAAGCTAACGGAATGGGCCATGTCAATCACATCATTCTCCTAATGAGGTGATCCCATTAATCAAATGACAACACATGTCTATGGTTAGGAAACACAACCATCTTTGATTAATGAGCTAGTCCAAGAGAGGCATACTAGTGACTATCTGCTTGTCTATGTATTCACACATGTATTATGTTTCCGGTTAATACAATTCTAGCATGAATAATAAACATTTATCATGGTATAAGGAAATAAATAATAACTTTATTATTGCCTCTAGGGCATATTTCCTTCAATCCCCTTATAAGTGAGTTTGTAACTCTAGGATACTTGTAAATAATACATATCTACTTACTCCATTGAGTTACAATCGTGTATGTGCAATCATTAGCATTATTGTACGATTAGTTAATGAATTGTAAATGAGCATTGAATTTTTTTTATAATGTGTTCATGATCTAACCATGTATATAGAGATTTTTAACATTTTTTTAAAATGACATGGCGACATTGCTTCATGACTTTGTGCCTTACTTGGCACAGGGAAGAAATTATTTGAGAATGGCTTTGTTTTTTTAGATGATGAGAGTAGCCCATGCATGAACGAAGCAGCAGCTCTGGGCCAAACCAGAGAATTTGCATACAAAATCTACAACTGAGTTTTTTATACTCAAATAGCATAAACATTGTGTCAACAATATATAGAAAATTTTCAAAATATCCAATAATATTCAACATAATACGTCATGACGACCTTGTGTCCTACCTTAAAATGGAAAAATGTAACTTCAGAGTAGTCTTTCGGGGTAGGTTGATGCATAAATTTGTATCGCCAATGTACCTAGAGAGAGAAAAGGAGTGTACGCGTGAAATCAGAAATATACAAGCGTAAACCGAATGAAACCAGGAAACGTAAGAGTGTAAACCATGTGAAATATAGGAAAGTCTCTTGCAGACAAGCTTATTATCTGGTTTGGTGCTACCTATAGCCAAGGGGGGAGCGAGGTTCACACTCGGCGATGGACCTACTATAGTTCACCATAGTAGGCTACACATGTGTGCATGGACATCACAACCCGGACGCAACCAGGGGGTCTGGTCCTAGCTCCACCTTGGGCTGTGATCTAACCATATATTTAAAGCTTTAACAACACAAGAAAATATTTAACCCTTTTAAAATATAACCATATGCGATTTCAAAGTTTTATGTCCTACTTAAAAATGAGAAAATGTCATACTACAATAGACAAGGATGGAAAGTATAATCCTAATAGATGGATTAAAACCAGATCTAGTGATGTGGTGTCGATACCTTTGGAGGAGGACCTCTTGACGGTGGTGAATAGCTTGATCTCAATGACCTCTTTGTCATCATCCTCCTTTTCCATTTGCCACGCCCGAGATCCAAGTCGGAGTCCCTGGAGCGAACCTCAAACTCTTCAAAGTCCACATCTTCGTACTCCATCTCAAGCCTGACCCCAAGCACATCAAGCCTTGCAAAGTGCCGACCCCCGCCACCGCCTTGCCGGGGCTTTTCTTCTCGGCCACAACTTTAGCTTCGTCACCCTCCGTGTCACAGCGGGCATGTTGAAATCCGCGAGGATCCCGCCAGCGCACATGGCCGCTAGTACCTCACTCTAGTCACTAGGGGCAAGGAACCTCACCTAAATTGGTAAATGGGTAGATTTACAATGACACATGCGAGCGAATGTGTAGGTTGGCACATGGGGGCAAGGACAGTCCTCTATATATATACAAAGTGGTCGCTAAAATAGCGACCCCTTGGCAAGGGAGCATGTGATAGAGCCCACAAATTAGTGAGGGACCACGCGACAGGCAGAAGGCATGAGGTGGTTCTAGAAGCAATCATTTCAATTCAGGGAATTTTGCACGTGGGCCGCTTGAAAGAAGGGGTATTTCTAGTATTGTCCTTGAAATCGAATGGATGGACCACTGACTTTCTTTCTTTGGTACCAAGCATTTTTCTTGCTCAATATTGTGGGACACCCCTACCCTAGAAAAAAGTAAGCACATGATATACACTCGTCAAAATGCTACCCTATGCTACCACTCGTAATGAACACAAATTAGACAAAAGCACTGGATTTTTAATGAATTCACCTCATGTTTCCCCAAGGGTTGGATTCAAACTACCGTACTTAATCTTTCTCTCACTGGTGTTCATATTAGTGTTTCATTTCTTCCTTGCTCCTAACCTCCTCGTGGCTCGAACTCCATGATCATGGGTACCTGCATGGTCGAAGAATTATTCAGTGTTAAAAAATCTTCACATAATTAAAAAATATTTGTACCATTAAAAAAATGTATGCGACACTTAGAATATATATACATGCTTTTCAAAAAGTGTGTTCTTAACATTTTAACCGAATAAAACCAGGAAATGTAAGAGTTTAAACCATATGAAAATGGGAAACGCCGTCTTGCAGACAAGCTTATTAACTAGTTTGGTGTCGGTGGGAACGCCACCTATGGGATCACAAGGATCCCTACTGCAGTTGCGGGGCGCGGGGTTGAGAGAAGAGCGGATCTGACAGAGAGTTCGCGGTTCGCTTATCCAGGTTCGGGCCGCGAGGATGCGTAAAACCCTAGTCCTACTTTGGTGGATGTATTCTAAGTTCTTGAGCTAGCTACGAGGTGTAACGAGCTCCAAAAAGCCGAATCCTTCTCCTGGTCGCTTCGGGCCTCCTTTTATAGGAAAAGGGGTCGCCACGGTGGCAAGAAGGAGGTGGAAAGGGTACAGTGCCGCGAGGTTATCCCTCGCGTTACAGGACAAGATGCATTTAATGCATCGCTTAGGTGTCCTCTTGCTTTATCGGGGGCGGGGACGGAGCCCGTCCCGTCCATTGTCGCCTCGCCTGGCTTCGACACCCGCCCTGGCCGGCGGTGCGGGTGGCGCCATGTAGGCAGGTAGGCAGCTGAGGTGGCGCGGTGGTAGGGTATTCACGAAGATCTGCATGCCACCACGCAGGTGCTTGCTGAGTTGGTGTAGAGGCCGATCGTCGCCACGCAGGTGCGTGCCCAGCTGGTCGGGCTGGCAGCTGCTTGGGGACGGTCGGTGGGATGTTGGTTGATGCGGGCCTAGCAGTGGCATGTTGACATCCTCGGCAAGGGCCTTGCCGGGGTCCCGGCAAGGGTCTTGCCGTGGCGCTTGCAGTCGTCCTCGGCAAGGCGCCTGCCGGGGGCCTTGTGGATATCCTTGGCTAGAATCCTGCCAAGGGTCATCGTCTTTTGGTCCTCATCTGGTCTTGTACCTTTATGATCTTGATGAAGATCTGCATGCCACCAAGGAGGTGTCTCCTGAGCCCTTGCCTCAACATAGTAGATTACGCTAGAGGTTGTGGGCTCAAGGGTGACTCGCTCTGTTGGTGTGGGGCGAGCTGCCCCGGCAAGGGTCTTGTCGGGGTTGCCAAAGTTGTCCCCGGCAAGGGTCTTGCTGGGGGAGCCTGCTTCGTCCCTCTAGTTCTCGTGGTTTTTGGTCTTGGCATTTCTTTGATTATCTTGGGCTTTGGTCTTACCTTGGCTCACCTCCCTTGCCCTGCTTGGTGCGACCGTGGGCACGGCTCGGACTGCCCGTGCATAGGTATAGCGGTACAAAAAGTGCACCCCTCTATTTGTACACCGATAGGAGCCCCCGGGCCTGGGCCACACATAAGCGTGACGCGTTGTTGGGCTAGGCCCAGAACGGTGCTCGGGCAGGTCGGGTGGCTTTTACCGCGGTAAAAAGTTTCCCGCGCTCCGCTTCCCATGACCCGCGCGCGCGGTGTGGCGTGGAGGGGCGTGCGTGACGTGGGCGGCATGCGTGGGGCGGTTTCTGCACACATGCGTCATGTCGCAGTTAATGGGAAGAGAAAGGAGGCGGCCCACGCCTTCCCCGTAAAAAGGAATAACCGCGGGCGCGCTGCTCACTTCACCTTCCTCCCCTGCGCCTTTTCCAATCTCAGAACCGCCGCTCGCTTTTCCTTCTTCTCTAAGCTTTCTCTATCGCCTGTTGTTGCCGTGTCCCTGCTGCCCCTTGTTCTTCGCTCCTCTTAGCCGCCATGGCGCCCAAATCTACCAGGGGTAAAGGAGGGGCCAAGGATGCCGGAGTGACGGAGGCACCGGAGAGTGCGCTGGCGGTGCAGCGGACGCAATCCGCCATCTTTTCCCCCTCGACGGTCGACGTACACGAGCTCCGAGACTCCTTTAGGCCCCTGTGGGGGGGTGAAGACGGGGGGGGAGAAGTCGGGGCATCCAGCCACACGCTTCATCCCGGCCGACTGTGCCGAGGCCGCTCCGAATTGGTACCCTTTCTTCGTTGATTATTTCTCCTGCGGGCTCTGTCCTCCCTTCTCGGATTTCTTTAGCGACATCATGCATACTTTCGGTTTCCGTCTTCTGTATTTTACCGCGAACACCGTGGCGTGCATGGCTCTTTTTGCGCACCTCTGCGAAGGTTTCGCCGGGGTGCACCCCAACACGGCGCATTTCTGCCATTACTTCTTCCCTCGGATCTAGACAAGGGGCGCCATCTCTGGCTGCGTCACCTGGATCCCTAGATCCAAGGGGACGTATCCAGACGGCGCCATGAAGGAGAGGTGGGAAGAGTGGCGGGGCCGGTGGTGCTGGATTAAAGAGGATGATCCACCGGCGTTCTGCGAGGTGCGCCGGGCGCCGCCGGTCCGTAGGAGTGATTGGAGCGACGTTGATGAAGATGACAGGAAGCTCACTCCTGTCATCACCAGGATCCTTCGGCTTACCGAGGCGGGGCTCACCCTTGAGATGATCGGGGCGGATTTCATCCGCCGCCGGATCACTCCACTGCATAACAAGGGAGGCCGGCCTGGCTCTTCGCGAATCCTGCGGACATCATGCGACTCCGCCCCAGCCTTGATCACAACTTCACCGTGATGCGGCATGCTCACCTCTGCCAGTGACTCTTTTAACTTCACGTAGGTCATGATGGCGAGGTCAAGCGGACAGGCAAGGTTGTGAGGGCCGCCGCGAAGGCCGACAAGGTTGTCAAGAAGCCTTTGTTCAAGTTGCCGACGGGAGTAGTCCCGCCGTGCAATAACTCCCGTCGGTCCGACATCATTGCCATGATGCCGGACTGCAATGCGCATGGCCCCGTTCAAAGCTGGGTCGTGCCGGACGATGCCCAAGTGCAGGAGTTCTTCGACACTCTGCATGAGGGATATGTCAACGCTGACACCGAGCAACTGCTCGTCCAGGACACCTCGCAGGAGGAACTGGACTAAATTACTGCCAGGGCAAGGGAGGCACAGCTTGTCGCGGAGGCCGGCAGTGCTGGTGGTATGGAGGACATGGCAGTGACGGCCGCGGAGGAGGAGGAGCTCGCCCGATGGGCGGCGGCCGCTGGGGAAGTCAGCAGTGCCGAGACCGGGGCCTCGCTTGTCGAAGACGCGGCCGACGAGTCGTCGTCAGAGGAGGCCGGGGCCGCGGGCCCGATGCCCGCCACGGGAAGAGGGCGAGTCCTGCAGCGGGCTGGCTCTGGCGAGCAGGTCCGGCCCACCAGGGTTGCGCGGCTTCAGCTGACCCTGGAGGGGTCTGGGCGCCACATGAGGGCCACGGCGGCAAAGAGGCTGACGAAGGCCACGGAGAAGAAGAAGACAGCTGCCCCTTCCTCATCCAGGCATGCCCAGACTCTGCCTTCCTCACCTCCTCCGGCAGATGCTGACGCGCATGCGGCCGCGGGGGTCACCTTCGATTACAGGTCTCTCAGCCCGAGGAGGAAGAGGAAAGCCGTGGAAGAGGAGGAGGTGGAAGATGAGTAAGTGCCTTCTTCCTTACTGTCATCTATGTCCCTCCGAATTGTGCCACTTATCTTGATCTTCTTTCGTCTTTGCAGGGACGCGAAGACGCTGGCCCGGAGGGTGAAGAGGGCCAAGGCCTCGGCGGGTGGCCAGCCCCCGGCTAGTGCCTCGCGGGCGCCACTGGTGGTGTTGAGCAGCCCGGACAGCAGCCCCCGGCATAGCCCCGAGCGTAAGTTCATCACTCTCCTCGTGTTGACATGCGTTAGGGGTTCGATGCTCTGGTGCTGACCTTGTCGGGTCAGTAGGAGGGGAGCGGCAGCAGGAGGAGCCGCAGAGGGCTACTCCCAACACACCGCCTCCATCGACTACGCCGCCGCGAGGGGCGTCCCCGGCAAGGGCGCCAAGTACCGAGCCCACGCTCATGGAGGAGGAAGAGGGGAACTTGGCTGCTGGTGGCTTTGCCTCGGTGCCAGATGCTAACGGGGAGGGGACTTCTGCTTCACAGCCAGGCACTGGTGAGTCGCTCGTTCTTCGTCCCTGTTTTTCTCTTGCTTCTTTTCATGGTTTCATCGCCCTTCTTGTTGCCCAGATCCTTCTTCGGTGGTCATGGAGGATGAGGACACCGTCGTCGGGAACATTGCCGAGGAGGCCGCGGCGGAGGCCGACAAGATTGCTGCCAAGGAGGCCGCTGACGATGTCCTGGACTAGGGGGTACTCACCACGTCATCTCCCGATCTGTTAGATTGGGCCGAGGATCCCCATGGTCAGATACTCATGGGCTGGGCCCGACAGCTGCCGCATACAAGGAAGATTCCACAAGACTTGGCGATCAAGACAAGGACTCCTCCCCACCGGCGTATTCGGCTAGGACTCTTGTTATCCTAGGCCTCTGGTGCGTTATATAAACCGAGGCCAGGCTAGTCGATAAAAAACAACAACAACCATACCATAGGCTAGCTTCTAGGGTTTAGCCTCTATGATCTTGTGGTAGATCAACTCTTGTAATACTCATATTCATCGAGATCAATCAAGCAGGAAGTAGGGTATTACCTCCATAGAGAGGGCCCGAACCTGGGTAAACATTGTGTCACTTGCCTCCTGTTACCATCCGCCTTAGACGCATAGTTCGGGACCCCCTACCCGGGATCCGCCGGTTTTGACACCGAAATTGGTGCTTTCATTGAGAGTTCCGCTGTGTGTTCGGCAAAAGGTCGAAGGCTCGCCTGCAGATCAACTGCGACTTCGGCATCTTCTTCACCAGCTCGACTGGTCACCTTGGTTCGACCAAAGACTATGCCCTACCTCCGATCATCATGTTCGGATGAGGGCCTTCATCAACATCAGCTCCGATCTCTATCAAGATCATGGAGGAATCATTCAGGGAGCCCGGGGGCTCAACGTCAACATTGCCCTCGGGCGACCATGCTGTTTTTCTGGACAACGAACTTGTGTCCGCCGCCACCGCCTCCTCAAGCATCGTTTTAACGATTGCTTCGGTGGAATGGTGCGGAATTGAGTCTACAACAACCCTGGAAAATTTCGTCGAGTTCCGATGGAGGAATCTCTAGCAATCCGCGATATACCGGAGCCCTGTTAAATATGGACGAGAATCTGGATGAGTTTAGGGCGTGGTGTCCAGATTCTAGCTTAGACATCCTTTGGAGGATCCAACCGTTGATCGGCTGCGGAATTCCTATATGTACCATCCTTCAAAATTTCAGCTCGATCCGACCGTCCAAACTCCTGGAACCTTCCGATTAGTGCATCGCTTTTTGGATCTGTTTTATGCGCGAAAACGAATCCGACCCGAGTTCGTCTTTTTTATGAACGGGATTTCGGGCATCCTTTTTGAAGGAAGTTTTGTATGAGGTATTGTGTTTTGTTTCCGAACACATCCCACTAACTTTAAAATCTTTTGAACATGATCTTCAACATCATGCTAGTGTCAAACAAGTCCGGCAATATTGCTCCACGGCCGCAGACCGGCGCTAAACACGTTGTCACTTTGTTGAGCCGAGCTAAGCTTCTTCGGATCATCATCTCGGCAAGCCGAACAAGTGTTCGGCATCAGAAAGGATAAATCATCACCAACATCGCCGCCCCATGGATTGCACGGAGCAGGCACACCGGCATCGCCGCACGGTCACTTCATCAAGTCGGCATTGACCACGTCATGACCTGCATCGGCAGGGCCGCACAGTTGCTCCTTCGAGCCGGTGTCCATCACGCCGACCTACTTCGACTCATCGGCTGACATCGAGGCTTCGACATCTCGGCTGGACCGGGGGCTTCGCCATCTCTTCATCAACCTATACTCCGGAGACTTCGGCGTCACTAGCCGACCAGTTCCGTCACGTTGGCTGGACCGAGGGCTTTGCCTTGGCGAGCTAACCTTTGCCGGCATTGTCATGCCGTCACTTTATCACCCGTCAGGCAATGGGTGCGCGGATCGAGTCCCAATTTTGGGAATCACCTTTCTTCGGATTGCTACAATAAATAAACCAGGTGCTATTAATCCTAGTATTTTTTTGCTTGTTTGGGTTAATTTTTGCCAAGGAATTATTACTCTAGCTTGTCCATCATATGTACGCAGGTCTATCAAATGGTGGCTGTATTAACGACGATCGCATGGTGGTTCGGTCAGTTTCCGTACATAGTCCGGCGAACGCCGCATCCGGAACTCGGACCGACCTGTGAATTCAGGCTTTGCCACATCACGCTGACGCCCTGCATCGACATTGGCTTCGGCGCCAGGCCATATTTCTTTTATTACTCACTTTGCATAAATTATTTATTATGCAACTTTTTTTATTATTGCTATTATCCCCGGTCTGCACTATTTTTTGTGCACAGGAAAATGATCCAACCGGACTATATCCTTTGGCGTCACCTCGGCTGGACGGGGGGCTTCGTCAACACTTCATTACCCCATGTCGGGGACTTCGGCATCACTCTGCCGGCCTGCATTGACCGTGCTATGTCACCACTTCGGAGTGCCGAGCTCTTTGCCCCGCCACCTCGGGACCGGCTTGGGGGATGGAACCTTGTCCCGCATCAAGCTCGGACCGCGTCATCAATACCGAACACATTAACTAGTTAAGTTGCCTTCATGCTCAAAGTTTTTAATTTTTTAATTTATGTTCGGTACGACCAAGCATTATACTTTTTTTTGGAAAAAAGTTGCTTGTAAAAAATTTCCTTGTCCAAACTTTGTTTGTGACGCACAAATTCAAATACCCCGTTTACTTGGGGGCTCCCTTGCTGGAGCTTTTCCTCTTGCATATGATTATACTTGTACGGCTTCGTTCCTTGTTCGTGTATTACGCCACAATATGCACCATATTGACCTAAGTGATTTGCAAGCTGGGTTGCCTTGCTCCTGTGTTTACCCTCACGCTCCCAATTGTTCGCCTAGGGAGTAAAGGAGCACCTCTGCGATTCGTCACGATCGGGTCACCCGAGCCGGACCTCGACCGGTGAAGCCGAAGCTAGCGCTCTTACTGTTTTCAATTATGGTTGGCACACAACGGAACTCATGAGTACAAAAATCTATTGCACAAGTCTCATATTAATAATGAGCACCAAGAAAGGTACCGTGGGGTACTATTTTCTTCAAGATGCTTCTTACACTTTATCAAGAATATAGCATAAGTTCCCCTGGCGTGCTTTGTGCATTATGCCTTATGACCTGATTGTCGGTTATCGGAAACACCGTCGATATTCTCGACAAGTGGAGTACATAACACTTTTGGTCCTTGATCAAGAGGGAGAAGCCGACGGTCGGTTAAGACGCGTTTAAAGTTCGGGTGAACATAGATATGATATAAGTACTTCGGTACATACAATCATTCTTTTACCCAAGTCACTTGGGGGCTCTTAAATTTATGTGAGCT
Source organism: Aegilops longissima (assembly GCA_021605205.1). Classification (NCBI taxonomy): domain Eukaryota; kingdom Viridiplantae; phylum Streptophyta; class Magnoliopsida; order Poales; family Poaceae; genus Aegilops; species Aegilops longissima. The sequence goes on along the minus strand of CM038677.1, from coordinate 791,915,516 downwards.
GTTTTAATAAGTGTTCTTCTTAGTCGTTGCAAAGTCTTTTTTCTATCACTCCTTTTTTCGACGCGAGTGTGCGGTCAATAGCCGGGGCGCCTAATTTCTCTCTCAAAGCCGCTAAAGTTTGCTAAACTGGCCTAACGAGAAGTACTCCGCCTTCGGGATAGGAGGTTGAAGCCATAGGCTGACCCGCTTGAAGTCTCGAGATAGGATGTGTCATGTTAAAGCACGGCAGTAACACCTTTTTTTCTAAGACCAATTTTCGATTTGGCACCGAACACTTGATTTAGTTCGGACATTAAAATTTTGAATAAATTTTTGGCTTTTCGAGCCTATGGCACTTTTAAACTATTTGTGCGTTTCCAGCATTAGTCTCTCAGTGCAACGCCGGACACCTTTAGGGATTCAACAAAAACATTCTCGGATATTGCTATATATGCATCCGTTTCGAATTGTGTCTTCGGTCAATAGTTGGGTTGCCCGGATCCTGTGCTTGCCTACTACGTTCCGCTTTGTTCGGCTAGGTGTGCCAAGGGAGACCCAGTACCTGCCGCCGGCTCCCGACTCCACTCATTGGCGGATGCACTTCGACGGGTCCAAGATGCGCACCGGCTTGAGAGCCGGCATCATCCTCACCTCTCCCAAAGGCGACAAACTCAGATACACGTTGCAAATTCACTTTGCCGCCTCCAACAATGTGGCCGAGCACGAGGCGCCATACACGGCTCCGGCTAGCTAAAGAGCTCGGCATCCGCCAGATCCTGTGCTATGGCGACTCGGATTTGGTGGTCCAGCAGTCATCTGGTGACTGTGACGCCAAAGACGCATACATGGGAAGCTACCGCTTCCTCGTTCAGCAAATCAGCGGGTACTTCAAAGGATGCGAGTTCCTCCACGTGCCACGGGCCGACAACGAGCAAGCAGATGCCCTGGCACGAATAGGCTCAACTCGGCAAGCTATACCAACCGGCTCTCCCCCCAACGCCTCAAGCCGCCTATCAAGCAATCTCCGAATCGACTCAATCTTCGTGCCGCTTAACCTCGACAAGAGCGGATCCGGCTTGGGGAACCAAGCAGGCGGCCCGGGGATTTTGATAGGCGGCTCGGGGACTGCCATAGTCGCACCCGGCGCGGGGACTTTAGAACCCGGCCCGGGGACTACGGTAGACGGCCCGGGGACTGCATCAACACCACAGGCGGTGGCCAATTCCAGCTCTTCACCACCCAGCCCACCTGCCCTGGTTGTAGTAGCCGTGTTGGCTATAGAAGAAGTCATAGCTCCATCATGGGCTCAGCCCATCCTCAACTTCCTGGTAAACAGAGAACTGCCGGCTGACGAGATCGCGGCAAGACAAGTCCAACGCCGAGCCGGAGCATATACAATTGCAAACAGAGAGCTCGCGGGACGCAGGTCACCGAGTCTTCCAGCGCTGCGGCCGAGCCGAGAAGGGCATAGCAATCCTCAAGGACATTCACCAAGGCGACGCGCCACCACGCAGGCTCAAGATCCTCGTTGCCAAAGCTTTCCGCCATGGATTCTTTTGGCCGATCGCCTTGGACGACGCCAAGGAGTTGGTCAAACATTGCAAAGGGTGCCAAGTCTTCGCTCCAAGGAACACCGCGGCCAAAGACTCAAGACCATTCCCTCACCGCCTTTTGCCGTCTGGGGACTGGACATGGTAGGCCCATTCAAGACCGCGCGCGGTGGCATGACACACTTGCTTGTCGCCGTGGATAAATTTACCAAGTGGATCGAAGCAAAGCCGATTAAGAAGCTGAACAGGCTGACTACCGTGACATTCATCACAGACATTACAACTCGGTACGGCGTGCCACACAGCATCGTCACCGACAACGGCACGAATTTTGCCAAGGGAGCATTGGCACGTTTCTGCGCGACGCAGGGCATCCGACTGGACCTAGCGTTCGTTGCCCACCCGCAGTCAAACGGCCAAGTTGAGCGAGCCAACGGCCTCATCCTTTCCAAAGATCAAGCCCGGCTGGTCGTGCGGCTGAGCGCTCGCCGGCTGTTGGCTCGATGAGCTGCCGCCATCCTCCGAGTCTCGCGACTACCCCAAACAAGTCAACGGCTTCACCCCTTTCTTCCTCGTATATGGTGCCGAGGCTGTCATCCCAACCGACATCGAGTTCGACTCGCCTCGAGTGACCATGTACATGGAAGCAGAGGCCAAAGAAGCACGAGAAGACGGCGTCGACCTGCTGGAAGAAAGCCGGCTGTTAGCCATCAGCCGGTCCGCCATCTACCAGCAGGGTTTGCGCCGCTACCATAGCCGGAAGGTCAAGCCATGATCCTTTCAAGAGAGCGACCTTGTGCTCCGGCTGATCCAGCGAACAGCCGGCCAGCACAAGCTCTCGGCCCCTTGGGAAGGTCCCTTTGTCATCAGCAGAGCATTGGGAAATGACTCCTACTACCTAATCAACGCACAGAAGCCGAAGGCACGAAAGAGAGATGATTCCGGCAAGGAGTCGGAACGACCATAGAACGCCAACCTCCTCCGAAGATTTTACATTTAAAATGCAGTATGTATCACGCTACCTTTTGTACTAAGTATGAGACAATGGGCCCCCCGAGGAGCACTCGGGGACTGCCACCTTTTATCTATGAATGACGAGTATCATGCTTATGATTTTGTCATTACACTCTTCCTCCTCGTCCGGCACCGGGTTCGACTAGTTGGCCCGGGGACTGGCCGCCTTGAGTTATATTCAAAGTTCCAACTACAGTCAGACAAGTAGTGTGCCGGCACCCAAGCACTCGCTTGTCAAAAGCCGCAGCCCGAAGAACCGACTGTCCGGCTGGCAAGAGTCAAAGGCAGAAAAGGATGCCCACACGAAAAACGGCTAAGGACTAACGAACTCGTATAACAAAAGCGGCTTTTCCCTTTGCCGATCGGGCTACTAGAGTAGCCAGCCGGGCCGCTTCCCATTCCACCTTGCCACAATCCAAGAAAGTTTATACTTGCCTTCCCACAAACAGCCAAGTTCCTCCCCAGCCGCATCGCAGAAAAGCTGTTCGGCTGGGAAGGCGGCAATCAAGGGAAGGCGGCAAAGGAAACAACCTAAGGATAAAAAGCAAATTCGAATGGAAGCCAAACACATTCATAATTATATTTACACAAAAGCCTCCGAAAGGCCGGCATTCAACATAGCTTGAATACACCCCAAGTGGGTGGAACTGCGCAAATTTAATAAAAGTTGTTCAAGGAGCAACAGCAGGAAATGAAGAGCGGCAGATCAGGCCAAGGGAGCAACAGGCGAGTCGGGCAGGTCGGCGGAGGCAGCAGTGCTGGCTGAGGAGTGGCCGGCTGGCGAGTCTCGGCCTGATCATCACCCCTGGCAGGCGGCGTGCTTGCGCGCGCCTCATTGCTGGAGGCACGATCAGGCTGAAGCTGGCTGGTCGCTTAGCCGTCGGGCACGACGTCTTCACCGCCCTCCTCTTCTTTGTCTTCGGCTTCGTCGCTGGAAGCAATCTCCTCCGCCGAGTCCTCGCCTTCCGCCGGGTTCAGCCCGAACCATTCCTCCGGCTGGGCGACGCCGTTGTCATTCACTTCAGGAGCAAAAATGCTGGTGTCGGTATATTCGGCGATAGCCGAGGCGTGCTGAATGATAGCCGGCCGCACCGGCACTAGCTCCTCATCAGCCTCCTGCCTCCAAGTGCTCAGCTGGCCCAAGCTCAGCCCAGGATACGAGGCCCGAACGAACTCCAGCGCCCGCCCGGCGCCGGACCGAGCAGCGGAAGCCTTCCAAGCCTCGAAGCGGCCAACCGCAACCTCCAGCCAATCGGCAGTCCGATTGGGGGTACGGGGGATCACCTCACCAGGCCAGAGAGCGGCCAACACTTGCGCCCCGGCAAGCTGAAGCTGGCGGAGCATGCGGTGAGCCGGCTGCAGCCGGGCCTGGATCGCCAAAAGTTGCTCCTCAAGCGTCCGGCTGGCGTCTGGCGTGATCTCAACCCCTGCTTGTCGGCGTGTCTCGCGGTGTGCCTCGATGGCTTGGCTGGCGGCGACGGAGTAACCAGGGAAGTAATCTGCGTGAAGAGCAAAGAAACAACACAAAAATCAGAAGACGAACAAGAGGGCAAGGAGCAAGCAAAGGGGTGAAAAGGAAGGCGGCTTACTGTCAATCAGATCCTCAACCCGTCCATAGCCCTCGCTCAGTGCTTGTGTCGCTTCAGCCCAGCCCGCCGCCTCGGTCTTGAACTCGGCCTTAAGGGCGGCCTCGTTGTCCTGTGCCTTCTTCAGCACCGCCTTATGGTTCTCCTCCTGGTCGGCCAGTCTCTTGGCCAGCGGGCGTTCTGGGCCAAGGCGCCGTACTCAGCCTCCTTAGCTAAGGGCGATGCAGGTCCCGCCGAGCTGCTCCCTCAAGTCAGCATTAGCCTGCAAGCGTGGAGAAAAGGAAAAAAGCAATAAGGAAGAAGTCGTGGGGAAGATCTGACCCGGCTGCTCAGCAACCGGCCCAATCTCGGGACTACACCCGATGGAGTCGTGTTGACGCGCCCCACATGAGATAAAAGAAACAAAGTACTCACTCCGGCTATTAAATCAGTCGGCGGCTTTTGGCTCAGCTCCGGCTGGGAGTTGAAAGCGGCTGCATGAGATTGTGATACTCCTGAAAATCAGACGAAGTGCAAATAAGAACAAGATTGCCGCCAAGGCCTGCTAAAAAGTTCCAAGCCGCCTACACCCAGTGGGTGCGCTGACGCGCCCCCACGGAAGAAATCAAAAAAGAAATCGACCAAGGCCAGAAGACTCACCCGGATGACCGCGCGCGTAGCAAGAAACTCCTGGGTGCACCGTTGCAGCGAGGCGGCCTGAGTCTGAAGCCGGCGTCGGACCTCCTGCGCCGCCATGTTTAGCTCGGTCGTTCCACCGCTGGGTGTCCACTCGGACGTGCTGGCGCTGGCCGCCTCCAAGTCCTGTGCCGTCGAGCTGGCGCCCGTAGCTCTTTGCGGCTCCGGCGCCGAGGACGCCTCTCCCGCACGCTGGCGAGGCGCCGAATGCACCACAAGATCCGCCCCCGCCGCCGACTCGCCCCCGGTTGGCTGCTCAGGCAGTGCAGCAGGTCGGCCGCCTTGGCCCGCTCCAGTCGGCGCCGGCTGTGGCGCCTCCCCCAGGATCGTCACATCATCCTCCCACCTCACCATCACCGGCTGGTCGCAGTCGGCTTCCTCCGACAGAGGCACGGGGACATTGGGAGCCATGGCGCGAAGAGGAATGACGAGCTGCGGAGGCTGATTGCGTAGAGCCTCCGCCTCCCTCTCCGCGGCCATGGCTTCCGCCTGGGCCTTGGCCGCCACGTCGGCTTGCGCCTCGGCCGACTTCCCCGCCGCCTCCTGGATGGCCCTCCGCTCCGCAGCTTCCCGCTCCTCCCGCGCGTTCCGCTCCGTTGCCTCCATGAGGTCGGCGGCGGGATCCACGCGGCGAGAACTCGAAGACCCTCCTGTCGGTCTGACTATGGAGGCGGCGTCAACCCGTTCAAGGGAAAGCGGCGCCCTGTTCAGCAAATCAAGAAGACGGCTTAGATGAGCCTCAACCAAAGAAGACAACAAAAAGTACAAGACATCCAACACTTACGCCGAGACCGCCTGTTGCTGCTTCACCACTTTACGGAAGCGGGCGGCTTTCGCGGCTGCCTCATTCCGCTTGGTCGCCGCTGCGGAGCTCTTGGGTTTTTTCGGCCGGCTGCCGAAGAGACCCGGCCCGGCCCGACGCTTTTGCGCGCCACCCCGAGCAGCTGGCGCGGCAGAAGGTCCCGCGCCTTGGCGATCAGCCGCCGACTAGCAGCGTGGGATGGCCTCGGCTTCATCATCATCTGGCCAGTCCCCGAAGCCGGCCGTGAGCTCAGGGCCGCCTGCCGCTCCGCCAGCTCTGACTATGGCGTCGTCCATGGCGGCCGCCCCTAGATCTGGGTCGTCGGGTCGCCCATCAGGCGGTCGGCCATAAAGCTGGCGCTCGCCTCGCAGCCCGGGCGCCGGTCAAGAAGGGGGCTCTTCTCAAAGACAAGCCGACTAGTCAAGAGTCGGCCATCGCGCACCCGGCAACAAAAGAAGAAGAATGTAAGGAAAACTCACCACAGGCGGGGGATCAGCCCGAGAATACGGCGCCTTGCCATACTGCCACTCTTCAGTGAGTTTGCAGTTGGAGATGTAATTCACCATGTAAGATACCTCGCCACGAGGCATCTCTGTGGTGCTCAGCCGGCATGGGTCGAAGCGGCCGCTCATCTGGCAGATCATGTGCGGCCGGCTTTGGAGCGGGAGCACCCGGCGCTCCACGAAGGCGGCGACCAGGTCGGCCCCCACCAGGCCCTCCGATTGGACCATCACCCGGAGCCGGGTGACGGCGGCGTTCCCGGCCAGGGAGAGCGACCGGGCTCGGAAGGACCAAGATGGCTGCCTCCCAGGCAGCGGGCCGGCTATGTAAGCCGGCAGATTCAGTAGTCGCCTTGCGAGGCGACGTTCTTCACGTAGAAGTATGATTGCTGCCATAGCTTCACCGACTGGATCAGCAGGATAGGCGGAAAGGGGTTGTTGTCGGCCGTCCTTCGCCTGGCGATGAAGGCGCCACAGGGGGCGGGCACACCCGCGGAAACGATGCCGAGCTTGCACTGGAAGAACTCCCCGAAGAGCTCAAGGGTGGGGAGGACTCCAAGAAAACCTCGCATGGGGTGACGGCGATTTACAGCAGCAGCATCACCGTGTTGGGGGTGAGGTGATGTGGCTGGAGATTATAGAACTCGAGGAAGGAGCGGAAGAACCCGCTCGCCGGCAGGCAGTGCGAGCGGAAGATGACCCGCTCGCCCTCCTCCGGCGCTGGCGAAACTTCCGTCTCCGGCGCGAGGCGGGTCTTCACGAGGTCTTCGCCCAACAACCGCCGCGTCTTGCGAAGCCAATCGATGTGGTCTTCATGGACATTGGAGCCGTCCCACGAGCTCGACAGCGCCATGGGAACAAGAGGAAATAAGAGAGGCACGGCGGCGGAGAGCACAACCACGCAGCGGAGGAACCACGGCGAGCCAAGAGGGTTCACCGCGGAACGGTGCGGTGGTGAGTGCGCTGCCGTGGCGGAAGAGGGAAGAAGGAAGTAGAGGAAAGAGAGGAGCGAGGGCGAGCGTGCGAGCCTCTGCCGCTCCCCCTCCTCCCCCTACTTATTGTTGGGGAACGTAGTAATTTCAAAAATTTTCCTACGATCACGCAAGACCATGGTGATGCATAGCAACGAGATGAGAGTGTTGTCTACGTACCCTCGTAGACCAGCAACGGAAGCGTTGACGCAACGTAGAGGAAGTAGTCGTACTTCTTCCCGATCCAACCGATCCAAGTACCGAACGACGGCACCTCCGAGTTCTGCACACGCTCAGCTCGATGACGCCCCTCGAACTCCGATCCAGCCGAGTGTTGAGGGAGAGTTTCGTCAAGACGACGGCGTGGTGACGATGATGATGTTCCATCGGCGCAGGGCTTCACTAAGCTCCGCAACGGTATATTCGAGGTGTAGTTTGGTGGAAGGGGCACCGACACGGCTAAGGAACGATCTCAATGATCAACTTGTGTGTCATGGGGTGCCCTCTGCCCTGTATATAAAGGAGGGAAGGGGGGGCTGGCCGGCCAGAGGGAGGCGCGCCGGGGTGTCCTACTCCTACTAGGAGTAGGATTCCCCCAAATCCTAGTCCAACTAGGGTTTGACCAAGGGATAGGGAGAGAGGCGCCACCCCTTCTCCTAATCCTAATAGGACTAGGAAGGGGAAGGCTGCGCCAGCAATATGGCCCCTTTTCTCTTTCCCACTAAGGCCCATCAAGGCCCATTGACCCCCGGGGTTCCAGTAACCCCGGTACTCGGTAAAATTCCCAATTTCACCCGGAGTGATTCCGAGTCCAAACATAGGCTTCCAATATATCAATCTTTATGTCTCGACCATTTCGAGACTCCTCGTCATGTCCGTGATCTCATCCGGACTCCAACAACCTTGGTACATCAACATCATAAAACTCATAATAACCGCCATCGAAACGTTAAGCGTGCGGACCCTACGGGTTCGAGAACTATGTAGACATGACCGAGACACCTCTCGGTCAATAACCAATAGCGGGACCTGGATGCCCATATTGGTTCCTACATATTCTACGAAGATCTTTATCGGTCGACCGCATAACAACATCGTTGTTCCCTTTGTCATCGGTATGTTACTTGCCCGAGATTGATCGTCGGTATCCAATACCTAGTTCAATCTCGCATCTTGGCAAGTCTCTTTTCTCGTTCCGTAATACATCATCTCACAACTAACACATTTAGTTGCAATGCTTGCAAGGCTTATGTGATGTGCATTACCGAGAGGGCCAGAGATACCTCTCCGACAATCGGAGTGACAAATCCTAATCTCAAATATGCCAACCCAACATGTACCTTCGGAGACACCTGTAATGTACCTTTATAATCACCCGATTACGTTGTGACGTTTGGTAGCACCCAAAGTGTTCCTCGGGCAAACGGGAGTTGCATAATCTCATAGTCATAGGAACATGTATAAGTCATGAAGAAAAGCACTAGCAACAAACTATACGATCAGGTGCTATGCTAATGGAATGGGTCATGTCAATCAGATCATTCAACCAATGATGTGATCCCATTAATCAAATAACAACTCCTTGTTCATGGTTAGGAAACATAACCATCTTTGATTAACGAGCTAGTCAAGTAGAGGCATACTAGTGACACTCTGAGGTTTATGTATTCACACATGTATTATGTTTCGGTTAATACAATTCTAGCATGAATAATAAACATTTATCATGATATAAGGAAATAAATAATAACATTATTATTGCCTCTAGGGCATATTTCCTTCAGTCTCCCACTTGCACTAGAGTCAATAATCTAGTTCACATCGCCATGTGATTTAACATCAATAGTTCACATCTATATGTGGTTAACACCCATAGTTCACATCGACATGTGACCAACACCCAAAGGGTTTACTAGAGTCAGTAATCTAGTTCACATCGCTATGTGATTAACACCCAAAGAGTACTAAGGTGTGATCATGTTTTGCTTGTGAGATAATTTTAGTCAACGGTCTGCATCACATTCAGAGCCGTAAGTATTTTGCAAATTTCTATGTCTACAATGCTCGCACGGAGCTACTCTAGCTAATTGCTCCCACTTTCAATATGTATCCAGATTGAGACTCGAGTCATCTAGATTAGTGTTAAAACTTGCATCGGCGTAACCTTTACGATTTAACCTTTTTCACTTCCATAATCGAGAAACATATCCTTATTCTACTAAGGATAATTTTGACCGATGTCCATTGATCTACTCCTAGATCTCTATTGCACTCCTTGCCAATCTTAGTGGTAGGGTATGCAATAGATCTGGTACACAACATGACATACTTTATAGAACCTATGGCTGATGCATAGGAATGACTTTCATTCTCTTTCTATCTTCTGCCGTGGTCGGGTTTTGAGTCTTACTCAATCTCACACCTTGTAACAGGCAAGAACTCTTTCTTTGACTGTTCCATTTTGAACTACTTCAAAATCTTGTCAAGGTATGTATTTATTGAAAAACTTATCAAGCGTCTTGATCTATCTCTATAGATCTTGATGCTCAATATGTAAGCAGCTTCACCGAGGTCCTTCTTTGAAAAACTCCTTTCAAATACTCCTTTATGCTTTGCAGAATAATTCTACATTATTTCGATCAACAATATGTCATTCACATATACTTATCGAAATGCTGTAGTGCTCCCACTCACTTTCTTGTAAATACAGGCTTCTCCAAAAGTCTGTATAAAACCATATGCTTTGATCACACTATCAAAGCGTTTATTCCAACTCCGAGATGCTTGCACCAGTCCATAGATGGATCGCTGGAGCTTGCACATTTTGTTAGCTCCTTTAGGATTGACAAAACCTTCGGTTGCATCATATACAACTCTTCTTTAATAAATCCATTAAAGAATGTAGTTTTGACATCCATTTGCCGATTTCATAAAATGTGGCAATTGCTAACATGATTGAGACAGACTTAAGCATCGCTACAATTGAGAAAATCTCATTGTAGTCAACACCTTGAACTTGTCAAAACCTTTTTGCGACAAGTCGAGCTTTGTTGATAGTAACACTACTATCGGTGTCCGTCTTCCTCTTGAAGATCCATTTATTCTCAATGGCTTGCCGATCATCGGGCAAGTCAACCAAAGTCCATACTTTGTTCTCATACATGGATCCCATCTCAGATTTCATGGTCTCAAACCATTTCGCGGAATCTGGGCTCATCATCGCTTCCTCATAGTTCGTAGGTTCATCATGGTCTAGTAACATGACTTCTAGAATAAGATTACCGTACCACTGGTGCAGATCTTACTCTGGAAGACCCACGAGGTTTAGTAGCAACTTGATCTGAAGTTTCATGATCATCATCATTAACTTCCTCACTAATTGGTGTAGGAATCATGGAACTGATTCACGTGATGAACTACTTTCCAATAAGGAGAAGGTACAATTACCTCATCAAGTTCTACTTACCTCCCACTCACTTCTTTCGAGAGAAACTTCTTCTCTAGAAAGGATCCATCTTAGCAACGAAAAAACTTGCCTTCGGATCTGTGATAGAAGGTGTACCCAATAGTCACCTTTGGGTATTCTATGAAGACGCACTTCTCGATTTGGGTTAGAGCTTATCGGTGAAAACTTTTTCATATAAGCATCACAACTCCAAACTTTAAGAAACGACAGCTTTAGGTTTCTCGCTAAACCATAGTTCATACGGTGTCATCTCAACGGATTTAGATGGTGCCCTATTAAGCGTGAATGCAGCTGTCTCTAATGCATAACCCCAAAACGATAGTGGTAAATCGGTAAGAAACATCATTGATCGCACCATATCAAAATAAAGTACGGTTATGACGTTCGGACACACCATAACGTTGTGGTGTTCCGGTGGCGTGAGCTGTGAAACTATTCCACATTGTTTTAATTGAAGACCAAACTCAGTAACTCAAATATTCATCTCCACGATCAGATCGCAGAAACTTTATTTTCTTGTTACGATGATTTTCCACTTCACTCTGAAATTCTTTGAACTTTTCAACTATTTCAGACTTATGTTTCATCAAGAAGATATACCCATATCTGCTCAAATCATCTGTGAAGGTCAGAAAATAATGATACTTGCCATGAGCATCAACACTCATTGGATCGCATACATCGGTATGTATTATTTCCAATAAGTCAGTAGCTTGTTCCATTGTTCCGAGAACGGAGTTTTAGTCATCTTGCCCAAAAGGCACGGTTCATAAGCATCAAATGATTCATAATCAAGTGATTCCAAAGTCCATCGGCATGGAGTTTTCTTCATGCGCTTTACACCAATATGACCTAAAGCGGCAAGTGCCACAAATAAGTTGCACTATCATTATTAACTTTGCATCTTTTGGTTTCAATATTATGAATATGTGTATCACTATGATCGAGATCCAATGAACCATTTTCATTGGGTGTGTAACCATTGAAGGTTTTATTCATTTAAGCAGAACAACAATTATTCTTTGACTTTAAATGAATAACCGTTTGAAAACTATTTTCATTGGGTGTATGACCATGAAGGTTTTATTCATTTAAACAGAACAGCAATTATTCTTTGACTTTAAATGAATAACCGTTTTGCAAAAACATGATCAAATCATATTCATGCTCAACGCAAACACCAAATAACATTTATTTAGGTTTCAACACTAATCCCGAAAGTATAGGGAGTGTGCGATGATGATCATATCAATCTTGGAACTACTTCCAACACTCATCGTCACTTCCCCTTCAACTAGTCTCTGTTTATTCTGTAACTCCTGTTTCGAGTTACTAATCTCAGCAACCGAACAAGTATCAAATACTCAGGGGCTACTATAAACACTAGTAAGGCACACATCAATAACCTGTATATCAAATATACTCTTGTTCAATTTGCCATCCTTCTTATCCGCCAAATTCTTGGGGTAGTTCCGCTTCCAGTGACCAGTTCCATTGCAGCAAAAGCACTTAGTCTCAGGCTTAGGTCCAGACTTGGGATTCTTCACTCGAGCAGCAACTTGCTTGCCGTTCCTTTTGAAGTTCCCCTTCTTTCCTTTGCCATTTTCCTTGAGACTAGTGGTCTTGTCAACCATCAACACTTGATGTTTTTCTTGATTTCTACCTTCGCCGATTTTAGCATCGCGAAGAGCTCGAGAATCCTTTTCGTCATCCCTTGCATACTATAGTTCATCACAAAGTTCTACTAACTTAGTGATGGTGACTAGAGAATTCTGTCAATCACTATCTTATCTGGAAGATTAACTCCCACTTGATTCAAGCGATTGAAGTACTCAGACAATCTGAGCACATGCTCACTAGTTGAGCGATTCTCCTCCATCTTTTAGCTATAGAACTTGTTGGAGACTTCATTTCTCTCAACTCGGGTATTTGCTTGAAATATTAACTTCAATTCCTGGAACATCTCATATGGTCCATGACGTTCAAAACGTCTTTGAAGTCCCGATTCTAAGCCGTTAAGCATGGTGCACTAAACTATCAAGTAGTCATCATATTGAGCTAGCCAAACGTTCATAACGTCTGTATCTGCTCATATTGAGCTAGCCATAGCGTTCATAACGTCGCATCTGCTCCTGCAATAGGTCTGTCACCTAGCTATGCATTAAGGACATAATTCTTCTGCGCAGCAATGAGGATAAACCTCAGATCACGGATCCAATCCGCATCATTGCTACTAACATCTTTCAATACAATTTTCTCTAGGAACACATATGAAAACATAGGGAAGCAACAACGCGAGCTATTGATCTACAACATAATTTGCAAAATACTACCAGGACTAAGTTCATGATAAATTAAAGTTCAATTAATCATATTACTTAAGAACTCCCACTTAGATAGACATCTCTCTAGTCATCTAAGTGATTACGTGATCCAAATCAACTAAACCATGTCCGATCATCACGTGAGATGGAGTAGTTTCAATGGTGAACATCAATATGTTGATCATATCTACTATATGATTCACGCTCGACCTTTCGGTCTCCGTGTTCGAGGTCATATCTTATATGCATAGCTCGTCAAGTATAACCTGAGTATTCGCGTGCAACTGTTTTGCACCCGTTGTATTTGAGCGTAGAGCCTATCACACCCGATCATCACGTGGTGTCTCGTACGAAGAACTTTCATAACGGTGCATACTCGGGAGAACACTTCTTGATAATTTTAGTGAGAGATCATCTTATAATGCTACCGTCAATCAAAGCAAGATAAGATGCATAAAGGATAAACATCACATGCAATCAATATAAGTGATATGATATGGTCATCATCATCTTGTGCTTGTGATCTCCATCTCATGAAGCACCGTCATGATCACCATCGTCACCGGTAGCGACACCTTGATCTCCATCGTAGCATCGTTGTCGTCTCGCCAACTATTGCTTCTCGACTATCGCTACTCCTTAGTGATAAAGTAAAGCAATTACATGGCGTTGCATTTCATACAATAAGCGACAACCATATGGCTCCTGCCGATTGCCGATAACTCGGTTACAAAACATGATCATCTCATACAATAAAATATAGCATCACGTTTTGACCATATCACATCACAACATGCCCTGCAAAAACAAGTTAGGCGTCCTCTACTTTGTTGTTGCAAGTTTTACGTGGCTGCTACGGGCTGAGCAAGAACCGTTCTTACCTACGCATCAAAACCACAACGATACTTCGTCAAATAGACTCCGTTTAACCTTCTCAAGGACCGGCGTAGCCACTCGATTCAACTAAAGTGAGAGAGCAGACACCGCCGGTCACCTTTAAGCAACGAGTGCTCGGGCGGTGAAACCAGTCTCGCGTAAGCGTCACGCGTAATGTCGGTCGGGCGCTTCATCTCACAATACCGCTGAACCAAAGTATGACATGCTGGTAGGCAGTATGACTTGTATCGTCCACAACTCACTTGTGTTCTACTCGTGCACATGACATCAACGCATAAAACCAGGCTCGATACCCTTTGTTGGGGAGCGTAGTAATTTCAAAAATTTCCTACGATCACGCAAGACCATGGTGATGCATAGCAACGAGATGAGAGTGTTGTCTACGCACCCTCGAGACCAACAGCGGAAGCGTTGACGCATAGCGTAGAGGAAGTAGTCGTACTTCTTCCCGATCCAACCGATCCAAGTACCGAGCGTCACGGCACCTCCGAGTTCTGCACACGTTCAGCTCGATGGCGTCCCTCGAACTCCGATCCAGCCGAGTGTTGAGGAGAGTTTAAATCGAGACGACGGCGTGGTGGCGATGATGATGTTCCACGGCGCAGGGTTTCGCGCTGAGCTCCGCAACGGTATATTCGAGGTGTAGTTTGGTGGAAGGGGAACCGCACACGGCTGAGGAACGATCTCAATGATCAACTTGTGTGTCATGGGTGCCCTCTGCCTGTATATAAAGGAGGGAAGGGAGGGGCTGGCCGGCCAGGAGGGAGGCGCCGGGGTGTCCTACTCCTACTAGGGGTAGGATTCCCCCAAATCCTAGTCCAACTAGGGTTTGACCAAGGGAAAGGGAGAGAGGCGCCACCCCTTCTCCTAATCCTAATAGGACTAGGGAAGGGGAAGGCTGCGCCAGCAATATGGCCCCTTTTCTCTTTCCCACTAAGGCCCATCAAGGCCCATTGACCCCCGGGGTTCCGGTAACCCGGTACTCGTAAAATTCCCAATTTCACCCGGAGTGATTCCGAGTCAAACATAGGCTTCCAATATATCAATCTTTATGTCTCGACCATTTCGAGACTCCTCGTCATGTCCGTGATCTCATCCGGGACTCGAACAACCTTCGGTACATCAACATCATAAAACTCATAGTAAGCTGTCATCGAAGCGTTTAGCGTGCGGACCCTACGGGTTCGAGAACTATGTAGACATGACCGAGACACCTCTCGGTCAATAACCAATAGCGGGACCTGGATGCCCATATTGGTTCCTACATATTCTACGAAGATCTTTATCGGTCGGACCGCATAACAACATACGTTGTTCCCTTTGTCATCGGTATGTTACTTGCCCGAGATTCGATCGTCGGTATCCAATACCTAGTTCAATCTAGCATTGGCAAGTCTCTTTTCTCGCCCGTAATACATCATCTCACAACTAACACATTTAGTTGCAATGCTTGCAAGGCTTATGTGATGTGCATTACCGAGAGGGCCCAGAGATACCTCTCCGACAATCGGAGTGACAAATCCTAATCTCGAAATATGCCAACCCAACATGTACCTTCGGAGACACCTGTAATGTACCTTTATAATCACCCGATTACGTTGTGACGTTTGGTAGCACCCAAAGTGTTCCTCGGGCAAACGGGAGTTGCATAATCTCATAGTCATAGGAACATGTATAAGTCATGAAGAAAAGCACTAGCAACAAACTATACGATCAGGTGCTATGCTAATGGAATGGGTCATGTCAATCAGATCATTCAACCAATGATGTGATCCCATTAATCAAATAACAACTCCTTGTTCATGGTTAGGAAACATAACCATCTTTGATTAACGAGCTAGTCAAGTAGAGGCATACTAGTGACACTCTGTAGGTTTATGTATTCACACATGTATTATGTTTCCGGTTAATACAATTCTAGCATGAATAATAAACATTTATCATGATATAAGGAAATAAATAATAACATTATTATTGCCTCTAGGGCATATTTCCTTCACTTATAGGCTCGGGCGGCGGAGCCGAGGAGCCGAGGCGTGAGGCGATGGGATTAGCTGCGCCCCTCCCCCGTCCCATGATTATTGCGCCCTAAAGGCGTGCTGAAACCGCCGCGGGAAGGCGAGCGGTCCGTTCGGGCCACAGAGGATCCGCACATGGGCCGAGGCGTAGGTTTGGTGGGCCTGGCCTGCGGCGACGTCCCGTCGCGCGCCTGGGCTGGCAGGCCTTTCTGGCCACGTGGCGCGCGGGGTGGCGCGCGGTCAACGCGCAAGTCGGCTCGTGTTCTCTCCTTCTGGCTGCGGAACTCCCCGAAAACGGCGCTTCCACTCAAGGTCGGCTCCTAGCTGGCGGCACCTCAGGATAGGAAGCTAATCGAGCTTCTCGCCCTCCTTTCAACCTCGAAACTCAATTAGCTTCGGGGACTTCTGTCGGAGTAAATGACCACGGGTAGCCTAGCCGGCTCCCCCTGGGGCTTCTGAAAAAATTACAAGCCAATCCGGCCATCCAACATCCAAGACGCAGGGCTGCCTTCGCCCAGCCGGCTGACCCTCGGGCCGGCTGACAGGGGGCGGCCCGGCCCCAAAACCTACAGGAAGAAGGCCACAAGATGGCCGGCTCCCGCGGAGCCGGCTACCAGAGGGCCGACTCCACGTAGCCGGCCATGAGAAGGCCGACTCCAAGAAGCCGGCCACCCAGCAGGCGGCCAAGGCCGCACCCTCAGAATCTGCACCCACATAACGGTGATGAGACGGGGCGTGGCTACAGTGAAGCCTGCCACCCCCGCATCCCGAAGCACGCGTGGCTACAATACACCGTACGGGGCAGCCACCACCCGTCTGGCGCGGCACTGTTGCCACATTGACCATGACATCACCCACGATGGGTTGTCAGTACGACCCGCAGGTGGCGGGCCCCTCCGGTCAGAGAGATGCCCGAAGGCGGCTCGGCCTCCCCCAGTCGGCCTGAGATATGGCCGGCCTCCCATAGCCGACTTGTTCCCTCCCTCGAAGGAAGCGCCTCATTAAGGAGACAAGACGAGGTTAGGCTACAGTGTCGCCGCCTTGGCGGCGGCACTGTATCCATGCTTGCCCTGACAAAGCCCTCGTCATCAGGATTGAGGCAACAGTAACCAGCCCCCGACAAGGCCCTCAACGGTGGGGCTAGCTTCGACCAGGAAGCCGGCAGCTTGCGGGACCCACTAGTCGGCGGGCCCCAGCGGCCGGCGGAGAAGCCGGCGAACGTAGACACTCACGGCAAGGACCTGCGCCCAGCTGGATTACCATTGTACCCCTGGGGGGTAGGCCTATATAAACCCCCCAGGGCACCCATGCAAAGGGTTGATCTCTTAGAGTTTTAGACACCGCATAGAGGAAAAAGGGGAGCTAGTCGTGCCCTTCTTCTTCCTCACACCGAAGAGCTCAAGGAGCCACTTGTAGCCACTTGTTCATCTAGTGACCATGCGGAGACCCCGCAGAGCAGCAGTAGGGGTGTCATCTCCACGGTGAGCCTCGAAGCTGGGTAAGATTCGCCGGCGTGCATGTCTTCGCCTCATCCCGTTTCCAGGCACCGGTGACGTCTTATTGGCTCCCGCTATGATTAGCCACCCGTTGGCATATGTCGCACCTACCATGCGACAATAGGCTAGCTTCTAGGGTTTAGCCTCTATGATCTCGTGGTAGATCAACTCTTGTAATACTCGTATTCATCAAGATCAAGCAGGAAGTAGGATATTACCTCCATAGAGAGGGCCCGAACCTGGGTAAACATTGTGTCCCTTGCCTCCTGTTACCATCCGCCTTAGACGCACAGTTCGGGAACCCCTACCCGAGATTCGCCGATTTTGACACCGACAGCCGCCAAGGATGCTGCCGAGGATGTCGCCACGGGGGCCGCCGAGGCGACTGGCGGGGCTTCTACTGGCTAGGCCAATGAGGGGCCCGTCGCGGAGGCTGGCAAGGCCGCAGCCGAGGAGGAGGTGGTCGACGATCAACCTTCTTCCTCGGCAACCTCCGGCTCCGGCAGGTATTTGAAAGTGGGCGATGACCTCTTTGTCCATCTCCCAGGAGTGTCAAGCTCCCGGGCGCCCACTGAAGGGGAGGTTTTTGATGGAGAGGTGCTCGCCGCCACCGGGCTTGAGGTGGTTGATGAACCGATCGTCGGTGGCAAGGGCTCCCAGGAAGAGCGGCTTCTCCGCGCCATGGGGGCCAACTTCCAGAAACTCCAGGTGCTCCATCGCGCCCGCCTGGACAAGGCCAAGTCCAGGATGGAGACGGTGGACAAGGCGGAGGCAAACTTGACAGCGTCGCCGAGACACTGCACTGGTTCTGCGGACTCTCGCGAGTAGAAGGCCCTTCAGGAGGAGCTGGCCAAACGCAACATGGAGCTCGCCATGAAACTGGCTGACATCGCCCAGGAGGCGGCGGCGAACTCGGCCGCTGCAGCCGAGGCCGTCCGGATCCAGCAGCAGGCCATGTTGGATTCTCAGGAGGAGGACCTTGCCGCGCGTGAGGAGAAGCTTGCCGCAATGCTTCGCAGCAAGGATGAGGAGCTCGAGACCCTTGTTGCGCGGCGAACCCAAGAGCTGGAGCAGAGGCACAAAGGGGCTCTCCATGCCCAGTCTCTGGCTCATGCCGGCAAGGTGAGGGAGCTGGAAGTGGAGCAGGATGAGCTGAAGGAGCAGGTCCTGAAGCTGTCCCAGGAGAAGAACACGCTCAACAATGCCTTGATGGAGGCGCAGGAAGCGTTCGTCAACAAGACTGGGGAGCTCTCCGAGTCCAACGACTACGTCAAGGATCTCAAGCTGAAGCTGGAGTATCTTGAGAAGATGTTGTCGGAGAGCCAAGCCCGGGAGGAGATCCTGACCAAGGAGCTGGGAAAGAGAAGCAGTTGCGGGCGGACGAGGCTGGCTCCCACCAGGATCATGTGGAGGGTGAGAACCGTTGGATCAGCCGTCTTGAGGACGTCGCCGGCAGGGTCACCACGCAGCTGGCCACCATGGGGATGCCAAACGTGAGGTATGCCCCTGAGCGCAGCGAGACTGTCAACGCCAAGCTGACCCAGTTCTTTGAGGGAGTCCTCGGAGCTCTGGCTTATCTTCACTCCAGCAGGGCGGCCACACTGGCCATGGAGGCCCGGCGACTTTGCCGGGGGGCCATGACCATGGTCCTCACCAAGATGGCGTACTGGAACCCCGACCTCGACTTTGAAGCCGCGATGGATAGCTTGCCGGATGGTACTGACCTCATGGTGCTCAAGGAGCGTATCAAGCCCATCATCAGCGGTATCGACAAAATCCAGAGGGTGGAGGGCCAGCGTCGGGACTAGGCGCCCCATTCTTCTTCGATGCTGCGGGTTCATGACCAAGACAATTTTCATCTTTAGTTAGAACCGCAACAATGACTTGATGTAATATAACTCTACAGTACTTTTAATTTTTGTGCACGTCATTTTCCTTGTTCGATTCTCCTTTGTACGTACACCCTACGTTAACTTGGCAGGCTCGCCGGCGCATAAGCCCAGGATGACGCCTTGGGGACGGATCCCCATTGGCCTGCCAGGTATGCGTGCTGCCGGGTGAACCACCTTACCGTCCTTAACGCGGCCGCTCGAACTGTCGAGCTTGACTCGAGTCAGAATCGAGAGCATTGCCAATTACGGAAGGCTACCCTGCCGCTCTCGACGCAGCGACTTGAGTTGTTGAGCAGACTCGAAACAAAGCAAGGGCGTTGCCGATCGCGGGAGAGCCCCTTTTGCTTATAGGTTTTCCGTACAAAGGAACGACATCTCCAAGGGAAACAACCTCATATGAAAGGAAAGAAGTAGTCAGGGTTCGGTGTGACTTAGCTTCTGTTTGTAGCCGCACCAGCATTGATCTTCTGGCCCTCCTTCTTCTTTAAGAGCTATGGCGATGAAGAGCCACTAACTTAACCACCAGAGCCGATTCTCACAACTGCGCCCCCTACCTGGCGCGCCAAAGATGTCGGTGGGAACGACACCTATGGGATCACAAGGATCCCTACTACGGTTGCGGGGCGCGGGGTTGAGGGAAGAGCGGATCTGACAGAGAGTACGCGGTTCGTTTATCCAGGTTCGGGCCGAGAGGATGCGTAAAACCCTAGTCCTGCTTTGGTGGATGTATTCTAAGTTCTTGAGCTAGCTACGGGGTGTAAAGAGCTCCAAAAAGCCGAATCCTTCTCCTGGTCGCCTCGGGCCTCCTTTTATAGGAAAAGGGGTTGCCACAATGGCAAGCACGAGGTGGAAAGGGTACAGTGCCGTGAGGTTATCCCTCACGTTACAGGACAAGATGCATTTAATGCATCGCTTAGGTGTCCTCTTGCTTTATCGGAGGCGGGGACGGAGCCCGTCCCGTCCATTGCCGCCTCGCCTGGCTTCGACACGCGCCCTGGCCGGCGGTGCGGGTGGCGCCATGTAGGCAGGCAGGCAGCTGAGGAGGCGTGGTGGTAGGGTCTTCACGAAGATCTGCATGCCACCACGCAGGTGCTTGCTGAGTTGGTGTAGAAGCCGAAAGTCGCCACGCAGGTGCGTGCCCAGCTGGTCGGGCTGGCAGCTGCTTGGGGACGGTCGGTGGGATCTTGGTTGATGCGGGCCTAGCAGTGGCCTGTTGACGTCCTCGGCAAGGGCCTTGCCGGGGTCCCGGCAAGGGTCTTGTCGTGGCGCTTCCTGTCGTCCCCGGCAAGGCGCCTGCCGGGGGCCTTGTGGATATCCTTGGCTAGAATCCTGCCAAGGGTCGTCGTCTTTTGGTCCTCATCTGGTCTTGCACGTTTATGATCTTGACGAAGATCTGCATGCCACCAAGGAGGTGTCTCCCGAGCCCTTGCCTCAACGTAGTAGATTACGCTAGAGGTTGTGGGCTCAAGGGTGACTGCTCTGTTGGTGTGGGGCGAGCTGCCCCGGCAAGGGTCTTGCCGGGGTTGCCAAAGCTGTCCCCGGCAAGGGTCTTGTCGGGGGAGCCTGCTTCGTCCCTCCGCTTCTTGTGGTTTTTGGTCTTGGCGTTGCTTTCATTATCTTGGGCTTTGGTCTTACCTTGGCTCACCTCCCTTGCCCTGCTTGGTGCGACCGTGGGCGCGGCTCAGACTACCCGTGCACAGGTATAGGGGTACAAAAAGTGCACCCCTCTATTTGTACACCGACCGGTGGTGCTACCTATAGCCAAGGGGAGCCAGGTTCACATTTGGCGATGGACCTAGTATAGTTCACCATAGTATGCTACACACGTGTGTATGGATGTCACATCCTGTACGGAACTACGGGGTCTGATCTAACCATATATTTAAATGTTTAACAACATAAGAAAATATTTGACCCCTTAAAAATAGCCACATGAGATTTCAAACTTTTATGCCCTACCCAAAATGAGAAAATATGATACCACAATAGACAAAGATAAAGTATAATCCTAATAGACGGATTATAACCAGATCTAGTGATGTGGCATTGATACCTTTGGAGAGCGACATCTTGACAACGACGAATGGCATGATCTTGAGGAGCACGTCATCATTGTCCTCCTTTCCATCCCGCCACGCCCGAGATCCAAGTTAGATTTCCTAGAGGTGTCGATACCTTTGGAGAGGGACCTCTAGACGGTGGTGAATGGCTTGATCTCGACAGCCGAAATCTAAGTCAGAATCCCTCGAGCCAACTTGAAACTCTTCAAAGTCCAAATCTTCGTACTCCATCTCAAGCCCGACCCCAATCCCGTCAAGCCTTGCCAAGCACCAACCCTTGCCACCGCCTTGCCGGGCCTTCTTCTTTTCGCCCATAGCTTTAACTCTGTCACCCTCCGTGTCACCGCGGGCATACTGAGATCCCGCCACCGCACAGGGCCGCTAGTACCTCGTTGTAGTCACTAGGGGGAAGGAGCCTCACCTAAATTGGTAAATGGGTAGAGTTTTTAATGACACATGGAAGCGAATGTGTAGGTTGGCACATGGGGGCGAGGATAGTCCCATATATACACGGTGGTCACAAAAATGGCGACCCCAATGCAAGCGGGCGTGTGGTACGGCCCACACACTAGTGAGGGACTACACGGTAGGCGGAACGAATGAGGTGGTTCCATAAGCAAGTGTTTAAATTTAGGGAATCTTGCACGTTGGCCCCTTGAAATAAGGGGTATTTCTAGTATTGCGCTTGAAATTGAATGCATGGACCACTAACTTTCTTTGTTTGGTTTGAAGCATTTTTCTTGGTCAAAATTGTAAGACACCCCTACCCTGGAAAAAAGTAAGCACATGATATACACACGTTAAAATGCTACCCTATGCTACCATTCGTCATCTAGATAAGTCAGACAACAACATTAGTTGTTTCATGAATACACCTCATGTCTCCCCAAGGATTGGATTCACACTACCGTAATTAAGCTTTATGTCACTAGTGTTCAGATTAGCGCTTCATTTCGTCCTTGCTCCTTGAGGGAGTCCTGGATTAAGGGGTCCTCGGCTGTCCGGCCCGAGTGTTATGGGTCGGACTGATGGGCCGTGAAAATACAAAGTAGAAGGCCTTCCCCCATGTCCGGATGGGACTCTCCTTTGCGTGGATGGCAAGATTGGCGTCCGGATGTATAGATTCCTTCTTTTGTAAACCGACTTTGTACAACCCTAGGCCCCTCCGGTGTCTATATAAACCGGAGGGATTAGTCCGTAGAGGCTATCAGAATTCATATAGGCTAGACTTCTAGGGTTTAGTTATTATGATCTCGAGGTAGATCAACTCTTGTAACCCCTATACTCATCAAAGTTAATCAAGCAGGACGTAGGGTTTTACCTCCATCAAGAGGGCCCGAACCTGGGTAAACATCGTGTCCCCTTTGTCCCCTGTTACCTTCGATCCTCAGACACATAGTTCGGGACCCCCTACCCGAGATCAGCCAGTTTTGACATGGACATTGGTGCTTTCATTGAGAGTTCCACTGTGTCGTTGGTAGAAGGATCGATGGCTCATTCAATCGTCAACAGTGATGCTGTTTCCGGAGAAACCTTCCTCCCCGGTCAACTTTTTGTGTTCGGTGGCTTCGCTCTGCCCGCCAATTCGATTGGTCGCCTCGAACAGATTGACAGCTATGCCCCTGCTCATCATATCAGATTCGGGAGCCTGAATTACGTCGCTGACGTCCGAGGAGACTTGATCTTCGATGGGTTCACGACCTCGACCATTGTTCCTCTGCTCCAAGAGGGAAACCCGTCATCAGGCACCGCTCAAAGACCAACTATCATCCCTGCCTCGGCCTTAGATCCAGGGCAGGCTACTTCATCCGAATATGGGTATCTAAAACCCACCGGACTCTCTCCTACTATGGAAATTTTCTCTGGAGACTCGGAGGCAACTATGTCTTCGGCGAGCCTGGAATCAAGAAAGACTCTCCTTGTCATCGGAGAGCCGAACCCGCCTCAGGGCACAAACTCCGAACTCTCAAGGTCTGCATCTGGTGAGCACAGCCAGGAATCTGTCATGCCTAGCCTTGCAGGTCCTCGGTCCCGTATACGGCCTTCGCTCTTAAACGAGGCCTTGGACTTAATGCGACCCCTCACCATTACGGAAGAATCACCTCTGAACTATGCCTAGCCCGGACTAGGGGCTCAGAGCGGGGAATTTTACGTCCCACCTACCACCCAATTAATAGCCATAGTCGAGGATTTGAGCGACATGCTAGATTACACCTCCGAAGACTTCAATGATATGGACGATGATGCCGGAGACAAGCAAAGCCAAAACCCGCCCTTCACCGGGCGCTGGACGGCTACCTCCACATATGACGTGTATATGGTGGATACACCCAAACAGGATGATGACGTAGGCAGGAAAGATCCGATCGAGGACAAGCCTGCTGAGGCACCACCAAAACGTCGACATCAGCGGCGCTGCTCAAAATCGCATCGCGAAAAGGAAAGCGAGACCGGCACCGGAGACAATAACACCCCGGGCGATGCCAAAAATCCCAAAGACCCGATCGAACCTGCGTCCGAGCAGGATGACTGGGAGGAGGGACAATTCAACCCCGACGAGCCGGTCGGGAATGAGGACTCGGAAGATAGTAACTATCTACCGATCTCTGAGGATAATGTCAGCCTCGGCAATAAAGACTTTATCGTGACAGAGGAACCTCTCGAGCAACAACGCTTTAAGTGTCAGCTAATCGCAACTACGCGAAGCCTAAGGAAGAAGCAGCAACAGCTCCAAGCCGAACAGGATACCCTTAACGACAGATGGACTCAAGCGCCCAACAAAGAGTTATCCGAAGCGTTGGCTACTATGACAATTCGACGACGAGGCCCTTAAGCCAATACCGTCAAGATACGACTGCGCTGATGAACCAAACCGACCACCACGTGGGTGAGATAAAGAGGATGCTTACGCCGAACACCAGCCCCTACCACGTCGCCATTGAGGCAAAGAGGTAGCAGCTCCGGGCTATACCTACTATTTACGCCAGGACCTGGACAATAGAGTCGGTTAGGCCAGATCAATCTATGGATCAAGGGGCCGTGCCTCAATGCGAGACGACGGCCACCAAGCCTAGCACGACAGACATAACATCACCCGGGCCGAAAACTGAATACGGAAGTCATCCGAACTCCGTCGCGACATCGCCCGATACAGAGGCGCCGCACACCCATGCTTTACCGATGAGGTAATGCAGCACCAGTTCCCAGAAGGGTTTAAACCAGTAAACATTGAATCATACAATGGAACGACTGATCCCGCGGTATGGATTCAAGACTTTCTTCTCCATATTCACATGGCTCACGGCGACGATCTCCATGCCATCAAATAGCTCCCCTTAAAGCTTAAAGGACCAGCATGACACTGCTTAAACAGCCTCCCAGAGAACTCCATTGGTAGCTGGGAAGATCTGGAGGATGCCTTTAGAGACAACTTACAAGGGACCTATGTCCGGGCCCCGGACGCCGATAGTCCAGCAACACAGAGAGTCAGCCCGAAAACTCTGAAGTAGGTTCTTTATTAAAAAGAACGAGATCGTCGACTGTCCGGACACCGAAGACCTCACGGCCTTTAAACATAGCGTCCGTGATGAATGGCTCGCCCGACACCTCGGCCAAGAAAAGCCGAAGTCTCTGGCAGCCCTTATCGCACTCATGACCCACTTTTGCGCGGGAGTAGACAGCTGGCTGGCTCATAGAAGCAACAGTACCAGCAATCCTGGCACTTAAGAGGCCAGAGATGGCAACAACAGGCCACGACGCAACAAACATAAGCATCGAAGCAAAAATGAAGATACCGAAGACACGGTTGTCAACGCCGGATTCAGAGGCCCTAAACCTGGTCAGCGGAATAAGCCATTCAAAGGAAACAAGGACGACCCATCCAATTTAGGCAAAATACTTGATCAGCCTTCCCAGATTCATGGTACCCCGACAAGCCTGCAAACCACTCCAACAGAAATTGTTGGGTCTAAAAACAGGCCGGTAAGCTAAATACTGAACACAAGGGGAAAGGGCTTCCAAGCGAGGACGAGGATGAGCCCCGTCCACCGAACATAGGGGGGCAGAAAAAATTTCCCCCTGAGGTAAAAACAGTGAATATGTGATAACCCACAAGTATAGGGGATCAATTGTAGCCTCTTTCGATAAGTAAGAGTGTCGAACCCAATGATGAACTAAAGGTAGAACAAATATTACCTCAAGTTCTATCGACAACCGATACAACTCTACGCACGCTTAACGTTTACTTTACCTAGAACAAGTATGAAACTAGAAGTACTTTGTAGGTGTAACGAGATAGGTTTGCAAGAATATAAAGAGCACGTAAATAAAAACTAGGGGCTGTTTTAGGTAAAGAAGCAATAAAGTTAGTATAGCGAGTGTGGAAAAGTGGTGGTAGGAGTTGCGAAATTTTCCCTAAGCAATTGACTACGTTACTAGACCGATAGCAAGTTTTATGAGGGAGAGGCCACTGCTAGCATGTCATCCCTGACTTGGAATTCTATGCACTTATGACTGGAACTATTAGCAAGCATCTGCAACTACTAATGTTCATTAAGGTAAAACCCAACCATAGCATTAAGTATATTGGTCCCCCTTCAATCCCGTATGCATCAATTTCTATGCTAGATTGAAGCTTCTGTCACTCTTACCCTCCAATACATAGTCCTATCAACATACAACTAACCCTATGGTGTGATCCACGCGCGTGCTCATATGATGGGCACCAAAGGACAGCAACATAACCACAAGAAAATTAAACCAATCATAGCAATTCACCAATTACCGATAGGACAACAAAAATCTACTCAGACATCATAGGATGGCAACACATCATTGGATAATAATATGAAGCATAAAGCACCATGTTCAAGTAGAGGGTACATCGGGTTGCAGGAGAGTGGACCGCTGTAGACAGATGGGGGAAGGTGATGAAGATGTTGGTGAAGATGACGGAGGTGTTGGTGTAGATCGCCGTCACACAATGATGGCCCCGGCGGCGTTCCGGCGCCACTGGGATAGAGGGGGAGAGAGCCCCCCTTCTTGTTCTTCTTCCTTGACCTTCTCCCTAGATGGGAGAAGGGTTTACCCCCTGTTCCATGGCTTCAATGGCGGCGGAGGGGCGAGAGCCCCTCCGAGATTGGATCTGTCTCTCTGTCTCTCTCTGTTTCTGCGTTCCAGATTCTGGCCTTTCACCGTTTCTTATATTCCCGGAGATCCGTAACTCCGATTGGGCTGAAATTTTAACACAATTTGTATCCGAATATTGGCTTTCTTGCGGAGAAATAAGGGCACCAACTGCCTTATAGGGTGGCCACGAGAGTCAAGAGCGCCCACCCCCCTGGGGCGCGCCCCCATGCCTCGTGGCCACCTCGGGCATCGTCTTGCGTTGATTCTTCTTCCCAGAAATCACATATATATCCCAAAAAAATCTCCGTAAGTTTTTATCCTGTTTGGACTCCGTTTGATATGGATTTTCTACGAAACAAAAAATATGCAACAAACAGGAACTATCACTGGGCACTCGATCAATTCGTTAGTCCCAAAATTAGTATAAAAAGTTGCCAAAAGTGTATGAAAGTTGTATAATATTGGCATGGAACAATCAAAAATTATAGATACGATGGAGACGTATCAACATGATATATGTCACTCATATTCCCAAGAGGGAGCGCAAGCATGCACTAAGGGACGTCTACGCCGTAGAGTCGGTCGCCCCAAAATTCAACCCCTGGTCAACTTGTCCGATCACCTTCGATCAAAAGGACCACCCGACCAGTATCCGTCATGGAGGTTCGGCACCTTTGGTCCTTGATCCAATCATCGACGGATTCCATCTCACCCGAGTCCTCATGGACGGCGGCAGCAGTCTTAACTTGATTTATCAAGACAAGGTCCGCAAAATGGGTATTGACCCGTCAAGAATCAAGCCTACTAACACTACCTTTAAAGGAGTGATACCCGGTGTAGAAGCGCGCTGCACGGGCTCAATATCATTGGAAGTAGTCTTCGATTCGCCGGATAATTTCCGAAGCGAAGACTTGATCTTCAACATCGTCCCCTTCCGCAGTGGTTATCATGCACTGCTCAGGCGAACCACCTTCGCTCGCTTCAATGCGGTCCCGCATTATGCTTACTTAAAGCTGAAAATGCCTGGACCCCTCGATGTTATCACAGTCAATGGAAACATGAAGCGCTCCCTCCATACTGATGAGCATACCGCGGCCCTTGCGGCCGAAGTACATAGCGGCCTTATCAGCCCGAACATCTCATCGGCCATCAAGCCTCCGGACATTGTTAAGCGAGTCCGGTCTACCCTACAGAATGATAGCTTGGCCAATCCAGAGCTAGACTAGCAGTTCCGCCTCCGTCATTCGCCCTATCTAACTGCGTCATTTGTACCGCGTGTGCACCACTATGCACTTAAAATACCTTGGGCAGCGAGGGAGGCCCATTGCGGACAAGGTTCAGAGGGCGGCTCGACCCTATTCGGACCTGAAACATTTTTTTCCCTTTCCTTCTCTCTTTTTCTCCTCTTATATCACAGGTTCGTCAAGACCTAATAACTTCACGGTTGTACAAGGGCACTTTTCTAGGCCCCTTTTTTCTTAAACTATCGTCGATTGCTCCTCTCAAAGGATCTTTCACCAAGGCGAAAAGCGGCGCAGACGTGCGGCAGGGTGTCTAGGGGATCTTCAAGACCATATTTCTATTTTTCCAGGCCCTGTATACAGCTTTCCCTTGTTCATAAATTCTCGGCATGTAAAATAGCCTCGAGGTTTATGGCATTATTTGTAATAGCACATTTTGATGTATCATTCAGATTATAAGGGAAACTGTTTTTTACCAACCTTTGTCCAGTATTGGTTTCTTTCACAATCTGTATTCCCCCTTTGCGTCAGATTGCCATATATACTCTGGTACGGCCCAAGTGCCAGGGGCTCTATTCGGCCATGTATATTTTCAAAAAGTCCAAACACTTTTATAGTACACTTCGGCGTCTCGAAACATCACATTATATGCATCAGCTCTGAATCATGTCTTTGGTCAATAGTTGGGTTGCCCGGCTCCTATGATTACTACCTTACGTTCCGCTCATTCGTCTAGGGTAGTAAAGGGAGAACTACTGCGATAGTGTTTCTGGTTCGTCCGGTCAAACACCTCAGTAGAGAAAGCCGAAAACTGACTGTCATGATACGGCGAGACCTGATCAGTGATTTGGCGACTTTCTATAAATCTCTTATGATTTTTTCCAAAGGACTGGCCTTCGCTCAGTCCCGCGTCTAAAGCACACCAGTTTGGACAGCCGCATATGCACCAGGGGCTAATACTTAGCCCCTGGTTCAGAGTGCGGCTCGACCCTATTCGGACCTGAAACATTTTTTTCCCTTTCCTTCTCTCTTTTTCTCCTCTTATATCACAGGTTCGTCAAGACCTAATAACTTCACGGTTGTACAAGGGCACTTTTCCAGGCCCCTTTTTTCTTAAACTATCGTCGATTGCTCCTCTCAAAGGATCTTTCACCAAGGCGGCGGCCTTGCAGACGTGCGGCAGGGTGTCTAGGGGATCTTCAAGACCATATTTCTATTTTTCCAGGCCCTGTATACAGCTTTCCCTTGTTCACAAATTCTCGGCATGTAAAATAGCCTCGAGGTTTATGGCATTATTTGTAATAGCACATTTTGATGTATCAATCAGATTATAAGGGAAACTGTTTTTTACCAACCTTTGTCCAGTATTGGTTTCTTTCACAATCTGTATTCCCCCTTTGCGTCAGATTGCCATATATACTCTGGTACGGCCCAAGTGCCAGGGGCTCTATTCGACCATGTATATTTTCAAAAAGTCCAAACACTTTTATAGTACACTTCGGCGTCTCGAAACATCACATTATATGCATCAGCTCTGAATCATGTCTTTGGTCAATAGTTGGGTTGCCCGGCTCCTGTGATTACTACCTTACGTTCCGCTCATTCGTCTAGGGTAGTAAAGGGAGAACTACTGCGATAGTGTTTCTGGTTCGTCCGGTCAAACACCTCAGTAGAGAAAGCCGAAAACTGACTGTCATGATACGGCGAGACCTGATCAGTGATTTGGCGACTTTCTATAAATCTCTTATGATTTTTTCCAAAGGACTGGCCTTCGCTCAGTCCCGCGTCTAAAGCACACCAGTTTGGACAGCCGCATATGCACCAGGGGCTAATACTTAGCCCCATTGTCAAACTCCTATGGCTAAGTGAAAGTGATAAAGCCGCATAGTCTGACTGCCAAGTTCGCCACGCACACACCTCCTTTATGGACCAAGACGTTGGGTCAAGTGTGGTCGTGCACTGTTCCGAACACCCCCGTAGCATCTACGTGGGGGCTGAAGGCGACGACTGGTAAACTCTCAGAAATAAAAATGGCCGCATAGGAGTAAAATAAATTCAGATAAAGGTATAAATATATTACAAAGCCTTGTTTCATAAAACAATACCTGGACAGCTCGGATACATTCATACAAACATGATACCTTTGACCATTGGCCCTCTTCTATCCGGGCACCCTCCAGGACGTCATCAAAAAACCGCTCTGGCTTTGCGGTGGTCCTTTCCTTCGGGCGGGCCCTCGGTCATGATGACGGTGGCCTTCATCTTCGCCCATTGCATCTTGACGCGAGCAAAGGCTGTCAGTGCACCCTCGATGCACGCCGAGCGCTTGATAGCTTCAATTCGGGGCAGCGCGTCAGCAAGCCGCTTCACCAGGCCGAAGTAACTGCTAGGAATGGGTTTGGTTGGCCAGAGCTAGACTGTGACGTCCTTCATGGCCAAACCGGACATCCTATGCAGCTCCACCAGCTGCATCATCTGGTTGTTCAACATCGCCGGACGCTCTGCGCTAGGTACTGTGACCAGAAGAGATTCTCCGTGGTGTTCCCCTCCTGGGCCTGAAAGAATTGCGCGGTGTCGGCCGCACTCCTTGGAAGATCCGCAAAGGCGTCTGGAGAACTCCATTGTCGAGTGAGCAAGGCATATTTCTGACTCCCAAATTTACTCTGCAAAAGAAAGAGCTTACCAGCCGCTATGTGTTCGGCCTGCTTGATCTCCTCGCGAGCCACACGGGACTCGGTCCGCGCCTCCTTGGCCTCCTGGAGAGCCTTGGCAAGATCTACCGCTTGGGCCTTATTCTTCTCCTCCAAGGCCTCGCACTATCCGGCGGCGTCCTTGAGCTCTTGCTCCACTTCGGTCACCCGCTCCTCATACTAGCGGTGGGCGACCTGCTCGGCCTTTAAATCCACGGCCACTTTGTCAGCGGCCACTTTGCTCACCCGTACCTGCTCCTTGGCTTGGGCGAGGGCGCTCTTAAGGGTTTCGACCTCGGCCGCACTAGCTATAATAATGATCAGGGCGACACACGAGCTTAGACTCCACATTGGCGTATCACTTCAAGTGTGTAAGTAATTTTTCAAAACATACCATGCGCCTCATCGAACCGCTTGTTAATGCGGACGATATCATCATCGGCCAGCTGCAGTTTCCTCTTGAGTTCGGAAACCTCAGCGGCCTGGGCGGTCGTCACTAACAAGGAAGCCTGTTTACCAATAGACCAGTATGTTACCTCCTGCGATTATTATTTGATCCTCTGTTCGGTCGGTTTTTCAAAACCGAATAGAGTCTCAGGGCTACTATCTATACACAGGCATATTTTTCATTTGAAAGTGGCTAAAAATATTACATCGCATACCTCGAAGCCTGTTAGTAGGTTGGTGAAGGCTTCGTTCAGCCCGCTCTAGGCGAACTGAACCTTCTCAACCACCACACCCATCAGGGTGCGGTGCTCCTCCATGATGGAAGCACGTCGCAGTGCCTCCATCAAAGTGTTCGGCGCCTCCGGATTAGTGGAGGCCTCCGCCGGAGTTGACGCTCCCCCCTCCTTCGAAGGGGGTTGCTCACTCGATTCCAGAGCCACATGGGTCTCCAGAATGGTGTTCGGCTAGGGGCCGGACTGGTTAGGGCCCCCGTCATCAGTCTCCATGGGGGTTGTGCCCCCCATGTTCTTGGCGGCTGAGGCATTACCCTCTGGCACCGTCTTGGCGGCCTCCCGCACCTCTCCATGGCCCGGAGAGGTCCTTTGGGATAACACCTCGGTGTCATCCGCGGTAGGTGGCGGAGAGGCTCGTGGAGGCGTCTCGCTCTCCGCCATATCCGTCGCCATAGAGTTCCCCGAAGATGATGATAGTTGGGGAGATCACGGACCGGACTGAAACACATAATATAATTTGTTATCCTACAACTCGTAAAAGACCGGATATATATAAAGCCTCCTTAGATACTTACGATGCGGCCAGGGGCTTCGCCCTGGGCCGCCCGCTTGGGGATGGCTTCGGCATCCGAATCCGAGCCATCCAAGAGGGATATCTTCCCCCTCTTGGATGCCTCCACCTCTGGATCTACGAAGGCCGCCCTTTTCTTCTTCCTCCCCTTAAGGGGAGAGTCGCTTTCTACCTCCTCCTCCTCTTTGTCTTCACCTCCCTCGTGGGAGGAGGGAGCTTCAGTCTCTCCAGACACAGCATCCGAAGTACCTTTACAGCGGAGGCCACCTTTGGCCTCCTTGCTCTTCTTCTTGGCCTTCTTCTACGGCGCCTGATACGGCGTCGGGACAAGCATCCTCGTCAGCAAAGGAATGGATGGGTCTTCGGGTCGCGGAACTGGACACTTGATCCGCTCCGCCTTCTTTGTCCAGCCCTGATTCAAAGATGGAAGGCTCAGTATACCCTTTGATTTGTGAACCGAAGTTATGTTCAGAAATTAAAAACTTACCGGAGTGGCCGGATGCGTGCTATCAAGGCCGATGTCGTCGGTCGTCTCTGGCCACGTCTTCTGGGCCTTGAAGAGCAGCTTCCAGATCTCTTCGTGCATTGTGCCGAAGAATTGCTGCAAAGTTCGTGGCCCTTCCGGATTGAACTCCCACATATGGATAGGCCGGCGCTGACAGGGGAGGGTCTGGCAGAAAAGCATCACCTGAATCACGTCAGTGAGACTGGTGTCCTTCTCTATAACATTTTTGATGCGCTTTTGCAAGATCATCACTTTGTCGGTTGATCCCCAGTCCAGACCCCTGTTGGTCCACGACGCGAGCCGCATTGGGGGTCCGGATCTGAACTTAGGAGTGGCCGCCCAGTTGGCGTCGCGAGGTTCAGTGATGTAGAACCACTACTGCTGCCATATCTTGACAGTTTCCACGAAGGCCCCTTTGGGCCAGGTGACGTTGGGGAGCTTGCTCACCATGGCACCTCCGCAGTCCGCATGCTGCCCATCAACCACCTTCGGCTTCACGTTGAAAACCTTGAGCCATAGGCCGAAATGGGGGGATGCGGAAGAGCGCCTCACACACGACGGTAAACGCCGAGATGTGGAGGAAGGAGTTTGGGGCTAGATCGTGGAAATCTAGCCCGTAATAGAACATGAGGCCACGGAGAAAAGGGTGAAGAGGAAACCCTAGTCCACGGAGGAAGTGGGGGATAAACACCACTCTCTCGTCGGGCTCCGGAGTGGGGATGACCTGCTTTTAGGCAGGGAGCCTGTGCGCGACGCCCGCAGCCAGGTACCCCGCTTCCCAGAGCTCCTTGACGTCCTTCTCCATAACGAAGGAGGTCATCCACTTGCCTTGAGAGCCGGATCCGGACATGCCTGGAGAGGTTGGGAGCGGTGGGAAAGATCGAAGCTTGGGCACTAGAGCTTGAGGATTGGAAAGCAGAGGGAGGAAGAAGGCGTGGGGTAAAAAGAAGGGATCTTTATCCGCTTATATAGGCAGTGAATATCAAATGCCCTCCTCGAGCCTTAAAATTTGCCTATTCCCAAGGGGTCGTGTGAATGGCGCGGTTGGATTACCCAAACCAGTATTGATGAGAATCCCGCAATAAGGGGACACGATCTCTGTTTGGACAAGATGTGTCAATAGAGGTTGCGCCTTGAAACGCGAAGCGGGAGATTGAAAAACGGTTCGAAATAATAAAGGGGCCAGACGTGGCGTTTCGCCACAAAAAAGTTGTCGGTTGACAAGCCTTATTTCTATTAAGTATATTGCCTTCGTGGTTGAGGGTTGTGGTTTGATACGTCTCCAACGTATCTATAATTTCTTATTATTCCATGCTACTTGGATGTTTATTGGGCTTTATTATACACTTTTATATTATTTTTGGGACTAACCTATTAACCGGAGCCCCAGCCCAGATTGTTGTTTTTTTTTGCCTATTTCAGTGTTTCGAAGGAAAGGAATATCAGACGGAGTCCAAACAGAATGAAACCTTCGGGAACGTGATTTTCGGAATGAACGTGATCCAGAGGACTTGGTGTCTACGCAAAGCAACGAACGAGGAAGGCACGAGGTAGGGGGCGTGCCTACCCCCCTGGGCGCGCCCTCCACCCTCGTACGGCCCATGTTGCTCCGCCGACGTACTTCTTCCTCCTATATATACCTACCTACCCCCAAACCATCAGAGGCATCCACGAAAACCTAATTCCACCCCCGCAACCTTCTGTACCCATGAGATCCCATCTTGGAGCCTTTTCCGGCGCTCCGCCGGAGGGGGCATTGATCACGGAGGGCTTCTACATCAACACCATAGCCCCTCCGATGATGTGTGAGTAGTTTACCTCAGACCTTTGGGTCCATAGTTATTAGCTAGATGGCTTCTCCTCTCTCTTTGGATATCAATACAAAGTTCTCCTCCATTCTCTTGGAGATCTATTCAATGTAATCTTCTTTTGCGGTGTGTTTGTTGAGACCGATGAATTGTGGGTTTATGATCAAGTTTATCTACGAACAATATTTGAATCTCCTCTGAATTCTTTTATGTATGATTGGTTATGTTTGCAAGTCTCTTCGAATCATCAGTTTGGTTTGGCCTACTAGATTGATCTTTCTTGCAATGGGAGAAGTGCTTAGCTTTGGGTTCAATCTTGCGGTGTCCTTTCCCAGTGACAGCAAGGCACGTATTGTATTGTTGCCATCGAGGATAAAAAGATGGGTTTATATCATATTGCATGAGTTTATCCCTCTACATCATGTCATCTTAATTAAAGCATTACTCTATTCTTATGAACTTAATACTCTAGATGCATGTTGGATAGCGGTCGATGTGTGGAGTAATAGTAGTAGATGCAGAATCGTTTCGGTCTACTTTTCGCGGATGTGATGCCCATATACATGATCATACCTAGATATTCTCATAACTATTCTCAATTCTATCAATTGCTCGACAGTAATTTGTTCACCCACCATAATACTTATGCTCTTGAGAGAAGCCACTAGTGAAACCTATGGCCCCCGGGTCTATTTTCCATCATATTAATCTTCTGACACTTAGTTATTTCCATTGCCGTTTATTTTACTTTGCATCTTTATTTCTCTTTATTATAAAAATACTAAAAATATTACTTTATCATATCTATCAGATCTCACTCTCGTAAGTGACCATGAAGGGATTGACAACCCCTTTATCGCGTTGGTTGCGAGGTTCTTATTTGTTTGTGTAGGTGCGTGGGACTCGAGCGTGGTCTCCTACTCTATTGATACCTTGGTTCTCAAAAACTGAGGGAGATACTTACGCTACTTTACTGCATCACCCTTTCCTCTTCAAGGGAAAACCAACGCAGTGCTCAAGAGGAAGCAAGAAGGATTTAAGGCGCCGTTGCCGGAGAGTCTACGCACAAGTCAAGACATACCAAGTACCCATCACAAAGTCATCTCCCTCGCATTACATTATTTTCCATTTGCCTCTCGTTTTCCTCTCCCCCACTTCACCCTTGCCGTTTTATTCGCCCTCTCTTTCCATTTGCCCTCTCTTTCCGTTCGCCCTCTTTTTTGCTTGCTTCTTGTTTGCTTGTGTGTTGGATTGCTTGCTTGTCACGATGGCTCAAGATAATACTAAATTATGTGACTTTACCAATACCAACAACAATGATTTTCTCAACACTCTCATTGCTCCTCTTACCGATACTGAATCTTGCGAAATTAATGCTGCTTTGTTGAATCTTGTCATGAAAGATCAATTCGCCGGCCTTCCTAGTGAAGATGCCGCTACCCATCTAAATAGCTTCATTGATTTGTGTGATATGCAAAAGAAGAAAGATGTGCACAATGATATTGTTAAATTGAAGCTATTTCCTTTTTCACTTAGAGATCATGCTAAAGCTTGGTTTTCGTCTTTGCCTAAAAATAGTATTGATTCTTGGAATAAGTGCAAAGATGCTTTTATCTCTAAGTATTTTCCTCCCGCTAAAATCATCTCTCTTAGAAACGATATTATGAATTTTAAGCAACTTGATCATGA
This sequence comes from Aegilops longissima, assembly GCA_021605205.1. Lineage (NCBI taxonomy): Eukaryota > Viridiplantae > Streptophyta > Magnoliopsida > Poales > Poaceae > Aegilops > Aegilops longissima. The sequence goes on along the minus strand of CM038677.1, from coordinate 791,879,975 downwards.
ACATGTTGCACAAGCTTGGGAGAGGATGAAACTAATGATATGTAATTGCCCTACTCATGGTTCAAATCTTTGGATGTTTATACAAAAAAATTATGCCAGATTGAATTTTGCTTCTAGAAATCTTTTAGACTCGACCGCGGGAGGCACCTTTATGGAAATCACTCTAGGAGAAGCTACTAAACTCCTAGAAATATTATGGTTAATTATTCTCAATGGCACACCGAAAGATCTACTAATAAAAAAGTGCATGCGATAGAAGAAATTAATGTTTTGAGTGGAAAGATGGATGAACTTATGAAATTATTTGCTACAAAGAGTGTTTCTTCTGATCCTAATGATATGCCTTTGTCTACTTTGATTGAGAATAATAATGAATCTATGGATGTAAATTTTGTTGGTAGGAATAATTTTGGTAATGACGCGTATAGAGGAAACTTTAATCCTAGGCCGTTCCCTAGTAATTCCTCTAATAATTATGGTAGTTCCTACAACAACTCTTATGGAAATTTTAATAAGATGCCCTCTGAATTTGAGACTAGTGTTAAGGAGTTTATGAATTCACAAAAGAATTTCAATGCTTTGCTTGATAAAAAATTGCTCAAGGTTGATGAACTGGCTAGGAACATTGATAGAATTTCTCTTGATGTTGATTCTTTGAAACCTAGATCTATTCCACCTAAGCATGATATCAATGAGTCTCTCAAATCCATGAGAATTTCCATTGATGAGTGCAAGGAAAGAACCGCTAGGATGCGTGCCAAGAAAGATTGCTTTGTAAAAGCATGTTCTTCTAGTTTTTATGAGAATAAAGATGAAGATCTAAAAGTTATTGATGTGTCCCCTATTAAATATTTGTTTTTCAATATGAATCTTGATAATGATGGGACTGGATATGAGCCACCTTTACCTAGAAGGCGTCCCAAAAATTAGGAGTTTTTAGATCTTGATGCTAAAATTTGTAAAAGTGGGATTGAAGAAGTCAAAACTTTAGATATCAATGAACCCACTATTTTGGATTTCAAGGAATTTAATTATGATAATTTCTCTTTGATATATTGTATTTACTTGTTGCAATCCGTGCAAAATTCTCCTCATGCTTATAGCCAAAATAAAGCTTTTACTAAACATATCATTGATGATTTGATGCAATCTTATGAAGAAAAACTTGAGTTGGAAGTTTCTATCCCTAGAAAACTTTGTCATGAGTGGGAACCTACTATTAAAATTAAAATTAAAGATCATCAATGCTATGCTTTGTGTGACTTGGGTGCTAGTGTTTCCACGATTCCAAAAACTTTATGTGATTTGTTAGGTTTCTGCGAATTTGATGATTGCTCTTTAAACTTGCACCTTGCGGATTCCACTATCAAGAAACCTATGAGAATAATTAATGATGTTCTTATTGTTGCAAATAGGAATTATGTGCCCGTAGATTTTATTGTTCTTGATATAGATTGCAATCCTTCATGTCCTATTATTCTTGGTAGACCCTTCCTTGGAATGATTGGTGCAATTATTGATATGAAGGAAGGGAATATTAGATTCCAATTTCCATTAAGGAAAGGCATGGAAAACTTCCCTAGAAAGAAAATTAAATTGCCTTATGAATCTATTATGAGAGTCACTTATGGATTGCCTACCAAAGATGGCAACACCTAGATCTTTCCTTGCTTTTATGCCTAGCTAGGGGCGTTAAACGATAGCGCTTGTTGGGAGGCAACCCAATTTTATTTTAGTTTTTTGCTTTTTGCTTCTGTTTAGGAATAAATATTTGATCTAGCCTCTGGTTATATTTGTTTTTATGTTTTAATTAGTGTTTGTGCCAAGTTAAAACTATAGGGTCTTCTTGGATAAGAGTTATTTGATCTTGCTGAAAATTCCAGAAACTTTCTGTTCACTAAAACAATTGTTAAAAATCACGAGAACGTGATAAAATATTGATTCCAATTGCTTATGATCAATAAACAAATTTTCTAGGTCTCCCTATTTTTGTGGATTGTTTTGAGCTCCAGAAGTTTGCGTTAGTTACAGATTACTACAGACTGTTCTGTTTTGGACAGATTCTGTTTTTTGTGTGTTGTTTGCTTATTTTGATGAATCTATGGCTAGTAAAATAGTTTATAAACCATAGAGAAGCTGGAATACATTAGTTTTAACACCAATATAAATAAAGAATGAGTTCATTACAGTACCTTGAAGTGGTGTTTTGTTTTCTTTCGCTAACGGAGCTCACGAGATTTTCTGCTAAGTTTTGTGTTGTGAAGTTTTCAAGTTTTGGGTAAAAGATTTGATGGATTATCGAACAAGGAGTGGAAAGAGCCTAAGCTTGGGGATGCCCATGGCACCCAAAGATAATCTAAGGACACCAAAAAGCCAAAGCTTGGGGATGCCCCGGAAGGCATCCCCTCTTTCATCTACTTCCATCGGTAACTTTACTTGGAGCTATATTTTTATTCACCACATGATATGTGTTTTGCTTGGAGCGTCTTGTATGATTTGAGTGTTTTCTTTTTAGTTTAACACAATCATACTTTCTGTACACACCTTTTGATAGAGACACACATAAATCGGAATTTATTAGAATACTCTATGTGCTTCACTTATATTTTTTGAGCTATATAGTTTTTGCTCTAGTGCTTCACTTATACCTTTTAGAGCACGGTGGTGGATTTGTTGTATAGAAACTATTGATCTCTCATGCTTCACTTATATTATTTTGAGAGTCTAAAAAATAGCATGGCAATTTTCTTTAATTATAATATCATGAGAAATTTGATACTTGATAATTGTTTTGAGATATAAAGGTGGTAATATCATAGGTGTGCTAGTTGAGTAATTGTGAAATTGAGGAATACTTGTGTTCGAGTTTGTGATTCCCGTAGCATGCACGTATGGTGAACCGTTATGTAACAAAGTCAGAGCATGAGGTATTTGTTGATTGTCATCCTTTGTGTGGCGGTCGGGATCGCGCGATGGTTAACTCCTACCAACCCTTCCCCTAGGATCATGCGTAGTAGTACTTTGCTTCGAGGGCTAATAAATTTTTGCAATAAGTATATGAGTTCTTTATGACTAATGTGAGTCCATGGATTATACGCACACTTACCTTTCTGCAATTTTCTAGCCTCTTCAGTGCCGTGCATTGCCCTTTCTCACCTTGAGAGTTGGTGCAAACTTCGCCGGTGCATCCAAACCCCGTGATATGATACGCTCTATCACACATAAACCTCCTTATACCTTCCTCAAAACAGCCACCATACCTACCTATTATCACATTTCCATAGCCATTCCGAGATATATTGCCATGCAACTTTTCACCGTTTCGTTTATCATGACACGCTCCATCATTGTCATATTGCTTTGCATGATCATGTAGTTGACATCGTATTTGTGGCAAAGCCACCGTTCATAATTCTTTCATACATGTCGCTCTTGATTCATTGCATATCCCGGTACACCGCCGGAGGCATTCACATAGAGTCATATCTTGTTCTAAGTATCGGGTTGTAATTCATGAGTTGTAAGTAAATAAAAGTGTGATGATCATCATTATTAGAGCATTGTCCCAAGTGAGGAATGGATGATGGAGACCATGATTCCCCCACAAGTCGGGATGAGACTCCGGACTAAATAAAAAGAAAAAAAAAGAGGCCATAAAAAATAGAAAAGGCCCAAATAAAAAAATGAGAAAAAGAGAGAAGGGACAATGTTACTATCCTTTTTCCACACTTGTGCTTCAATGTAGCACCGTGATCTTCATGATAGAGAGTCTCTCATTTTGTCACTTTCATATACTAGTGGGAAATTTCATTATAGAACTTGGCTTGTATATTCCAATGATGGGCTTCCTCAAATGCCCGAGGTCTTCATGAGAAAGCAAGTTGGATGCGCACCCACTTAGTTTCTTTTGTTTGAGCTTTCATACACTAATAGCTCTAGTGCATCCGTTGCATGGCAATCCCTACTCCTTGCATTGACATCAATTGATGGGCATCTCCATAGCCCGTTGATTAGCCTCGTCGATGTGAGAATTTCTCCTTTTTTTGTCTTCCCACATAACCCCTATCATTATACCTTATTCCACCATAGTGGTATATCCATGGCTTGTGCTCATGTATTGCGTAAAAGTTGAAAAGGATGAAGCGCGTTAAAAGTATGAACCAATTGCTTGGATAAAACCGGGGTTGTACATGATATGAATATTTTGTGTGGTGAAGATGGAGCATAGCCAGACTATATGATTTTGTAGGGATAACTTGCTTTAGCTAAGTAATTTGATAAGACATAATTGCTTGGTTAGCATGCTTGAAGTATTATTGTTTTTATGTCAACATTAAACTTTTATCTTGAATCATATCGAATCTGAACATTTGTGCCACAATAAGAAGAACTACATTGAAATTATGCTAAGTAGCATTCCACATAAAAAATTCTGTTTTTATCATTTACCTACTCGAGCACGAGCAGGAATTAAGCTTGGGGATGCTTGATACGTCTCCAACGTATCTATAATTTTTAATTGTTCCATGCTATATTATATTCTGTTTTGGATGTTTATTGGGCTTTATTATACACTTTTATATTATTTTTGGGACTAACCTATTAACCAGAGGCCTAGCCGAGATTGCTGTTTTTTTGCCTATTTCAGTGTTTCGAAGGAAAGGAATATCAAACGGAGTCCAAACGGAATGAAACCTTCGGGAACGTGATTTTCGGAACAAACGTGATCCAGAGGACTTGGAGTCTACGCAAAGCAACGAACGAGGAAGGCACGAGGTAGGGGTCGCGCCCTCTACCCTCGTGGGGCCCATGTTGCTCCACCGACGTACTTCTTCCTCCTATATATACCTATGTACCGCCAAACCATTAGAGGCATCCACGGAAACCTAATTCCACCGCCGCAACCTTCTGTACCCGTGAGATCCCATTTTGGGGCCTTTTCCGGCGCTCCACCGGAGGGGGCATTGATCACGGAGGGCTTCTACATCAACACCATAGCCCCTCCGATGATGTGTGAGTAGTTTACCTCAGACCTTCGGGTCCATAGTTATTAGCTAGATGACTTCTTCTCTCTCTTTGGATCTCAATACAAAGTTCTCCTCGATTCTCTTGGAGATATATTCGATGTAATCTTCTTTTGCGGTGTGTTTGTCGAGACCGATGAATTGTGGGTTTATGATCGAGTTTATCTATGAACAATATTTGAATCTCCTCTGAATTCTTTTATGTATGATTGTCGTTTATTTTACTTTGCATCTTTATTTCTCTTTATTATAAAAATACCAAAAACATTACTTTATCATATCTATCATAAGTGACCGTGAAGGGATTGACAACCCCTTTATCACGTTGGTTGCGAGGTTCTTATTAGTTTGTGTAGGTGCGTGGGACTCGAGCGTGGTCTCCTACTGGATTGATACCTTGGTTCTCAAAAACTGAGGGAAATACTTACGCTACTTTACTGCATCACCCTTTCCTCTTCAAGGGAAAACCAAGGCAGTGCTCAAGAGGTAGAATGGTTGTTATATAGAGCCGGATACAGCTCTTTTATTCAGAAGTTTGCATTGAAGTATTCGGAGGAGGAACCCGTCTTGCAATGCAGAAGACAATCTACGTGCCGAACACATCGTCATTGAAGACTGGTTCAAGGGCTACTGAGGGAGTCCTGGATTAAGGGGTCCTCGGGTGTCCGGCCCGAGTGTTATGGGCCGGGCTGATGGGCCATGAAGATACAAAGTAGGTCTTCCCCCGTGTCCGGATGGGACTCTCCTTTGCATGGATGGCAAGATTGGCGTCTGGATGTATAGATTCCTTCTTCTTTAAACCGACTCTGTACAACCCTAGGCCCCTCCGGTGTCTATATAAACCAGAGGGTTTAGTCAGTAGAGGCTATCATAATTCATATAGGCTAGACTTCTAGGTTTAGCCACTACGATCTCTAGGTAGATCAACTCTTGTAACCCCTATACTCATCAAAGTTAATCAAGCAGGACGTAGGGTTTTACCTCCATCAAGAGGGCCCAAACTTGGGTAAACATCGTGTCCCCTTTGTCCCCTGTTACCTTCGATCCTCAGACCCACAGTTTGGGACCCCCTACCCGAGATCGGCCGGTTTTCACACCGACACTCCTAACCTCCTCGTGGCTCGAACTCCATGATCATGAGTACCTGCATGGTCAAAGAATTACTCCGTGTTAAAAAATATTCACGTAATTAAAAAAGGTATTTGTTCCATTAAAAAATGTATGCGACACTTAGAAAATATATACATGATTTTCAAAAATGTGTGTTCATGACATTTTAAACTAAATAAAACCAGGAAATGTAAGAGTGTAAACCATATGAAAACAGGAAACGCCTCTTGCAGACTAGATTATTAGCTGGTTTGGTGCTACCTATAGCCAAGGGTGAGCCAAGTTCACACTTGGTGATGAACCTAATATAGTTCACCATAGTATGCTACACATGTGTGTATGGACGTCACACCCCGGACGCAACTAGGGGGTCTGGTTCTAGCTCCAGCCCATGCTATGATGTAACCATATGTTTAAAGTTTTAACAACATAAGAAAATATTTAACACCCTTAAAAAATTGGCATATACGATTTCATTCTTTTATGCCCTACCTAAAAATGAGAAAATGCGATACTAAAATAGACAAGGATGGAAAATATAATCCTAATATACAGATTAAAACCAGATCTAGTGATGTGGCGTCAATAGCTTTAGAGAGGGACCTCCTGACGATGGTGAATGGCTTGATCTTGAATAACAGATCGTCATCCTCCTCCTTTGCCCTCCCGATATGCCCATGATCCAAGTTAGTGTCCCTGGAGCCAACCTCAAACTCTTCGAAGTCGACATCTTCATACTCCATCTCAAGCCCGACCCCAAGCACGTCAAGCCTTGCAAAGTGCCGACCCCCGCCAGCGTCGCGCCGGGCCTTCTTCTTCTCGGCCATGGCTTTAGCTTCGTCACCCTCCGTGACACCGTGGGCATGTTGTGATTCCGCCACCGCACATGGCCGCTAGTAACTCGTAGTAGTCACTAGGGGGAAGGACGAGCCTCGCCTAAATTGGTAAATGGGTAGGGTTTTTAATGACACATGGGAGCGAATGTGTAGGTTGGCACATGGGGGCGAGGACAATCCCATATATACACGATGGTCGCAAAAACAACGACCCCTAGGCAAGGGGGCGTGTGGTAGGGCCCACACACTAGTGAGGGGCTACGCAATAGGCGGAGGGAACGAAGTGGTTCTAGAAGCAAGTGTTTCAATTCAGGGAATCTTGCCCGTTGGCCCCTTGAAAGAAGGGTTATTTCTAGTATTGCCCTTAAAATTGAATGCATGGACCACTGACTTTCTTTCTTCGGTACCAAGCATTTTTCTTGCTCAAGATTGTGCGACACCCCTGCCCTGGAAAAAAGTAAGCACATGATATACCCTCGTTAAAATGCTACCCTATGCTACCATTCGTAATCAAGATAAATCAGGCAAAAGCACTAGATGTTTAATGAATTCACCTCATGTCTCCCAAAGGATTGGATTCACACTACTGTAATACATATTTTTGTCACTCGTGTTCAGATTAGCGCTTCATTTCTTCCTTGCTCCTACCCTCCTCGTGGCTCAAACTCGAAGATCATGGGTACCTGGATGGTCGAAGAATTATTAAGTGTTAAAGAATCTTCATGTAATTGAAAAAAAAATTGTACCATTAAAAAAATGTATGTGACACTTAGAAAATATATTCATGATTTTAAAAAAGTGTGTTCATCATATTTTTATACCGGATAAAACCAGGAAATGTAAGAGTGTAAACCATGTGAAAATAGTAAACGCCTCTTGCAGACAAGCTTATTAACTGGTTCTATGCTACCTATAGCCAAGGGGGAGCCAGGTTCACATTTGGCGATCGACCTACAAGAGTTCACCATAGTATGCTACAAATGTGTCTATGGACGTCTCATCCCGGACGCAACTATGGGGTCTGGTCCTAGCTCCACCCCGGGCTATGATCTAACCAAATATTTAAAGCTTTAACAACATAAGAAAATATTTAACACCCTTAAAAATAGCCATATCCTATTTCAAACTTTTAAGCCCTACCCAAAAATGAGAAAATGTGATACAACAATAGACAAGGATGGAAAGTATAATCCTTATAGACGGATTATGTGATGTGGCATTGATACCTTTAGAGAGCGACCTCTTGACAATGATGAATGGCTTGATCTTGACGAGCTTGTCGTCATCGTCCTCCTTTCCCATCCCGCCACGCCCGAGATCCAAGTCAGAGTCCCTAGAGGTGTCGATACATTTGGAGAAGGACCTCTAGACGGTGGCGAATGGCTTGATCTCGATGCCCGAAATCTAAGTCAGAATCCCTGGAGCCAACCTGAAACTCTTCAAAGTCCACATCTTCGTACTCCATCTCAAGTCCGACCCCAAGCCTGTCAAGCCTTGCAAAGCGCCGACCCCCGCAAGCGCCTCGCCGGGCCTTCTTCTTCTCGCCCACACCTTTACCTTCATCACCCTCTGTGTCATTGCGGGCATGTTGAGATCCTGCCACCGCAAATGGCCGCTAGTACCTCGTTGTAGTCACTAGGGGGAAGGAGCCTCACATTAATTGATAAATGGGTAGAGTTTTTAATGACACATGGAAGCGAATGTGTAGGTTGGCATTTGAGGGCGAGGACAGTCCCTTATATACAAAATGGTCGCAAAAACGGTGACCCCTAGACAAGGGGGCATGTAATAGGGCCCACACACTAGTGAGGGGCTACACAACAGGCGGAAGGAATGAGGTGGTTCCAGAAGCAAGTGTTTCATTTAAGTGAATCTTGCATGTTGGCCCCTTGAAAGAAGGGGTATTTCTAGTATTCCCTTGAAATGGAATGCATGGACCATTGACTTTCTATCTTTGGTACCAAGCACTTTTTTATAGTGTGCTCATGATCTAACCATGTATATAGAGATTCTTAACACTTTTATATAATAACATGGCAACATTACTTCATGACTTTGTGTCTTACTTGGCACCAAGAAGAAATAATTTGAGAGTGGTTTTGTTTCTTTTGAGGTGATGGGACTGGCCCATCCATGAACGAAGCAGTAGCTCTGGGGCAAACCATAGAATTTGCATACAAAATCTACACATGAGTTTTTGTACTCAAATAGCATAAAAATTGTGTAAACGATATATAGATAATTTTAAAAATATCCAAGAACATTCAACATATTATGTCATTACAACCTTGTGTCCTACCTAAGAATGGCAAAATGTAACTTCAGAGTGGTCTTTCGGGTTAGGTTGATGCATAACCTATATAGTTATCTACGGATCAACACATAAATTTGTGTCACCGTTGCACCTAGAGAGAGAAAAGGAGTGTATGCGTGAAATTGGAAATCATACAAGCGTAAACCGAATGAAACTAGGAAATATAAGAGTGTACACCATGTGAAAATAAGAAACGCCTCTTGCAGACAAGCTTATTATCTTGTTTGGTGCTACCTATAGCCAAGGGGTGCCAGATGCACACTTGGCGAAGGACCTAGTATAGTTCACAATAGTATGCTAGACATGTGGGTATGGATGTCACACCCCGAACACAACCAGGGGGTCTCGTCCTAGCTCCACCCCGGGTTATGATCTAACCATATATTTAAAGATTTAACAACATAAGAAAATGTAAACACCCTTAAAAATAGCCATATAAAATTTCATACTTTTATGCCCTACCTAAAAATGAGAAAATGTGATACTACAATAGAAAAGTATGGAAAGCATAATCCTAATAGACAGATTAAAACCGGAATCTAGTGATGTGGCGTTGATACCTTTAGAGAGAGACCTCTTGACAATGGCGAATGGATTAATCTTGATGAGCTCGTCGACATCGTCCTCCTTTGGCATCCCGACACACCCGAAAGTCCCATGAACCAACCTCAAACTCTTCGAAGTCCACATCTTCATACTCCATATCAAGCCTGACCCCAAGCACGTCAAGCCTTGCAAAGCGACGACCCCCACCAGCGCCTCGCCGAGCCTTCTTCTTCTTGGCCATAGCTTTAGCTTCGTCACCCTCCGTATCACCGTGGGCATGTTGAGATCCCGCCACCGCATATGGCTGCTAGTACCTCCTCGTACATTGGCACATGGTTGAAGGAGCCCCGCCTAAATAGGTAAATGGGAAGAGTTTTTAAAGACAGATGGGAGCGAATGTGTAGGTTGGCACATGGGGGCGAGGACAGTCCCATATATAAATGGTGGTCGCAAAAACGGCGACCCCTAGGCAAGGGGGTGTGTCATAGGGCCAACACACTAGTGAGGGGCTATGCGTCAGGCGGAAGGAACGAGGTTGTTCCAGAAGCAAGTGTTTCAATTCAGGGAATCTTGCGCGTTGGCCACTTGAAAGAAGGGTATTTCTAGTATTGCCCTTGAAATTGAATGCATGGACCATTGACTTTCTTTCTTTGGTATGAAGCATTTTTCTTGCTCAAGATTGTATGACACCCGTGGCCTGGAAAAAAGTAAGCGCATGATATACACTCGTCAAAATGCTACCCTATGCTACCATTCGTATTCAAAGCACTGGATGTTTAATGAATACACCTCATGTCTCCTCAAGGATTGGATTCACACTACCGTACTAGATCTTTCTGTCACTGGTGTTCAGATTAGAACTTCATTTCCTCCTTGTTCTTAACCTCCGCGTGGCTCGAACTCCATGATCATGGGTACCTGCATGTTCGAAGAATTACTAAGTGTTAAAAAATCTTCACGTAATTGAAAAAAAAATTGCACCATTCAAAAAAATGTATATGACACATAGAAAATATATTCATGATTTGTAAAAAGTGTGTTCAGGACATCTTAAAGAGAATAAAACCAGGAAATGTAAGAGTGTAAACCATGTGAAAAGAGGAAACACCTGTTGTAGAAAAGCTTATTAACTGGTTTGGTGCTACCAATAGCCAAGGGGGGGGGGGCAGGTTCACACATGGCGATGGACCTAGTATAGTTCACCATAGTACGCTACACATGTGTGTATAGACGCCACACCACGGACGCAACTAGGGGGTCTGGTCCTAGCTCCACCCCGGGCTATGATCTAACCATATATTTAAAGCTTTAACAACATAAGAAAATATTTAACCCCCTTAAAAATAGCTATATACGATTTCAAACTTTTATGCCCTACCCAAAAATGAGAAAATGTGATACTACAATAGAAAAGGATAGAAAGCATAATCCTAATAGACAGATTAAAACCAGATCTAGTGATGTGGTATCGATACCTTTGGAGAGGGACCTCTTGACAATGGCGAATGGCTTGATATTGACAAGCTCGTCGTCATGGTCCTCCGTTCCCATCCAGCCACGCCCGAGATCCAAGTCGGAGTCCCTGGAGGCGTCGATGCCTTTGGAGGGGGACCTCTTGATGGTGGCGTATAGCTTGATCTCGACGCCTGAGACCTAAGTCAAAATCCCTGCAGCCAACCTCAAACTCTTCAAAGTCTAGATCTTCATACTCCATCTCAAGCCCGACCCCAAGAACGTCAAGCCTTGCGAGGCGCTGACACCCACCACTGCCTCACGAGCCCTTCTTCTTCTCAGCCACAGCTTTAGCTTTGTCACCCTCCGAGTCACCGTGGCATGTTGAGGTCCCACCTCCGTACATGGCCTCTAGTACCTCGTTGTAGTCACTAGGGGGAAGGATCCTCGCCTAAATTGGTAAATGGGTAGAGTTTTTAATGACACATGGGAGCGAATGTGTAGGTTGGCACCTAGGGGCGACGACAGTCCCATATATACACAGTGGTCGCAAAAACGGCGACCCCTAGACAAGGGGGCGTGTGGTAGGGCCCACACACTAGTTAGGGGCCATGCGACAGGCGGAAAGAATGAGGTGGTTCCAGAAGCAAGCGTATCAATTCAGGGAATATTGCGTGGTGGCCCCTTGAAAGAAGGGGTATTTCTAGTATTGCCCTTTAAATTGAATGCATGGGACATTGACTTTCTTTCTTTGGTACCAAGCACTTTTTTTATAATGTGTTCATGATCTAACCATGTATATAGAGATTTTTAACACTTTTATATAATAACATGGCAACATTGCTTCATAACTCTTTGTCTTACTTGGCACCGAGAAGAAATAATTTAAGAGTGGTTTTGTTTCTTTTGAGATGATGAGACTGGTCCATGCATGAACGAAGCAGCAGCTCTGGACCAAACCATAGAATTTGCATACAAAATCTACACATGAGTTTTTTATACTCAAATAGGATAAAAATTGTGTAAACCATATGTAGATTCAACATATTACGTCATTACAACCTTGTGTCCTACATAAGAATGGCAAAATGTAACTTAAGAATGGTCTTTCGGGCTTGGTTGATGCATAACTTATATAGTTATGAACCGATCAACACATAAATTAGTGTCACCGCTCTACATAGAGAGAGAAAAGGAGTGTACGCATGAAATCGGAAAACATACAAGCGTAAACCGAATGAAACCAGGAAAATGTAAGAGTCTAAACCATGTGAAAATAAGAAACGCCTCTTGGAGACAAGCTTATTATCTGGTTTGGTGCTACCTATAGCTAAGGGGAGCCATATTCACACTTGGCTATGGACCTAGTATAGTTTACCATAGTATGCTACACATGTGTGTATGGACGTCACACCCCGAACGGAACCAGGGGGTCTGGTCCTAGCTCCACCCCAGGTTATGATCTAACCATATATTTAAAGCTTTAACAACATAAGAGAATATTTAAGACCCTTAAAAAATAGCCATATACGATTTCATACTTTTATGCCCTACCTAAAAATGAGAAAATGTGATACTACAATAGACAAGGATGGAATGTATAATCCTAATAGACAGATTAAAACCAGATCTAGTGATGTGGCGTCGATACCTTTAGAGACGGACCTCTTGACGATGGCGAATGGCTTGATCTTGGTGATCTCGTCGTCATCGTCCTCCTTTGCCATCCCGACACGCCCGAGATCCAAGTTAGAGTCTCGGGGGCCAACCTCAAACTCTTTGAAGTCCACATCTTCATACTCCATCTCAAGCCCAACCCCAAGCACGTCAAGCCTTGCAAAACGCTGACCCCCGCCACCGCCTCATCGGGCCTTCTTCCTCTCAGCCACATCTTTAGCTTCATCACCCTCCATGTCACCACAGGCATATTAAGATCCCGCTACCGCACATGGCCGCTAGTACCTCGGCATAGTCACTAGGGGGAAGGAGCCTCGCCTAACTTAGTAAATGAGTAGAGTTTTTAATGACACATGGCAGCGAATGTGTAGGTTAGTGCATGGGGGCGAGGACAGTCCCATATATGAATGGTGGTTGCAAAAACAATGACCCCTAGGCAAGGGGGCGTGTGGTGGTGCCCACACGCTAGTGAGGTGCTACATCACAGGCGGAAGGAACGAGGTGGTTCCAGAAGCAAGTGTTTCAATTCAGGGAATCTTGCACGTTGGCCCCTTGAAAGAAGACGTATTATTAGTATTGCCCTTGAAATTGAATGCATGGACCATTGACTTTCTTTCATAAGTGCCAAGCTTTTTCTTGCTCAAAATTGTACGACACCCATGCCCTGGAAAAAAGTAAGCACATGATATATACTCGTTAAAATGCTACCCTATGCTAGCATTCGTAATTAAGATAAGTCAGACAATAACACTGGGTGTTTCATGAATACACCTCATGTCTCCCCAACGGTTGGATGCACACTACCATACTTAATCTTTCTGTCACTGGTGTTCAGATTAGCGCTTCATTTCCTCCTTGTTGCTAACCTCCTACTGGCTCGAACTCCATGATCATGGATACCTGCATGGTCGAAGAATTCTTCAATGTTAAAAAATCTTCACGTAATTGAAAAATAAATATTTGTACCATTAAAAAAATGTATGCGACACTTAGAAAATATATACATGATTTTCAAAAAGTGTGTTCTTGACATTTTAAACCGAATAAAACCAGGAAATATAAGAGTGTAAACCATATGAAAATAGGAAACGCCTCTTGCAGGGAAGCTTATTAACTGGTTTGGTGGTACCTATAGCCAAGGGGGGAACACGTTCACACTTGGCGAAGGACCTAGTATAGTTCACCATAGTATGCTACACATGTGTGTATGGACGTCACACACATGACGCAACTAGGGGGTCTGGTCCTAGCTCCACCCCATGCTATGATGTAACCATATATTTAAAGCTTTAACAACATAAGAAAATATTTAACACCTTCAAAAAATAGCCATATACGATTTCATACTTTTATGCCCTACCTAAAAATGAGAAAATGTGAAACTACAATAGACAAGGATGGAAACTAAAATCCAAATAGACAGACTAAAACCAGATCTAGTGATGTGGCGTCAATAGCTTTAGAGAGGGACCTCCTGACGATGGTGAATGGCTTGATCTTGAATAGCCCATCGTCATCGTCCTCCTTTGCCATCCCGATACGCCCGAGATCCAAGTTAGTGTCCCTGGAGCCAACCTGAAACTCTTCAAAGTCCACATCTTCATACTCCATCTCAAGCCCGACCCCAAGCACGTCAAGCCTTGTAAAGCACCGACCCCCGCCAGCGCCTCGCCGAGCCTTCTTCTTCTCGGCCACGGCTTTAGCTTCGTCACCCTCCATGTCACCGTGGGCATGTTGATGCCGCCACCGCACATGGCCGCTAGTACCTCGTTATAGTCATTAGGGGGAATGAGCCTCGCCTAAATTGGTAAATGGGTAGAGTTTTTAATGACAAATGGAAGCGAATGTGTAGGTTGGCACATGGGGGCGAGGACAATCCCATATATACACTGTGGTCGCAAAAACGGCGACCCCTGGGCAAGGGGGCGTGTGGTAGGGCCCACACACTAGTGAGGGGCTATGCGACCGGTGGAAGGAACGAGGTGGTTCCAGAAGCAAGTGTTTGAAGTCAGGGAATCTTCCGCGTCGGCCCTTGAAAGAAGGGGTATTTCTAGTATTGCGCTTGGAACTGAATGCATCGACAACTGACTTTCTTTCTTTGGTACCAAGCGTTTTTCTTGCTAAAGATTGTGTGACACCCTGACCTAGAAAAAAGTAAGCACATGATATACAATCATCAAAATGCTACCCTATGCTACCATGCGTAATCAAGATAAATCATACAAAAGCAACGGATGTTTCATGAATTCACCTCATGTCTCCCAAAGGATTGGATTCACACTACCGTACCACATCTTTCTGTCACTGATGTTCAGTTTAGCGCTTTGTTTCATCCTTGCTCCTAGCCTCCTCGTGGCTCGAACTCCATGATCATGGGTACCTGCATGGTCGAAAAATTATTAAGTGTTGAAGAATCTTCATGTAATCGAAAAAGATTGTACCATTCAAAAAAAGTATGTGACACTTAGAAAATATATACACGATTTTTAAAAAGTGTGTTCATGACATATTAAACCGAATAAAACCAGGAAATGTAAGAGTGTAAACCATGTGAAAATAGGAAATGCCTCTTGCAGACAAGCTTATTAACTGGTTTTGTGCTACCTATAGCCAAGGGGGGCCAGGTTCACATTTGGCGATGGACCTAGTATAGTTCACCATAGTATGCTACACATGTGTGTATGGACCTCACATCTCGGACACAACTACGGGGTCTGCTCCTAGCTCCACCCCGGGATATGATCGAACCATATATTTAAAGCTTTAACAACATAAGAAAATATTTAGCCCCCTTAAAAAATAGCCATATATGATTTCAAACTTTTATGCCCTATCCAAGAAAATGTGATACAACAATAGACAAGGATAGAAAGTATAATCCTAATAGATGGATTAAAACCAGATCTAGTGGTGTGGCATTGATACCTTTGGAGAGCGACCTCTTGACAATGGCGAATGGCTTGATCTTGACGAGCTCGCTGTCATCGTCCTTCTTTCCCATCCCACCATGCCCGAGATCCAAGTCAAAGTCCCTAGAGGTGTAGATACCTTTGGAGAGGGACCTCTAGACGGTGGCGAATGTCTTGATCTCGACGCCCGAAATCTAAGTCAGAATCCATGGAGCCAACCTGAAACTCTTCAAAGTCCACATCTTCGTACTCCATCTCAAGTCCGACCCCAAGCCTATCAAGTCCTGCAAAGTGCCGACCCCCGCAACCGCCTCGCCGGGCCTTCTTCTTCTCACCCACAGCTTTAGCTTTGCCACCCTCCGTGTCACCGCGGGCATGTTGAGATCCCGCCACCGCACATGGTCGCTAGTACCTCATTTTAGTCACTAGGGGGAAGGACCCTCGCTAAATAGGTAAATGGGAAGAGTTATTAAAGACACATTGGAGCGAATGTGTACGATGGCACATGGGGGCCAGGACAACCATATATACACGGTGGTCGCAAAAACGGCGAACCCTAATAGGCAAGGGGGCGTGTGGTAGATGAAAGTGCAACTATCCCTTGGTGGTTTTGGTAATTCCTAACAACATATAGCTCATTGAGCTAATGCTATTCCAAGAAGAATATTTCAGGAAAGCTCAATGATTGGCATGGCATGGATTACAAAGTGGACCCTTCAAAATGCTAAGGACAAAGGATTGGCTCAAGCTCAAAGCACAAGACTCTACATTTTCTATTTTAGTGATCCAAGATCACATTGAGTCTATAGAAAAAGCCAATACTACTAAGAAGGGATGAGGTGTTGCTTAATGAGGCTCTTGCTCAAAATGCTTAGTGATATGCTCCAAAACCCTCCACTAGTTTCTAACATCCACATATGTGCCAAACCAAAAGTCCAACTCGGCCCCACCGAAATCTCATATCCGGAGCCACCGAGTTCAGTTGACATAGCCACTACGAGAAACCCTAGTCTTTCCAGTCTCACCGATAGGGATCTCGGTCTCACTGAGATGGGATTGTAATCTCTCTGTTTCCCTTCGTAACGTTTCGGTCAAACCGAGATGAGCGATCGGTCCCACCGAGATTGCTGTGCAAACACTCTGTTTCCTTTCGTAACGTTTCAGGCCAACCGAGATGAGCAAATCGGTCCCACCGAGATTGTCTGACCAACTCTCTGTTAGTCTATTACCAAAATCGGTCTCACCGAGTTTGTGTAATCGGTCTCACCGAGATTACGTTATGCCGTAACCCTTCGTGGACTCGCGCAACCGTTACCCTTCGTGGGTTGAAGTCTCCACCAACGTGAATGTACGATAGCACCACCTATCGGAACCATGGATAAAAAATCTCTGTGTCAACATTGCGTTTGCTCCCTCAAACTCATCCCTTTACCTTCATATGCAATTGTTTTACATTCCGCTGCTATACTCTTAGAATCGCATGTGTAGGTTGATTGTTTGACTTGTCCTAAGTTGCTAAAATCTGCCAAGAACTAAAATTGGGAAAAGACTAGATTTTTGTTTGGTCAAGTAGTCTAATCACCCCCCCCCCTCTAGACATACTTTCGATCCTACAAGTGGTATCAGAGCTTTGGTCTCCATTTGCTTTGATTTACATAGCTTTTGGTGGTCATAGCCTTGGTTTCACAACCTAGGAGAGTACGGCGTCTAGCGAGGGAAATTACCACCGTAGAGGTCATTACTTTGATGGTACAAATTTTGCTAGTTGAAAGCATAAGATGAAAGTGCTTATTCTTAGACATAACCCCGCCGTTTGGGCTATTGTGTGTATTGGCTTGCAAGGTGAATTCTTTGATGGGAGAGAACCAAACCGTGAAGCTACCGCGGAAGAGTTGAAGATGCTTCAATACAATGCTCAGGCTTGTGATATTCTCTTCAACGGATTGTGCCCCGAAGAATTCAACAAAATCAGCCATCTTGAGAATGCAAAGGAAATTTGGGATACTTTGATTGATATGCACGAAGGTACCGACTCCGTCAAGGAATCCAAATTGGATGTGCTTCAAAGTCAACTTGACAAGTTCAAAATGAAGGACGGTGAAGGTGTCGCTGAAATGTACTCTAGGCTTGCTCTCATCACAAATGAGATTTCCGGCTTAGGAAGTGAAGAGATGACCGACAAATTCATCATCAAGAAGATCTAAGAGCCTTGGATGGAAAATATGATACCGTGTGCACACTGATCCAAATGATGCCCAATTACAAAGATCTCAAGCCAAAGGAAGTCATTGGAAGAATTGTTGCTCATGAGATGTCACTTAAGGATAAGGAAGAGCTTCACAACAAGTTAAGTGGTGCTTACAAAGCCTCGTGTGATGCTCCCACATCATCAAGTGAGAAGCAAACCTTCAATGAAGAATTGAGCCTAATGGTGAAGAACTTCAACAAGTTCTACAAGAGTAGAAGGAAAGAAAGAAGTTCCAAGTGAAGGTACTACAATGACAAAAGATCTTCTAGTCGTGAGCGTAATTGCTACAATTGTGGAAGACCCAGACACTACTCCAATGAGTGTACGGCCCCCTACAAAAGAAGAGAAGATTCTCCCAAAAGAAGAAGTAGAAGAGAAGAATCACCACCAAGAGAAAGGAGGAGTAGAGATGATCGTTATGAACGAAGACCCTCTCGGAGAAGCAAGGACTCAGAAAGGAAGGAAAATTCATCAAGGAGCTACACAAAAAGAAGACATCAAGCTCATGTTGGTGAATGGGTATCCGGCTCCGACTCCGACAATCACTCTGAAAGAAGTTATCACTCCGACTCCGAATATACCCAAGATGAAGGTGTTGCCGGTCTAGCACTTGTGTCGACCAACTCCTTCAACATATTTGGCTCACCAAATGAAGGAATTGGAAGATGCTTCATGGCCAAAGGTCCAAAGGTAACACATCCCGAGTGTGTTGATTTCAATAGTGATGAAGATGATTTGCTAGGTGATGATGATTTACTTGTTGACAACTCTAGTGATGAAAACTATGATGAAACATCAATTAATCCTGCTAATCAAGATAAAATGAATGATGATGATAAGAAGGAGATTGAGCATCTAACTAAAGAACTAAACACTATTAAGTTAGCTCATGAAACTACCTTGGAAAATCATCGAGAACTTTTAAAGACTCATGACAAGCTACGCTTTGAGAAGCTCAACCTTGAGCAAGAGCATGAGTTTTTAAAGGCAATCAATGTTGATCTTCGCAAGAAAAGTTCTTCTTACATTGCCAAGCGTTTACTCTTGTCTACTTACATGCCACAAGATAAATCTAGCAACAAGAACAAGAAAGATGCTTCATCTAGTAGTAACAACAATCATGCTAAATCCAATGTTGTTGCTTCTAGTAGTTCTCTTGATTCCACTAATGATTCTCTTAGCCAAGTTTCACTTGAGCAAGAAAATAGCTTATTGATGGGAATTGTAGAGAAAGGTGTTTACAAGAGTCTTGCCGGAAGTAAGCAATTTGAGGAAATTGTTCGCAAGCAAGGAAGACACCGAAAGAATCAAGGTGTTGGTTTTGAACGAAAGTTCAATGCCAATGGAGTTGAGTGGGAAGAAGATCAATACCCCAAGACGAAGTTTGTTCCTCAACAAGAGAAGTATGATCCTACTTCTTTCAAAGGGACACAAGCTCAAGATGATCTTCCACCACAAGACCACAAGCCAAAAGACAAGGATAAGCTTCAAGAGGAAATTGATGCATTTGAAGAAGCACCTAAGGCCTTGGTCAAGTGGGTTCCCTAGACTACATCAAGCTCTACTTCATCAAGTACAACTACGACTCCAAGGATTCCCATCAAGATGGTGTGGGTCCCGAAGAATAAGAACTAGAGAAGTTCTTGAGGGTGACTCCGCCAACATACTTCACTCTTATCATTTTGGCGAGGACAAGTTCAAACAACTTCCGTATCTTGCACTAGTTCAAGGAGTCACAAACCCTCTTGTTAGTAAGATAAGGGACAAGGTAACCTAATGCTTTCATGAACATCATCTTGTGTATGCATCACTCTATGTCTATGGATATCCTTGTTTGTTCCTTGTGGGACTAACCCGTGTAGGTATTGAAAGTGCAAATCACTCCAAAGGATTGCTTCGAATGATCTACATCAACATTGAGCATCTACTTCTTCAACACCTACATGAAGTCATCATCGACAAAACCCAAGGTTAGTTCATCCCTCTTAAGGGGGGATATCACATCTAGGGGGAGCTTTACTCTAACAATTGAGCTAAAGCAACTCTAATGGTGTGAACACATCAATGCTTTATGTAAAAGTGGTGACCCCACTTGTGCTTAAACGATGAGTATGACCTATGATCAAATGTTCTCATTTGACTCCTAATTTAATATACTCATATATAGATGACCTAGTCATCGCCAAATTGCTTGATAGATGCTAGAGTGTTTATGCATGCTTTGTCACATATTTCATTTGCCATTTTAATTGTGTGAGCATGTTGAATGCATATTTTACTCATTCGAGGACATCCATTTGTTGATTTGATTGTTTGGCTTTTTTCTCTTTTGCCAAATGGATGGACAAGAATGCCTAAGAACTCCCTCTAGCTATCTATGCTTCTCTCGTCTCAAACTCTATTCATGCTACATCACAAAGTTTGATCAAGTCAGATTCGAACCACTCTGTGTGAGGAGCACTCGGAGTTCCCGATTCGTCATAGACTTAAACCTCCAAAACCTCTTCGCGCATCTCGGTCTGACTGATTCATCCCTTTCGGTTCTACCGAGTCACTAAGTTGATCTAGGGTTTTCAATCTCGGTGCAACCGATTAGAACCTTTTGGTCACACCGAGTTGCAGTAACTGCTTGTAGTTTTGCATCTCGATGCCACCGAGTCGTTCCACTCGGTCACACCGACAGGGTCAGGTTATATATACCGACGGGCCAAATTTGGAAAATTTTCCGAACCTCCTCGCCCGCGCATAACCTGCTCTGCCTCTGCGGGTCTCCGGATCATCCTCTCGTGGCCAGCGACCTCCCACCGCTGGTCTCCACCGCCATCAACGGCAATCTCTGCCGGCTTTGCCGCCGTAGCAAGTTCGCCGCCGAACTAGGGTAAGAACTTGAACTTTGTGCTAATCCTTAATTCTGATTCTTAGCACATTGCTTTGCCATGATTCCTGCCACGATTGATATCATCCTGTCCAGCGAAAACATCCCGTAGATTAGTTTTGATTTGAAAATTTAGGGTTAGGTCTCCGCCCAATTCATCTCGGACCGATCGAGTTGTAGAAATCGGTCTCACCGATTTGGCTTAGGCCAGAGCACATGCGTTTTCGGTCTGACCAAAAATTGCAAATCGGTGTGACCGAGTTCGATTCTCTATGAAACCCTAGCAGTCTCGGTACCACCAAACTGTGACTCGGTCTGACCGAGTTCACTAGTTTAGGTTCCAAATGCTGCTTCGGTATCACCGAGTTCACAAATCGGTAGATCCGAAATGCTTTCTGTGAAGAACTAAAACTAAGTTTTTAAGTCATCTTTTTGCAAATCTCCTATACTTTGTGATGCTCATCTACTCTACCTCATCTATAATCTATTCATAGGTTCTGTTGTCAGAGTATTTGCAGAGATGTCTGACCAGAGTGACAGCCAGAACAAGTCTGAACAACAGGTGCAGATGAGTGAGGGCTCAGATCCCTCTAGCAGTTATGATGAGGGCAGCAGGAGCACTCCAAGCAACCTGCCAAAGGCCGCTACTAGGACAAGGAAGAAGAGAACTTCTGACTCTGAGGATGAAGATTATGTGGTAGTTGAAGATGAAGCCACTCCAAAGAAGAAAGTGTTGAAGAAAGAGTATGGCACAGCTGCTGCAACAAAGCCTGGTCTGAAAACAAAGATGACAGCAAGAAGACATCCCATGTCTAAGCCAAGAAAAGTTGCCACAGGTGAAACTATGAAGTTCACCATTGATTCTGAAGAAGAGGTAGCTGGTGAAGATAAGAAGAAGAACAGGGCAAGAACCACTACTGCCAAAGTTCTGGGCAAGCCCTCAATGAGGAGAGATTCTGAAGAAGAGGAAGAGGAAGAGGATGTTGCACCAGCACCCAAAGCTCAAAAGCTCATGGGAGATGCAATCAAATCAGGGGCTACTCCATCTAAGCCCAAAGCTTCTCCCAAGGCTGCTGCTCCAGCTCCAAAGCCAAAACTCAAGAGAAGCACTAGGAATATCCCTGCTGAAGAGAAGAAAAAGGCCCAGTGCCTCAAGCTGCTGAAGAAGAAGAAGATGATTCTGTTGTGTTGAGGAAGCTAAAACCCAAGATCCCTGACCACACTGATGCACACCCAGTTGCAGAAAACATGAAAATCAGGAAGGATGCAGGATTGAGACTATGGAGACAGTCTGATCCATATGCTATCAGGAGAAGGACTGATGTGGACTATAGGTTTCACACTAAGGAACAGCAGGACTTCTATGAGACAGATTTTCTTGACAAGAAGCCCATTGCATGTGACATGAGATGGGTCGATTGGGAATATATCAAGGAGAATGAGGATCACTTCCCTGGAGTGCGTGATAGCTTCAAGGCATGTGGAGTGGATACTCATGTTTCCAAAAAGCTCACCAAGTGGAATGATGAGCTCATCATGCAGTTCTACTCCATTGCCCACTTCTATCCAGATGGAAGAATAGTGTGTGTGTCTGAGGGTACTAGGTACCAATCTACAGTTGAGGAATGGGCCAACCTTATCAATGCTCCTGAGGAACATGAGGATGACTTGGATATCTATGCAGAGAAGAAGAAAGACCACAACACTATGGCCAACATGTACAAAGAGATCCCAGATGCTACATTGGATACACATAAGTTTGGATCTGTTCATTACTTGTTGTCTGGTCTGCCAACTATCAACTGGATCTTAAGGCACACACTGCTACCCAAGTCAGGTGATCACAAGATGATCAGAGGACATGCCATCAACTTGTTGCATATATTTGATGTCCCATAGAAGTTCAAAGTCATGAGCCTGATTGTTGAGACAATCAAGAGGACTGCTGCTGACCAAAAGAGAAGTTGTGGGTATGCCCCACAGATTCAGGAGCTCATCAACTCAAAGATGGGCAAAGGCAAGTACATTTTGGATAAGGAGCAACTGCCCATCTATCCTGAATTCGAAGATAACACTATTGTCATGCATGAGAATGAACCATCTTCATCTCAAGCACAAGAAAAGAGAGAGAAGGCTGAGGCAGAGAAGGCTGCAAAGATGCCAACAACAGAAGAGGCATCTCAGGTATTCTTGAAGAGCAAGCAAGACCAGCTTGGATACCTGATCCAATCCACCCTGAGGATTGAGAAGGGCTTGGCCACCCTGACCAAGAACCAGGAGAGTTTGGAGAGGATCATCGAGCAGAAATTTTGTGACCTTGATGTCAAAGTTACAGAGATCCAAACTGCAGTTGAGCAACTTTAGGAGGAAGCTGAGGAGAAGAAGGGCAAGTCTACCATAGATGCTTTTGCCAGAGTGCCCAGAGGATAGAGATCTGCTGCAGTGCCACTGACAGACACTAGAGCTACAACATCAGCACCAGCAGCTACAGCTCCAGTTCCACCACCAGCAGCAACTCCACCAGCTCCAGCTACTTCATCTGAAGCCTTTGTTCTTGGAGTTCTATCAACACCACCTCCCAAAGATCAAGCCTGAGAGTCGTTTAGCACTAAGCATTTTTTTTGAACTTTTTGGTAACTTGTTGCCAAAGGGGGAGAAAAATGTATAGATCATAGGCTGAGAGAGAGAGTGTTGCTTTTTTATTCTCTCTTGCTATTCGATCATAGGCTTGTTGGATGATATTATCTTTCATATCCTTCTTATGATCATTCACTTGCTTGGTGATGAGTGCATACTTTTAACTTCTATCATTTTGAGCGCTCCACCAAGATGTATGTGACATGGAAGAGTAACCCATGATCCTAACCGATTGTGCAAGAAAATTTTAAATAGTGCACAAATTTATGGAGAGCTCTTGCTTATCACATACTTCTCAAAGCGACGATGTTTTTTTATCTTATTTATCATTTGTCGAAGCTTTGATCTATATGTTGTCATCAATTACCAAAAAGGGGGAGATTGAAAGTGCAACTATCCCTGGGTGGTTTTGGTAATTCCTAACAACATATAGCTCATTGAGCTAATGTTATTCGAAGATGAATATTTCAGGAAAGCTAAATGATTGGCATGGCATGGATTAGAAAGTGGACCCTTCAAAATGCTAAGGACAAAGGATTGGCTCAAGCTCAAAGCACAAGACTCTACATTTTCTATTTTAGTGATCCAAGATCACATTGAGTCTATAGGAAAAGCCAATACTATTAACAAGGGATGAGGTGTTGCTTAATGAGGCTCTTGCTCAAAATGCTTAGTGATATGCTCCAAAACCCTCCACTACTTTCTCACAGCCACATATGTCCCAAACCAAAAGTCCAACTCGGCCCACCGAAATCTCATATCCGGAGCCACCGAGTTCAGTTGACATAGCCACTGCGAGAAACCTTAGTCTTTTCGGTCTCACCGATAGGGATCTCGGTCTCACCGAGATGGGATTGTAATCTCTATGTTTCCCTTCGTAACATTTCGGTCAAACCGAGATGAGCGATCAGTCCCACCGAGATTGCAATGCAAACACTCTGTTTCCTTTTTGTAACATTTCGGTCCATCCGAGATGAGCGAATCGGTCCCACCGAGATTGCCTGACCAACTCTCTGTTAGTCTATTACCAAAATCAGTCTCACCGAGTTTGTGTAATCGGTCTCACCGAGATTACGTTATGCCCTAACCCTAATGATATCGTTCCCACCGAGTTGACGTGTCGGTCCCACCCAAACACCTAACGGTCACATTATGAACCAAATCGGTCTGACCGAGTTCTTTGAATTGGTCCCACCGAGTTTGGTGATTTGTGTGTAACGGTTAGATTTTGTGTGGAGGCTATATATACCCCTCCACCCACTCTTCATTCGTGGAGAGAGCCATCAGAACATGCCTACACATCCAACACATATTTTCTGATAGAGAACCACCTACACTTGTGTTGAGGTCAAGATATTCCATTCCAACCACATAAATCTTGATCTCTAGCCTTCCCGAAGTTGCTTTCCACTCAAATCTTCTTTCCACCAAATCCAAATTCTGTGAGAGAGAGTTGAGTGTTGGGGATACTATCATTTGAAGCACAAGAGCAAGGAGTTCATCATCAACACACCATTTGTTACTTCTTGGAGAGTGGTGTCTCCTAGATTGGCTAGGTGTCACTTGGGAGCCTCCGTCAAGATTGTGGAGTTGAACCAAGGAGTTTGTAAGGGCAATGAGATCGCCTACTTCGTGAAGATCTACCCTAGTGAGGCAAGTCCTTCGTGGGCGACGGCCATGGTGGGATAGACAAGGTTGCTTCTTTGTGGACCCTTCGTGGGTGGAGCCCTTCATGGACTCGCGCAACCGTTACCCTTCGTGGGTTGAAGCAGGGGCCGAGCCAGAAATTTTGTGAAGCCTGGGTAAGTTTAAGCCTAACCAAAAATCTAAAAATTAATATCGGGAGTTTGGACCACTTTTTTATTCTTGATACCGGTCTCTTTCTGATAGACACCAATAGAATCGGTTTTAAAAAATTATTTTTGCCTTCCCCCATGTATATAAATGAATTTTAAATTCATGTTGATTTATCAGCATAATATATAGTATTTAACCTCGAAAGCACTTCCAGAGTCTAGGGGCGATGTTGTTTTAAAATATGTATACGTGTTCTACTTGACACTATCCAAACGTGTAGAAAAAAAATTCGGGTCCAACAAAATATCCGGTAACCGATCGGTTTCCAACTGTTGGTTGACTAGCAAAAATACCTTGATTCTAGCACACAACAGCTAACCACAAATTTATTTTAATAGTGAAGAAGTAATATATCCTGATTGATCAATTGTGCACGCTTTAACCTCTAAATTTAAACCCTAATAAGGTTGTGTTTGGCAGCCCTCCACTCCTCTGTCTGGGAGCAGAGCGGGCGGAACATCGCTTTAGCTGCTCCATAAATTACAACTGGTTGCCGCTCCACTCCGGAATGGAGTTGCGGAGCCGAAGGAAGTCTGAACAGGCTCTAAGTCTATCAATCTTCAAAAGTTAGCAATCTCACCTAATCACAAAGGAGGGGATAAGAAGCTGCCGACCGAGGATGCAAGTCGTTCCTGGAATGGATCTGCTCGGAGCACACTTATTGCCGACCACTCGCGCACAGCCCAGGCCGGCCTCCACTCGCCGTCGTTCCGTCTCCAATCGACCACAGAGTACCGCCATCTGCAACAGCCGAGCAGGCCACGTTGCGGGGAGGTGGATCGATCAACCGATCGTGGTCCTCTTTTTTTCTAGAAAAATATGGTGGTCTTTCCCGTGAGGAATATAGAACAGCCGATAGACAGCTTGCTAGGCCAGTAGCCGAATAGGCCTATAATCCCACGTCAATCATGTCCACCTAACCATTTACTGAAGGAAAATAAAGCCCATTACCTGTGGTAAAGCACGAGGCGTTGACGATTTTTCCCAGTATAACAAGGCCATTGTACGTAGCGCGTAGCGAGCGAGCCCGGGCAAGTGCCCAGGGTCGCCGAGCGCTGGCTCCGCCACTGGGTAGAAGTCTCCATCAACGTGGATGTACGATAGCACCACCAAACTCATCCCTTTGTCTCCATCAACGTGGATGTACGGATAAAAAATCTCTGTGTCAACATTGCGTTTGCTCCCTCAAACTCATCCCTTTACCTTCATATGCAATTGTTTTACATTCCGCTGCTATACTCTTAGAATTGCATGTGTAGGTAGATTGCTTGACTTGTCCTAAGTTGCTAAAATCTGCCAAGCACTAAAACTGGGAAAAGGCTAGATTTTTATTTGGTCAAGTAGTCTAATCACCGCCCCCCCCCCCCTAGACACACTTTTGATCCTACAGTAGGGCCCACACACTAGTGAGGGGCTACGCGTCAGGCGGAAGGAACAAGGTGGTTCCAGAAGCAAGTGTTTTAATTCAGGGAATCTTGCGTGTTGGCACCTTGAAAGAAGGGTATTTCTAGTATTGCCCTTGAAATTGAATGCATGGACAATTGACTTTCTCTCTTTGGTACCAAGCATTTTTCTTGGTCAAGATTGCATGACACCCCTACCCTGGAAAAAAGTAAGCACATGATATACACTCGTGGTGTTAAGATTAGCGCTTCATTTCCTCCTTGCTCCTAACCTCCTCGTGGCTCGTACTCCATGATCATGGGTACCTGCATGTTCGAATAATTATTAAGTGTTAAAAATCTTCATGTAATTGAAAAAATGATTGTACCATTCAAGAAAAATGTACATGAGACACTTAAAAAATATATGCATGATTTTTAAAAACTGTGTTCATGACATTTAAAAATAATTTATACCATGTAAAAAATTGTTTGAACAAGTATTTGAATGTTTTAAACACATATTTAAAACATGTTCAAAAGCTTGTGTTTTTAAATGTGCAATATGTATTTGAAAAAAATCAACGTGTACATGAAAATCTTTTATGTGTGTTGAAAAAGGAGAGAAATGATAAAAAGAAAAGGCTGATGAAAAAGTGTTGAAAGGAACACCTAAACCATCACTGAAACAAACAGGGAAAAAACCATGCAGAAAACTGGTCAAAACCCACCATAAAAACAAAACAGCAGACCGAACCAAGCGAAAAAATGGGCAAAACCAACACAAAAACAAACTTTCATGCTAAAAAACAATCAATAACTTCCGTGGAAACCTTTCCCCTAGAAAAGCTTACACACCAAAAACCTAGAGGCAAGATCTATGGGTGATGCATAGCTCTCACTGTGTTTTGGATAGAAGAAGAGAAGTGAGTGCTCACTTCAGTTAGCCGACCCATTTAGCACCGTGGGTAGTATTTGATTATGGGTTTGCGAGCCTTCTATAATCCGTCTATGGTTTATTACGGTTTTGGGCCTTTCCGTTTTCATTTTTCCTGTTTTCTTCTTAACCGAATTTTTATTTTCCACTATGGGGAATCTTGTGCCCTGGCCCCTCGAGAGAAGTGGTATTTATAATATTACCCCTGCGAAATGAATGGATGGATGTGGTACATTTGTCTTTCTTTCTTTGGAGGCAAGCCAACTTTTATTAGCTCAACATCGTACTACACACTTGTAGTATGACTGTACTACTACTAATGTACACCCTCCGTTCGGGTTTACTGGACGGGTTCATCCAACCAAATGTTTAACTAATATCTTCTCATAAATGATTCTGTGTAACTCTAAGATTCCTGTGAGTAAGCCATACTAGCTACTTACTTCATTTTTCTCAAAGAAAAAGAAAGTTACTCCATTGAGTTACTAGCATGTACTTTATGTGCAATCATTAGCATTATTATACAGTATTTATATGTATTACTCCCTATGTCGCACAATATAAGATTGTTTTTCAAGCTAACATAGCTCAAAAAACGATCTTAAATTGTGGGATCAGTACTGGAATCAGGGATTTTTTTTGTCAGCAGACGGCAAAGAACTGGCAGACGGCAAAGAAGGTCTTTGCCATCTGTCATTTCTTTGTTGTCTGCTGGCAGATGGCAAATAATCTTTGCCATCTGCCAGCGGATAGCAAAGAGGTGCCGGCGGATTCCAGTATCCACCCCCTCTTTGCCATCTGCTGGCAGACGGCAAAGAGGGGAGCTATCTTTTTTTTGCGGGTAAAAAAACAGTTGCCCCACCTCCTCTATCTCTATCCCCTCTCTCTCCGCCCCTCTCTCTCCACCCCACCCCTCTCTCTCTCTCCCACTCG
Organism: Aegilops longissima; assembly: GCA_021605205.1. Taxonomy (NCBI): domain Eukaryota; kingdom Viridiplantae; phylum Streptophyta; class Magnoliopsida; order Poales; family Poaceae; genus Aegilops; species Aegilops longissima. The sequence continues at coordinate 791,851,238 of CM038677.1, read as the reverse complement.
TCTCCCTGTCTCCCTCGCGCAAGCAGCTCCGGCGGCCGATTCCGGCGAGCTCCGGCAGGATTCGACGGCGCCCAGCACACCCACGTGACCCCCTCGCCCCGCTCCTCCATCCCCTCCGACCAGATCCGATGCGCGCAACCTCCTGTGAGCACGCACGACCCTCCCTTGCGGCTAGTGTTTCGGCCACCACGTCGCCGGCATGGCCCTTTACTGCTTTCTCTCGACAAGCTCTATCGATTCCTCCGCATCGATCTGCTTTTCCCCGCCTCCTGCGGTCGTCCCCTTCGGTTTCTCCCAGTTAGGATTTTCGTGCTAGTGGTGGTTCGGCCATGGTGCTCCGATGATGATCCGGTCGCCGTGAGGATCCTCCGTCGGTGTTGGATGTGATGTGGCGCGGTGGTTGCTACCTCTTGAGCACTGCGTTGGTTTTCCCTTGAAGAGGAAAGGGTGATGCAGCAAAGTAGCGTAAGTATTTCCCTCAGTTTTTGAGAACCAAGGTATCAATCCAGTAGGAGGCTACGCGCAAGTCCCTCACACCTACACAAACAAATAAATCCTCGCAACCAACGTGATAAGGGGTTGTCAATCCCTACACGGTCACTTACGAGAGTGAGATCTGATAAATATGTTAGGATAATATTTTTTGGTATTTTTATGATAAAGATGCAAAGTAAAATAAAAGCAAAGGAAATAACTAAGTATTGGAAGATTAATATGATGGAGAATAGACCCGGGGGCCATAGGTTTCACTAGTGGCTTCTCTCAAGAGCATAAGTATTTTACAGTGGGTGAACAAATTACTGTTGAGCAATTGACAGAATTGAGCATAGTTATGAGAATATCTAGGTATGATCATGTATATAGGCATCACGTCCGAGACAAGTAGACCGACTCCTGCCTGCATCTACTACTATTACTCCACAAATCGACCGATATCCAGCATGCATCTAGAGTATTAAGTTCATAAGAACAGAGTAACGCTTTAAGCAAGATGAAATGATGTCGAGGGATAAATTCATGCAATATGATAAAACCCCATCTTGTTATCCTCAATGGCAACAATACAATACGTGCCTTGCTGCCCCTCATCCTTTGGGAAAGGACACGCAAGATTGAACCCAAAGCTAAGCACTTCTCCCATTGCAAGAAAGATCAATCTAGTAGGCCAAACCAAACTGATAATTCAAAGAGACTTGCAATGATAACCAATCATACATAAAAGAATTCAGAAGATTCAAATATTGTTCATAGATAAACTTGATCATAAACCCACAACTCATTAGTCTCAACAAACACACCGCAAAAGAAGATTACATCGAATAGATCTCCACGAGAGAGGGGGAGAACATTGTATTGAGATCCAAAAAGAGAGATAAAGCCATCTAGCTAATAACTATGGACCCGAAGGTCTGAGGTAAACTACTCACACTTCATCGGAGAGGCTATGGTGTTGATGTAGAAGCCCTCCGTGATCGATGCCCCCTCCGGCGGAGCTCCGGAACAGGCCCCAAGATGGGATCCCGTCGGCACAGAAGGTTGCGGCGGTAGAATTAGGTTTTGGCTCTGTATCTGATCGTTTGGGGGTACGAGGTATATATAGGAGGAAGGAGTACGTCGGCGGAGCAACGTGGGTCCCACGAGGGTGGAGGGCGCGCCTAGGGGGGTAGGCGCACCCCCCTACCTCATGGCTTCCTACTTGATTTCTTGACGTAGGGTCCAAGTCCTCTGGATCATGTTTGTTCCGAAAATCACGTTCCCGAAGGTTTCATTCTGTTTGGACTCCGTATGATATTCTTTTTCTGCGAAACTCTGAAATAGGCAAAAAACAGCAATTCTGGGCTGGGCCTCTGGTTAATAGGTTAGTTCCAAAAATAACATAAAAGTGACTAATAAAGACCAATAATGCCCAAAACAGAAGATAATATGGCATGGAGCAATCAAAAATTATAGATACGTTGGAGACGTATCAAGCCTCCCCAAGCTTAATTCCTGCTCGTCCTCGAGTAGGTAAATGATAAAAACAGAATTTTTGATGCGGAATGCTACTTGGCATAATTTCAATGTAATTCTTCTTAATTGTGGTATGAATATTCAGATCCAGAAGATTCAAGATAAAAGTTCATATTGACATAAAAATACTAATACTTCAAGCATACTAACTAAGCAATTATGTCCTCTCAAAATAACATGGCCAAAGAAAGTTCATCCCTACAAAATCATATAGTTTAGTCATGCTCCATTTTCTTCACACAAGAATGTTCTCATCATGCACAACCTCGATGACAAGCCAAGCAATTGTTTCATACTTTAGTAATCTCAAACTTTTTCAACCTTCATGCAATACATGAGCGTGAGCCATGGACATAGCACTATGGGTGGAATAGAATATGATGATGGGGGTTATGTGGAGAAGACAAAAACGGAGAAAGTCTCACATCAATGAGGCTAATCAACGAGCTATGGAGATGCCCATCGATTGATGTTAATGCAAGGAGTAGGGATTGCCATGCAACGGATGCACTAGAGCTATAAATATATGAAAGCTCAAAAAAAAGAAACAAAGTGGGTCTACATCCAACTTGCTTGCTCACAAGACCTAGGGCACTTGAGGAGGCCCATTGTTGGAATATACAAGCCAATTTCTATAATGAAAAATTCCCACTAGTATATGAAAGTGACAAAACAAGAGACTCTCTATCATGAAGATTATGGTGCTACTTTGAAGCACAAGTGTGGTAAAAGGATAGTAACATTGTCCCTTCTCTCTTTTTCTCTCATTTTTTTTGGGCCTTCTCTTTTGTTTATGGCCTTTCTCTCTTTTTTTTAATTCCTCACTTGGTACAATGCTCTAGAAAATGATGATCATCACACTTCTATTTATTTACAACTCAATGATTACAACTCGATACTAGAACAAAGTATGACTCTATATGAATGCCTCCGGCGGTGTACCGGGATATGAAATGAACCAAGAGTGACATGTATGAAAGAATTATGAATGGTGGCTTTGCCACAAATACTATGTCAACTACATGATCATGCAAAGCAATATGACAATGATGAATGTGTCATGATAAACGGAATGGTGGAAAGTTGCATGGCAATATATCTCGGAATGGCTATGGAAATGCCATAATAGGTAGGTATGGTGGCTGTTTTGAGGAAGATATAAGGAGGTTTATGTGTGAAAGAGCGTATCATATCACGGGGTTTGGATGCACCGGCGAAGTTTGCACCAACTCTCAATGTGAGAAAGGGCAATGCACGGTACCGAAGAGGCTAGCAATGGTGGAAAGGTGAGATTGCGTATAATCCATGGACTCAACATTAGTCATAAAGAACTCACATACTTATTGCAAAAATCTAAAAGTCATCAATAACCAAGCAATACGCGCATGCTCCTAGGGGGATAGTTGGTAGGAAAGGACCATCGCTCGTCCCCGACCGCCACTCATAAGGGGGACAATCAAACAACACCTCATGTTTCAAATTTGTTACATAACATTTACCATACGTGCATGCTACGGGACTTGCAAACTTCAACACAAGTATTTCTCAAATTCACAAGTACTCAAATAGCACAACTTTGATATCACTAACTCCATGTCTCAGAACAATCATCAAGCATCAAACTTCTCTTAGTATTCAACACACTCATAAGAAAGTTTTTACTAATCTTGAATACCTAGCATATTAGGATTATTTAAGCAAATTACCATGCTATTTAAGACTCTCAAAATAATCTAAGTGAAGCATGAGAGATCAATAGTTTCTATAAAACAAATCCACCATCGTGCTCTAAAAGATATAAGTGAAGTACTAAAGCAAAAACTATACAACTCAAAAGATATAAGTGAAGCACATAGAGTATTCTAATAATTTCCGAATCATGTGTGTCTCTCTCAAAAGGTGTGTACAGCAAGGATTATTGTGGTAAAATAAAAAGCAAAGACTCAAATCATACAAGACGCTCCAAGCAAAACACATATCATGTGGTGAATAAAAATATAGCTCCAAGTAAAGTTACCGATGGAAGTAGACGAAAGAGGGGATGCCTTCCGGGGCATCCCCAAGCTTTGGCTTTTGGTGTCCTTAGATTATCTTGGGGGTGCCATGGTCATCCCCAAGCTTAGGCTCTTGCCACTCCTTATTCCATAATCCATCAAATCTTTTACCCAAAACTTGAAAACTTCACAACACAAAACTCAGCAGAAAATCTCGTGAGCTCCGTTAGCGAAAGAAAACAAAACACCACTTCAAGGTACTGTAATGAACTCATTCTTTATTTATATTGATGTCAAACCTACTGTATTCCAACTTATCTATGGTTTATAAACTATTTTACTAGCCATAGATTCATCAAAATAAGCAAACAACACATGAAAAACAGAATCTGTCAAAAACAGAACAGTCTGTAGTAATCTGTAACTAACGCAAACTTCTGGAACTCCAAAAAAATCAGCCAAAATAGGAAGACCTAGGAAATTTGTTTATTGATCAGAAGCAATTGGAATAAATATTTTATCACGGTCTGGTGATTTTTAACAATTATTTTCATGAACAGAAAGTTTCTGGAATTTTCTGCAAGATCAAATAACTATAATCCAAGAAGATCCTATAGGTTTAACTTGGCACAAACACTAATTAAAACATAAAAACACATCTAACTAGAGGCTAGATCAAATATTTATTCCTAAACACAAGAAAAAAGCAAAAAACTAAAAATAAAATTGGGTTGCCTCCCAACAAGAGCTATCGTTTAACGCCCCTAGCTAAGCATAAAAGGAAGGATAGATCTAGGTATTGCCATCTTTGGTAGGCAATCCATAAGTGGCTCTCATGATAGATTCATATGGCAATTTTATTTTCTTCCTAGGGAAGTGTTACATGCCTTTCTTTAATGGAAATTGGAATATAATATTCCCTTCTTTCATATCAATAATTGCACCAATCGTCCTAAGGAAAGGTCTACCAAGAATAATAGGACATGAAGGATTGCAATCAATGTCAAGAACGATAAAATCTACGGGCACATAGTTCCTATCTGAAACAATAAGAACATCATTAATTCTTCCCATAGGTTTCTTAATGGTGGAATCCGCAAGGTGCAAGTTTAAAGAGCAATCATCAAAATCATGGAAACCTAGCAAATCATACAAAGTTTTTGGAATCGTGGAAACACTAGCACCCAAATCACACAAATCATAGCATTCATGATATTTAATCTTAATTTTAATAGTAGGTTCCCACTCATCATAAAGTTTTATAGGGATAGAAACTTCCAACTCAAGTTTTTCTTCGTAAGATTGCATCAAAGCATCAACGATATGTTTGGTAAAGGCTTTATTTTGACTATAAGCATGAGGAGAATTTAGCACGGATTGCAACAAGGAAATACAATCTATCAAAGAGCAGCTATCATAATTAAATTCCTTGAAATCCAAATTAGTGGGTTCATTAATATCTAATGTTTTGATCTCTTCAATCCCACTTTTATCAATTTTAGCATCAAGATCTAAAAACTCCAAATTTTTGGAACGCCTTCTAGGTAAAGGTGGATCATATTCAGTCCCATAATTATCAAGATTCATATTGCAAAAAAAATATTTAATAGGGGACACATCAATAACTTTTAGATCTTCATCTTTGTTTTCATAAAAATTGGAAGAACACGCTTTTATAAAGCAATCTTTCTTAGCACGCATCCTAGCGGTTCTTTCTTTGCACTCGTCAATGGAAATTCTCATGGCTTTGAGAGACTCATTGATATCATGCTTAGGTGGAATAGATCTAATTTTCAAGGAATCAACATGAAGAGAAATTCTATCAACGTTCCTAGCCAATTCATCAACTTTAAGCAATTTTTCTTCAAGCAAAGCATTGAAATTCTTTTGCGGATTCATAAATTCCTTAACACCAGTCTCAAATTCAGAGGGCATCTTATTAAAATTTCCATAAGAATTATTGTAGGAGTTACCATAATTATTAGAGGAATTACTAGGATAAGGCCTAGGATTAAAGTTTCCTCTATACGCGTTGTTACCAAAATTATTCCTACCAACAAAATACACATCCATAGATTCATTATTATTCTCAATCAAAGTAGACAAAGGAATATCATTAGGATCAGAAGAAACACTTTTACTAGCAAATAGTTTCATAAGTTCATCCATCTTTCCACTCAAAACATTAATTTCTTCTATGGCATGCACTTTTTTAATAGTAGATCTTTTAGTGTGCCATTGAGAATAATTAACCATAATATTATCTAGGAGTTTAGTAGCTTCTCCTAAAGTTATTTCCATAAAAGTGCCTCCCGCGACCGAATCTAAAAGGTTTCTAGAAGCAAAATTCAATCCGGCATAAAAATTTTGTATAATCATCCAAAAATTCAAACCATGCGTGGGGCAATTATATATCATTAATTTCATCCTCTCCCAAGCTTGTGCAACATGTTCATGATCAAGTTGCTTAAAATTCATAATATTGTTTCTAAGAGAGATAATCTTAGCGGGAGGAAAATACTTAGAGATAAAAGCATCTTTGCACTTATTCCAAGAATCAATACTATTTTTAGTCAAAGATGAAAACCAAGCTTTAGCACGATCTCTAAGCGAAAAATGAAATAGCTTCAATTTAACAATATCATTGTCAACATCTTTCTTCTTTTGCATATCACACAAATCAAAGAAGCTATTTAGATGAGTAGCGGCATCTTCACTAGGAAGGCCGGCGAATTGATCTTTCATGACAAGATTCAACAAAGCAGCATTGATTTCACAAGATTCAGTATCGGTAAGAGGAGCAATCAGAGTGCTAAGGAAATCATTATTGTTGGTATTGGTAAAGTCACATAATTTGGTATTATCTTGAGCCATCGTGACAAACAAGCAATCCAACACAAGAGCAAACTAAAAGCAAGCGAAAAAGAGGCGAACGAAAAAGAGAGGGCGAATAAAACGGCAAGGGTGAAGTGGGGGAGAGGAAAACGAGAGGCAAATGGCAAATAATATAATGCGGGAGATAAGGGTTTGTGATGGGTACTTGGTATGTTGACTTTTGCATAGACCTCCCCGGCAACGGCGCCAGAAATGGCTCGTTGACGGGAGTCCAAATCTTGACTTGACCTTGCGTAAGCCTCCCCGGCAACGGCGCCAGAAATCCTTCTTGCTACCTCTTGAGCACTGCGTTGGTTTTCCCTTGAAGAGGAAAGGGTGATGCAGCAAAGTAGCGTAAGTATTTCCCTCAGTTTTTGAGAACCAAGGTATCAATCCAGAAGGAGGCTACACGCAAGTCCCTCGCACCTACACAAACAAATAAATCCTCGCAACCAACGCGATAAGGGGTTGTCAATCCCTACACGGTCACTTACGAGAGTGAGATCTGATAGATATGATAGGATAATATTTTTGGTATTTTTTATGATAAAGATGCAAAGTAAAATAAAAGCAAAGGAAATAACTAAGTGTTGGAAGATTAATATGATGGAGAATAGACCCGGGGGCCATAGGTTTCACTAGTGGCTTCTCTCAAGAGCATAAGTATTTTACGGTGGGTGAACAAATTACTGTTGAGCAATTGACAGAATTGAGCATAATTATGAGAATATCTAGGTATGATCATGTATATAGGCATCACGTCCAGAGACAAGTGGTGACTCTGCTGCATCTACTACTATTACTCCACACATCGACCGCTATCCATCATGCATCTAGAGTATTAAGTTCATAAGAACAGAGTAGCGCTTTAAGCAAGATGACATGATGTAGAGGATAAATTCATGCAATATGATAAAACCCCATCTTGTTATCCTTGATGGCAACAATACAATCGTGCCTTGCTACCCCTCATCAAGGACACAAGATTGAACCCAAAGCTAAGCACTTCTCCCATTGCAAGAAAGATTAATCTAGTAGGCCGAACCAAACTGATAATTCGAAGAGACTTGCAAAGATAACCAATCATATATTAAAGAATTCAGAAGATTCAAATATTGTTCGTAGATAGACTTGCAAAAAGTGCGCACTGAGACAGATGAATTGGGGGTTTATGATCAAGTTTATCTATGAAAAATATTTGAATCTTCTGAATTCTTTTATGTATGATTGGTTATCTTTGCAAGTCTCTTCGAATTATCAGTTTGGTTTGGCCTACTAGATTGATCTTTCTTGCAATGGGAGAAGTGCTTAGCTTTGGGTTCTATCTTGCGGTGTCCTTTCCTAGTGACAGTAGGGGCAGCAAGGCACGTATTGTATTGTTGCCATCAAGGATAACCAGATTGGGTTTATATCATATTGCATGAGTTTTTCCCTCTACATCATGTCATCTTGCTTAAAGCGTTACTCTGTTCTTATGAACTTAATACTCTAGATGAATGCTGGATAGCAGTCGATGTGTGGAGTAATAGTTGTAGATGCAGGCAGGAGTCGGTCTACTTGTTTCAGACGTGATGCCTATATACATGATCATGCCTGGATATTCTCATAACTATGCTCAGTTCTGTCAATTGCTCAACAGTAATTTGTTCACCCACCGTAAATACTTATGCTCTTGAGAGAAGCCACTAGTGAAACCTATGGCCCCCGGGTCTATTTTCCATCATATTAATCTCCCAACAACAAGATATTTCTGGCACCATTTTTATTTTACTTTCTTTACTTTGCATCTTTATCATAAAAATACCAAAAATATTATCTTATCGTATCTATCAGATCTCAATCTCGTAAGTGACCGTGTAGGGATTGACAACCCCTTATCGCGTTGGTTGCGAGGAGTTATTTATCTCTCTTAGAAACGATATTATGAATTTTAAGCAACTTGATCATGAACATGTTGCACAAGCTTGGGAGAGGATGAAATTAATGATACGTAATTGCCCTACGCGTGGTTTGAATTTGTGGATGATTATACAAAACTTTTATGCCGGATTGAATTTTTCTTCTAGAAATATTTTTGATTCGGCCGCGGGAGGAACTTTTATGGAAATCACTTTAGGGGAAGCTACTAAACTCCTAGATAATAATGGTTAATTATTCTCAATGGCACACTGAAAGATCTACTAATAAAAAAGTGCATGCGATTCGATGAACTTATGAAATTATTTGCTACTTCTGATCCTAATGATATGCCTTTGTCTACTTTGATTGAGAATAATAATGAATCTATGGATGTGAATTTTGTTGGTAGGAATAATTTTGGTAACAACGCGTATAGAGGAAACTTTAATCCTAGGCCTTATCCTAGTAACTCCTCTAATAATTATGGTAATTCCTACAACAATTCTTATGGAAACTTTAATAAGATGCCCTCTGAATTTGAGACTAGTGTTAAGGAATTTATGAATTCGCAAAAGAATTTCAATGCTTTGCTTGAAGAAAAATTGCTTAAAGTTGATGAATTGGCTAGGAATGTTGATAGAATTTCTCTTGATGTTGATTCCTTGAAACTTAGATCTATTCCACCTAAGCATGATATCAATGAGTCTCTCAAAGCCATGAGAATTATCATTGATGAGTGCAAAGAAAGAACCGCTAGGATGCGTGCTAAGAAAGATTGCTTTATAAAAGCGTGTTCTTCCAATTTTTATGAAAACAAAGATGAAGATCTAAAAGTTATTGATGTGTCCCCTATTAAATCTTTGTTTTGCAATATGAATCTTGGTACTGATGGGACTGAATATGATCCCCCTTTACCTAGAAGGCGTTCCAGAAATTCGGAGTTTTTAGATCTTGATGCTAAATTGATAAAAGTGGGATTGAAGAGATCAAAACATTAGATATTAATGAACCCACTATTTTGGATTTCAAGGAATTTAATTATGATAGCTGCTCTTTGATAGATTGTATTTCCTTGTTGCAATCCGTGCTAAATTCTTCTCATGCTTATAGTCAAAATAAAGCCTTTACCAAACATATCGTTGATGCTTTGATGCAATCTTACGAAGAAAAACTTGAGTTGGAAGTTTCTATCCCTATAAAACTTTATGATGAGTGGGAACCTACTATTAAAATTAAAATTAAAGATCATGAATGCTATGCTTTGTGTGATTTGGGTGCTAGTGTTTCCACGATTCCAAAACTTTGTGTGATTTACTAGGTTTTCGTGATTTTGATGATTGCTCTTTAAACTTGCACCTTACGGATTCCACTATTAAGAAACCTATGGGAAGAATTAATGATGTTCTTATTGTTGCAAATAGGAACCATGTGCCCATAGAATTTATCGTTCTTGACATAGATTGCAATCCTTCATGTCTTATTATTCTTGGTAGACCTTTCCTTAAAACGATTGGTGCAATCATTGATATGAAAGAAGGGAATATTAGATTCCAATTTCCATTAAATAAAGGCATGGAACACTTCCCTAGGAATAAAATAAAATTACCATATGAATCTATTATGAGATCCACTTATGGATTGCCTACCAAAGAAGGCAATACCTAGATCTATCATTGCTACTATGCCTAGCTAGGGGCGTTAAACGATAGCGCTTGTTGGGAGGCAACCCAATTTTATTTTTAGTTTTTTGCTTTTTTTTATGTTTAGGAATAAATATTTGTTCTAGCCTCTGGTTAGATGTGTTTTTATGTTTTAATTAGTGTTTGTGCCAAGTTAAACCTATAGGATCTTCTTGGATGATAGCTATTTGATCTTGCAAAAATTCCAGAAACTTTCTGTTCACAAAAATAATTGTTAAAAATGACCAGAACGTGATAAAATATTGATTCCAATTGCTGCTGGTCAATAAACAAATTTTCTAGGTCTTCCTATTTTGTCTAATTTCTTGGAGTTCCAGAAGTTTGCGTTAGTTACATATTACTACAGACTGTTCTGTTTTTGAAAGATTCTGTTTTTCGTGTGTTGTTTGCTTATTTTGATGAATCTATGGCTAGTAAAAGAGTTTATAAACCATATAGAAGTTGGAATACAGTAGGTTTAACACCAATATAAATAAAGAATGAGTTCATTACAGTACCTTGAAGTGGTCTTTTGTTTTCTTTCGCTAACGGAGTCACAAGATTTTCTGCTGAGTTTTGTGTTGTGAAGTTTTCAAGTTTTGGGTGAAAGATTTGATGGATTATGGAACAAGGAGTGGCAAGAGCCTAAGCTTGGGGATTCCCATGGCACCCCCAAGATAATCTAAGGACACCTAAAATCCAAAGCTTGGGGATGCCCCGGAAGGCATCCCCTCTTTCGTCTACTTCCATCGGTAACTTTACTTGGAGCTATATTTTTATCCACCACATGATATGTGTTTTTCTTGGAGCGTCTTGTATGATTTGAGTATTTGCTTTTTAGTTTACCACAATCATCTTTGCTGTACACACCTTTTGAGAGAGACACACATGATTCGGAAATTATTAGAATACTCTATGTGCTTCACTTATATCTTTTGAGTTATATAGTTTTTGCTCTAGTACTTCACTTATATCTTTTAGAGCACGGTGGTGGATTTGTTTTATAGAAACTATTGATCTCTCATGCTTCACTTAGATTATTTTGAGAGTCTTAAATAGCATTGTAATTTGCTTAAATAATCCTAATATGCTAGGTATTCAAGAATAGCAAAAACTTTCTTATGAGTGTGTTGAATACTAAGAGAAGTTTGATGCTTGATGATTGTTTTGAGATATGGAGGTAGTAATATTAAAGTTGTGCTAGTTGAGTAGTTGTGAATTTGATAAATACTTGCGTTGAATTTTGCAAGTCCCGTAGCATGCACGTATGGTAAACGTTATGTAACAAATTTGAAACATGAGGTGTTCTTTGATTGTCCTCCTTATGAGTGGCGGCCGGGGACGAGCGATGGTCTTTTCCTACCAATCTATCCCCCTAGGAGCATGCGCATAGTGCTTGGTTTTTGATGACTTGCAGATTTTTGCAATAAGTATGTGAGTTCTTTATGACTAATGTTCAGTCCATGGATTATACGCAATCTCACCTTTCCACCATTGTAGCCTCTTCGGTACCGTGCATTGCCCTTTCTCACATTGAGAGTTGGTGCAAACTTCGCCGGTGCATCCAAACCCCGTGATATGATACGCTCTTTCACACATAAACCTCCTTATATCTTCCTCAAAACAGCCACCATACCTACCTATTATGGCATTTCCATAGCCATTCCGAGATATATTGCCATGCAACTTTCCACCATTCCGTTTATCATGACACATTCATCATTCTCATATTGCTTTGCATGATCATGTATTGACATAGTATTTGTGGCAAAGCCACCGTTCATAATTCTTTCATACATGTCACTCCTGGTTCATTGCATATCCTGGTACACCGCCGGATGCATTCATATAGAGTCATACTTTGTTCTAGTATCGAGTTGTAATCATTGAGTTGTAAATAAATAGAAGTGTGATGATCATCATTTTCTAGAGCATTGTCCCAAGTGAGGAATAAAAAATGAGAGAAAGGCCATAAAAAAGAGAAGGCCCAAAAAAATGAGAGAAAAAGAGAGAAGGGACAATGTTACTATCCTTTTACCACACTTGTGCTTCAAAGTAGCACCATAATCTGCATGATAGAGAGTCTCTTGTTTTGTCACTTTCATATACTAGTGGGAATTTTTCATTATAGAACTTGGCTTGTATATTCCAATAATGGGCCTCCTCCAGTGCCCTTGGTCTTCGTGAGCAAGCAAGTTGGATGCAGACCCACTTTGTTTCTTTTGTTGAGCTTTCATATATTTATAGCTCTAGTGCATCCGTTGCATGGCAATCCCTACTCCTTGCATTAACATCAATCGATGGGCATCTCCATAGCTCATTGATTAGCCTCGTTGATGTGAGACTTTCTCCCTTTTTGTCTTCTCCACATAACCCCCATCATCATATTCTATTCCACCCATAGTGCTATGTCCATGGCTCACGCTCATGTATTGCGTGAAGGTTGAAAAAGTTTGAGATTACTAAAGTATGAAACAATTGTTTGGCTTGTCATCGAGGTTGTGCATGATGAGAACATTCTTGTGTGACGAAAATGGAGCATGACTAAACTATATGATTTTGTAGGGATGAACTTTCTTTGGCCATGTTATTTTGAGAGGACATAATTGCTTAGTTAGTATGCTTGAAGTATTAGTATTTTTATGTCAATATGAACTTTTATCTTGAATCTTTCGGATCTAAATATTCATACCACAATTAATAAGAATTACATTGAAATTATGCCAAGTAGCATTCCGCATCAAAAATTCTGTTTTTATCATTTACCTACTCGAGGACGAGCAGGAATTAAGCTTGGGGATGCTTGATACGTCTCCAACGTATCTATAATTTTTGATTGCTCCATGCTATATTATCTTCTGTTTTGGGCATTATTGAGCTTTATTAATCACTTATATATTATTTTTGGAACTAACCTATTAACCAGAGGCCCAGCCCAGAATTGCTGTTTTTTGCCTATTTCAGAGGTTCGCAGAAAAAGAATATCAAACGGAGTCCAAACGGAATGAAACCTTCGGGAACGTGATTTTCGGAACGAACATGATCCAGAGGACTTGGACCCTACGTCAAGAAATCAAGTAGGAAGCCACGAGGTAGGGGGCGCGCCTACCCCCCCCTAGGCGCACCCTCCACGCTCGTGGGCCCCATGTTGCTCCACCGACGTACTCCTTCCTCCTATATATACCTACGTACCCCCAAACTACCAGATACGGAGCCAAAAACCTAATTCCACCGCCGCAACCTTCTGTACCCGTGAGATCCCATCTCGGGGCCTGTTCCGGAGCTCCGCCGGAAGGGGCGTCGATCACGGTGGGCTTCTACATCAACACCATAGCCTCTCCAATGAAGTGTGTATCGTTTACCTCAGACCTTCGGGTCCATAGTTATTAGCTTGATGGCTTTCTCTCTCTTTTTGGATCTCAATACAATGTTCTCCCCCTCTCTTGTGGAGATCTATTCGATGTAATCTTCTTTTGCGGTGTGTTTGTTGAGACCGATGAATTGTGGGTTTATGATCAAGTTTATCTATGAACAATATTTGAATCTTCTGAATTCTTTTATGTATGATTGGTAATCTTTGCAAGTGTCTTCGAATTATCAGTTTGGTTTGGCCTACTAGATTGATCTTTCTTGCAATAGGGAAGTGCTTAGCTTTGGGTTCAATCCTGCGGTGTCCTTTCCTAGTGACAGTAGGGGCAGCAAGGCACGTATTGTATTGTTGCCATCGAGGATAACAAGATGGGGTTTATATCATATTGCATGAGTTTATCCCTCTACATCATGTCATCTTGCTTAAAGCGTTACTCTGTTCTTATGAACTTAATACTCTAGATGCATGCTGGATAGCGGTCGATGTGTGGAGTAATAGTAGTAGACGCAGGCAGGAGTCGGCCTACTTGTTTCAAACGTGATGCCTATATACATGATCATGCCTAGATATTCTCATAACTATGCTCAATTCTGTCAATTTCTCAACAGTAATTTATTCACCCACCGTAAATACTTATGCTCTCGAGAGAAGCCACTAGTGAAACCTATGGCCCCCGGGTCTATTTTCCATCATATTAATCTCCCGACAACAAGCTATTTCTGTAGCCTTTTTTATTTTACTTTCTTTACTTTGCATCTTTATCATAAAAATACTAAAAATATTATCTTATCATATCTACCAGATCTCACTCTCGTAAGTGACCGTGTAGGGTTTGACAACCCCTTATCGCGTTGGTTGCGAGGATTTATTTGTTTGTGTAGGTGCGAGGGACTCGTGTGTAGCCTCCTACTGGACTGATACCTTGGTTCTCAAAAACTGAGGGAAATACTTACGCTACTTTGCTGCATCACCCTTTCCTGTTCAAGGGAAAACCAACGCAGTGCTCAAGAGGTAGCAGTGGTCTTTGTGTTGGCATTTAACTTACTACTAATTGTGGTGGCTTCTTGATTGGGTCCTTGGCTGGTTCTCTCCTTTGGCTCTTTGGTATTGGTTTACTCTATTTGGCTTTCTAATTAAGATCACTTTGAAAATCAGGATCTTAACTAAGATTGTCTTGATCTCAAGTGCTGGCTCCTACAGCATTGCATTTCACCAAGTGAAATGCTACATTTCTACTCCTAACCCATTCTCTCTTTCTTAGTGTTTTTGTTATGCAGGTTGGAAGAAAGGAAGAAGATCGAGAGAAGATCTTAGTAATAAGATAGTTTTTAGGAAAATAGATATCTAATTTTAGGTCATTTCTTGTAATTTCAGATATGGAGTGCTTGTCTTCAGTTTTTGTTTTGACTTTGTGAAACTTGCTACCTATGGATGAAATTGTGTAATATTGATGAAACTATGTATATGTATGGATGAAACTTGCTACTATTGGTAACATGTGTTGGATATGTGTTCACGGATATGTGTTGGATATATATATATATATATATATATATATATATATATATATATATATATATATATATATATATATATATATATATATATATATATATATATATATATATATATATATATGTTTGATTTTCTGTGAAAATGAATTGATATAAGAAGAAACAAAATTAATGCCTATTTGGTCTCTTTGCCATCTGCCAGCAGATGGCAAAGAGCCATGCCCTTTGCCGTCTGCCACCAGACGACAAAGTGCCCTTTGTCGTAGCTCGTTCAGCCGGACGTTTTGCCGTCTGCTGGCTGACAGCAAATGCCTTTGTCGTCCGCCAGGCATGCCTTTGCCGTCAGCCATGGCAGACGGCAAAGTTCCTGATTCCTGTAGTGGATGGAGGGATTATAAGTTAGTAATCCAACTTTTTCATCACATTCTTGATCTAACCATGTATATGGACATCTAACATTTCTTTTTAAACTAAGATGGCGTCGACCTCATATTCATTTAATATTCAACCAATATCCCCTTATAAATGACTTTGTAACTCGATGATCCTTGTAAATAATACATATCTACTTACTCCATTGAGTTACCATCGTGTATGTGCAATCATTAACATTATTGTATGATTAGTTCATGAATTGTAAATGAGCATTCAAACTTTTTTTATAATGTGTTCATGATCTAACCATGTATATAGAGATTTTTTACATTTTTATAAAATAACATGGCGACATTGCTTCATGACTTTGTGCCTTACTTGGCACCGAGAAGAAATTATTTGAGAATGGCTTTGTTTTTTTAGATGATGAGACGGGCACATGCATGAACGAAGCAGCAGCTCTGGGCCAAACCAGAGAATTTGCATACAAAATCTACAACTGAGTTTTTTTATACTCAAATAGCATAACATTGTGTCAACCATATATAGAAAATTTTAAAAATATCCAAGAACATTCAACATAATACGTCATTACAACTTTGTGTCCTACGTTAAAATGGCAAAATGTAACTTCAGAGTAGTCTTTCTGGGTAGGTTGATGCATAAATTTGTATTGCCTCGGGCTGTGATCTAACCATGTATTTAAAGCTTAAACAACATAAGAAAATATTTAACCCTCTTAAAATATAACCATATGCGATTTCAAACTTTTATTTCCTATCTAAAAATGAGAAAATGTGATACTACAATAGACAAGGATGGAAAGTATAATCCTAACAGAAGGATTAAAACCAGATCTAGTGATGTGGTGTCGATACCTTTGGAGGGGGGCCTCTTGACGGTGGTGAATAGCTCGATCTCGGCGACCTCGTCGTCATCATCCTACTTTGCCATCTGCCACGCCTGAGATCCAAGTCAGAGTCCCTGGAGCGAACCTCAAACTCTTCAAAGTCCACATCTTCGTACTCCATCTCAAGCCCGACCCCAAGCACATCAAGCCTTGCAAAGCGCCGACCCCGCCACCGCCTTGCCGGGGCTTCTTCTTCTTGGCCACAGCTTTAGCTTCGTCACCCTCCGCGTCACTTCGGGCATGTTGAGATCCGCTAGGATCCCGCCATCACACATGGCTGCTAGTACCTCATTCTAGTCACTAGGGGCAAGGAGCCTCGCCTAAATTGGTAAATGGGTAGAGTTTTTAATGACACATGCGAGCGAATGTGTAGGTTGGCACATGGGGGCAAGGAAAGTCCACTATATATATACACAGTGGTCACTAAAACGGTGACCCCTAGGCAAGGGAGCGTGTGGTAGAGCCCACAAATTAGTGAGGGACAGCGCGACAAGCAGAAGGCACGAGGTGGTTCTAGAAGCAAGCATTTCAATTCAGCGAATCTTGCACGTTGGCCCCTTGAAAGAAGGCGTATTTCTAGTATTGCCCTTGAAATCGAATGGATGGACCAATGACTTTCTTTCTTTGATACCAAGCATTTTTTTTTGCTCAAGATTGTATGACACGCCTGCGCTGGAAAAAAGTAAGCACATGATATACACTCGTCAAAATGCCACCCTATGCTACCATTAGTAATCAAGATAGAGAGGACAAAAGCACTGGATGTTTAATGAATACACCTCATGTCTCCCCAATGATTGGATTCACACTACCGTACTAAACCTTTATGTCACTGGTGTTTAGAATAGCGCTTCAGTTCTCCCTTGCTCCTAACCTCCTCGTGGCTTGAACTCCATGATCATGGGTACCCGCATGGTCGAAGAACGTCAGAGTGACAAGAGACAACTACGATGCAATTTACACATAGATGAAACTCATTCGAAGTCCTTCCATCGATCGCTCATACAAACACATCGGGTTACAAATCTATACCTCAAGTCATTGCCTTACCGAATTACTCACACATGGCGATCGGACCGCAATAAGATGTCGTTGAAGAACACATCAAGATGAAAGCTTTATTGGTAATACATCTTACAATGTTTGGGGGATGCGATACATGCTGCTTGCAAGTATGGCTATCTTGGAGATGGATTGCTGCAGTGGTGAAGATGGTGGTTGCTATGGAGATCAGATGTGAAATGGAGGTGGCTAGGGTTTGTGAGTGGCTTCTGGTGAGAGGATGGAGGTTCTTCAATTCTAGCGTCTGCTCTTCACGAATTAGGTACGGGTCCCTTCAACTAAAAAAAGGGTACGAGTCCCTTCAACTAAAAAAGGGTACGGGTACCTAAATTGTAATGCTGGACAATACACCCCAATAAATCGGAACAATAAAAATAGTAAATCCACACTATGCATTCACGTTAACACTAATCCAGAAGAAATACCAAAAAAACTAAGAACCCTTCTTCCTCGGGGCGTTCACCTACGCGGGGAGAATAGTCAATGATTATGTCGTCATCTACCTCGCCTTCTCCTTCACTATGACCAACAAGACCAAGGCTTCAACCACAATGCGATCACTGAAGCCACCTGTACGGCGGGCTCCATCATGGCAGTCTATAAGCAACCAACGAGAAGAGGCAACATGAAAATAAAAATTATCACTCGACCTACCTCTTCACTCCATTCTCTATTTCTATTTCTTTGACCGATTCAAAGAGAAAGAGAAAAATACAAGATGGTGGATCATCCGTAGAGGATAGTGTTTTCTCAAAAAACTATTGTAGAGAAGTTGTTCCTCAGCCTCCAAAACTTCCCCAAGTATGGATATACCACTTATCCTATTTCACAGTTTGAAAAGCGCATTGGGTTGAACGTTCCATTATCATATTAGCCCTTCATAGATACTATGTTTAAATAAGTTCTTGGCCAATTACTATCTAATTTTACACCAAGACAGCACCCCGCCAGTTACTATCCACTTTACACCACGACAGATTTGGGGTTTAAATTACTAACAAAAATTAAAATTTGAATCTTACTAAATAAATCCATGTTTGAGAAAGAACAAAAAACTGGTGGCTGGGAATTGAATATGAAATACAAGTGAAAAAGATGCACAAACTGGACAAGAAATTTGTTTCCTTACTATTGGGTCTATACATTGCTAACAATCCCTTTTGATATCATTGTTGATAAAATAGGCCATATGAGAATGAATCCAAATACATATTCCTACCGCGCCCATCACATTTTTTTACTTACGACAGGGAAAAATATGTGCTTACGAAAAAATAGTAATAGGCCAGCCGGTTTGCTTAATTTCTTAATTCATTTAATTTTGTTACATGTCTACACAGATCATGGGATACAGACAGAATTCATGGTCTCCATTTCATTTTATTTTCTCGCGTAATATATGTTGTTTTCTTGCTTATTTCAGAAAAATACTGACATTATAAAATACATCAGCAAACTACTCACATGTTTTGAAAAATGTTTGTGACATATTTACAAAAATTATGCAGTGTTCAAAAACAACTACAAATTTTAAATAATATTATGGCATTCAAAAAGCTATACATCAAAATATTTTTCTTGTGTTTTTAAAACACATTCCTGACATTTAAGAAAATGTTTATGTAGTGTTAAAATATTCGCAATATTTTAAAAAATTAATGAAATTTTAAATTTTAGATATAAAAATGATCCTGCTTTACAGAAAATGTTCATGACTTTGAAAAACAATTATTTAGTGTTAAAAATTCTTCATGTAATTGAAAAATATTTATTTGTACCATTCAAGAAAATGTACCTGACACTTAGAAAATACATTCATGATTTTCAAAAGTGTGTTCATGACATTTAAAAAAATTATACAATGTAAAAAATTGTCTGAACAAGTATTTGAATGTTTTTAACACATATTTAAAACATGCTCAAAAGCTTGTGTTTTTAAATGTGCAATGCGTATTTGAAAAGATCAACGTGTATATGGAAATATTTTATGTGTGTTAAAAAAAGAGAAAGTTGATGAACTATTGTTGAAAGGAACACGTAAACCGTCACTAAAACAAACAGGAAAAAAACCACGCGGAAAGCTGGTCAAAACCCACCACAAAAACAAAACAGCAAAAATGAACCGAGCGAAAAACTGATCAAAACCACCACAGAAACAAACTTTCACGCAAAAAAACAATCAAATCCTTTCCTCCAGACCAGTATTAGGCCGGCCTCGAAAAGCTTACACACCCAAAAGAGGCAAGATCTATGGGTGATGCATAGCTCTCACTGCGTCGAGCGCTCACTTCAGTTGGCCAGCCCATTTAGCAGTGTGGGTAGTATTTGATTATGGTTTTACGATCCTTCGATAATTCTTCTATGGTTTATTACGATTTTGGGCCTTTCTGTTTTCATTTTTCATGTTTTCTTCTTTACCTATTTTTCATTTTAATATTAGTTTTTCATTTATTTTTCAATTTTAGGTTTTTTAAGAAATTCAAATATTCTTAAGGCTTTCTGCGAAAGTTAGATTTTATTTTTTCTGGAATTTCTAGAAAATGTTTTAAATTTTCAAAAAATGTGTTCATTTAAAATGTTCAAAATTCTAAAATTATTGTGTTCTCAAATACTATTTGTGTTTTGAACATAATGTTAAAACATTATAGAAATGGTTTGTGTTAAAAATTAGAGTTTTAATAAATTTTCATAATTTTAACATATTCACTTTTAAAAAAACATCAGAAATTTGAAAAAAAAGATGTTCAGAATATCAAGAAATGCATGAGCTTATAAAATATTCAAATAATGTTCTCAAAGTTTTTGAAAATGTTTGTAGTTTTATAAAAAAGAAGTGTTGGAAAAATCGTTTTGAAACATGTTCACTTTTTTTAAGACAAATCGGTGTTCTTTTCAAGAACCGAATATAAAAAAGAGCAATTTTTTTTTGGGAAATAGTCGTCCCTATAGCAGCTAGCTCGCTATAGTGTCGTGCGAATGGGCAGACCCATATGTGAACTCTACTATGGTAAACTGCAGCACCTTGCCACAGCGAGCGACAAATATGTGGTCCTCAATTGCGCTCCAACCAATGATCCTTGCTAAACGGCGACACCTTGCCACAACGAGCGGCAAATTCAGCGGTTCGAGCGGCAAATAGTTGCTCCCTCCATTTCACATTCTCAATGATGCGCGGATCTTTGAAGCCCAATGGGCCGACCCTGTGGGACATGCATACAGATCCAAAGGAAAAATATTAAGCCTTATACGATCTAAATAGAGACCATGGCATCAGGTGGACTAGAAGTAGTGCACCAGGACCCATTTCCAAACCTTTAGGGCAGGCCAGGTCACATAGCACCATGCCCATGTCCTGTTCGACTTTGATGAATGATTGATTCGTTTGGCCTCTATGGCCGATTCGAGGACATCCCAATTGAATAATTCCCCATAGACGCAACTCAAAGGCCTCTTCCCCACGCGGCTGTTAGAAGTAGGGCTGGATTACCGAGCTACTCGTTCAACTCATTATCATTATGCTCGTTATCATTAATCTCATTAATATTAATAGGCCAAAACTCATGTTCGGCTTGGTTCATATGAACTCGTTAAGATCGTGAGTGTTCATGAGTACTCATTAAGGTAATAAGCAACATAGAAGCACCCCATCACAAATATACAAAAGCATAAATTAAACAAGGACGTTCAAAATAGTAGCATAACGCGTGCAATACACAAGTCTGGTGCACATTTGCATAATCTAAACTTTAAAAATAGTAGCAACATGCTACAACCAGAAGCAAAAGAAACAGTCATAGGCAGAAGATGGAGGTGAGGAAAGTGCCAAAGTGGGTTGAGCCCCTAGGTAGGCTGGCGAAATTAACAAGCTAAAGGAGTTACTCCTGAAACTCGTTTGCTCGCTCATTAATCTTATAACAAGCTAAAAACATTGATCAGCTCAAGCTTTTCGTCTGGTCATAGTCAGAGGCTTTGCAAGTCAGGCGGCACACAGTGGAACACCGCAACCACCAACCAGCATCTAGTGCGCATAGACGGCAGGTGGATGGGTGCTGCGCGCAGGTAAACTCTTCTGACTTCTTTTTTCATGCGGATTTGGGTAGCGGTTTTGGCTAGGGATGCTGCATCGGAGAAAATAATGTTCATAGTTATAGTTCAACGCTGAAATTATGTTTTCTGATTACATAATCGTGCAAACAGCAATCCTGTTCCCCCACTTGTAGGTAAATCCGAACCAAATTGTAGCGATGGAATGTGATTAAAAAATTATTGCATGTACTTTATTTACTGTGTTTTTAGGGCATCCACATCATGACGCTTAAACAGGGATCGGTGCTGATTGACAGTTTCAAGGTCTAAACCCAGTCTCATGCATGACATGGACATAAAAAGTTGAATCGGGCGCTTCCTCATTTTTTGGACTGCGTCATAAAAAGCGGAGACGACCATGGACAGGGAGTCATGGTAGCATGAAGTCACGCAGCCGCCAGCGACGAGGTTGTTCGATGTGGCCATGGACGACAAGTCTTAGTCGGTACTGTTCGGCCGCTGGGCGACAAGGTCATTCGGTGGTGACATGGACGAGAGCAGCACACGAACCCTAACTCGTGCGATTGGAGTTACGTACGTACCTACGTGATTAGGATTGAAAATGGGTAACTGGGTAAAGTGGAGTTGCGTGCTTTAAGATTGACATCATATGATGTGGCATTCACTGGGATGGGTCTCACCTGGCCTGGCCTGAATTTTTTCCGATTTTATGGTCTCCCAGTATAGAGAGTCAGGGGGGCAGACCACAAAAGCGTTGCGGTGAGATGAAATGTGGAAAGAAAATGCACCATGACCAGTGACCAAGCCACGCAAAATTTCTCACAGTTCAGGGGCACTAACATCAGACCTTCGTTGCGATGTAGCAAGACGTTCAATTCAGACACTTTGGAAGAGATGAAGCATGGCAGGTGTAGGCGCCAGCAAGAGCGATAAGGCTCGGCGGCACGAGCCGGCACGCAGCGGGCGCGTGCCCGCGCGTCTACAGCGCGTGGCGTCACCATGCCGACACCCGCGCTACGTGCACGCACACCCATTGGCTGCCGTACCTTGAAAACGTATAGCACGGGGATTAAGATACTCCATAGCAGGTGCAAATGGAATCCTTCGTCGTTTGGCGTGTTGTCACTATTTTGTTTTACACAAATGACCATCACACCTTTTCCACTTACTGGATAAATTACACCAGTTAAGGACACAAGGAAAACGAAAATCTCAGATAAAAATAAAAGCACACCGAAGTCGTTGTATCTCATTTTTCTTTGAAATCTCTAGCCAAAAAAAGTGCAGAAGACCAAAAATACTCAGGCTAGACAAACTTTATAAATACCAGACGGCCATCCAACCGTGTACCTCAAATGCCCAAACACATTTCAAATGGAATTTGAGCAAACTCTAATTTTTTTATTTAAACCAGGCCGAATTCAACACATTTTTTACATATTTCATTAAACAAAAGCAAACATGATAACATAGCAAAAGTTAATCTAGTCCAAATTTTCGCTGGCGTCTGTGTTCCAAGTACTTGTTGATCCCCACGTCCGCCGTGAGCTTCTTTGTTCTATTTGTAAAGAAGACATGAAGCACACGAAAATAATTGACATTTTGATGGGGGCAATGTTGTTGGATTGCAAATGTAACTGTTCTCATGGCTGGTATCCATTAGTTAACACTACATTAGGACAGATGTCTACGTGGTATTATTTCCGTCGCTAGTGACATTGGTTTTCCAACCAAAATAATCTCTCGGCAACCTGGTTCACATATAAGTGGCATGCATTTTGGATATACCGCAGGTTTGAATTTTAAAGTTGAGAATTCCTATGTCATTTTAACGTTGGTTTGGGCTGGGTGTGAACTCTATGAAATTATATCGCCTTGGAGCAAATTTAAATCAATAATATTGCATTTATTCAAAATATATTATTTTAAATACTTAGACTAGAAGAATGCCATATGAAAAAATACTACTTAGACTAGAAACCTTAAAATCATAGCCCTAGATTTGTCTCCTAATTTTTTGTAAATATTTTTTCAGGGTTTATACTACCATAGTAGAAATTGGTGATCACAGTTGTACCTGAAAGAACTACTTCTTCCAGCAAACGAGAAAAACTACTTACATCAATATCTAAATCATCAAAAAAATTAAACCGGAGGGAGTAGAATCTGGCCAATCATGTCTACGTAGAGTTAAGCGAATATTAGGCTGACACCTGGAAAGGGGTATGCGTTTTTTATGGGAAGATCGAGAAAATTAAATAATTAACCTGGCAAGTTGGTGAAGGCACAGAGAGGGTGCGGCGAGAGGACGAGCTTGTACTACATGAAATCTAAAGTTGGCACATAAACCATGCATTGAATGCTTAATGTACAGGCCCTAGGAAAAAATATTTCCACATGCAGCACATGAGAAGGAATGAGATGGGTGCATAGGGGATGAATGGTGGACATTTATCTTGATTAATTTACAAATCATGGCGGTGATATCATCAATAATGAATGGCCGGATAAGGTGATATCACCGCGCTTCACCACATTTAGCAGCACAAATTCGTATAAACTCTCTCAATTTGGATCATATCCAATTTTGTATTCAGCTATAAAATCTATTGCAATTCTTATATTACAGGTGTTGAATGACGGAGAGATGGCACTGTCTTCTATCATAGTGTTTGAAATCATGTAAGAGGGGCTTCACATATATATCATATATTTTTAGTATTTTCTTCTGAACCATGAATGAAAGTTGAGATGCGGCTCAAACTTCCTATTGAGACTTTAAGAACGGTCCTACACACATATTTATATAACTATCCTACAAAACCAGCTGAGACAAGGTGTAGGCCTACGTGTTTGAAAAGTGGCCACACGAACAAAGCACAAGCAATTCAAACTAACATAACAAGCGAGGAAATAAATATTGAAAGGATGATTTCTTGATCACAAGCTGGAATTTTATATAGGGCAAGCTAGAATCCAGTGGTCCTATTACGTTAGAAGTGGTCCCAAGAAATATTCATTCGTACTCTTTTGGGGTTTTGTTTAAGGAATCTACAGTTTTTTTTCTTTTTTTTGCGAAAAAACTTCCAATCTATTCATCTTCAATCATGGCAGTACAACGAATACCAGAAATAAAAATTACATCCAGATTCGTAGACCACCTAGCGACGACTACAAGTACCGAAGTGAGCCGAAGGCGCGCCGCCGTCATCGCCTCTCCATCGCCGGAGCCGGGTACAACTTGTTGTAGTAGACAGTCGGGAAGTCGTCGTGCTAAGGCCCCATAGGACCAGCACCCCAGAACAGCAACCGCCGCCGATGAAAAATAACATAGATCGGAAGGATCCAAACCGAAGACACACGAACGTAGATGAACAACGACGAGATCCGAGCAAATCCACCAAAGATAGATCTGCCAGAGACACACCTCCACACGCCCACCAGCGATGCTAGACGCACCGCCGGAACGGGGGCTAGGCGGGGAGACCTTTATTCCATCTTCAGGTAGCTGCCGCCGTCTCGCCTTCCTGAGTAGGACACAAACCCTAACAAGATTGAAAAAAACGACTAAAAACGGAGCCCTCCCGCCGGCCCTTGGCAGGATCCACCGCGCCTCCATGGCCCTAGGGCCACCGGAGATGAGGCGGACCTGCGCCGGCACCGGCGAGAGGCACGAACCCTTAAGGAATCTACAGTTGGCTTCCCAAAATATTTTCTGTTGGTCTAGTCCATAACGTTATTACTTCAATAATTCCCAATTCATCTAATATTGTTTGATATTGTATATGTATAAAACAAAATAAAGATTGGTTGAAGCGAGTGTGTTGCCACCATAGAGGCCGCCTAGGCTAGTATCAACTACTTGCCAGTACACACAAAAAAAGTCTGTACAAGATTGGAGAACAATAAGCTTCCTAATAGACTCTTTCCGGTTTATCAAAAACGAACCAAGAAATGTTTATTGACCCATGGTTCAGCTGAACCTTGACTATCTGCCTTTTTTTCATGTGGACATAGGAGCTAGTTTTGTAGGCTAATGCAGCTTAGCATATTTTTAATCCCACCTAGCACACGAACTAATGCAAAGCACATAGGCAATAACATAAAAAAATACTTCAAATTTAAGAAGATTTGTTTTGCTTACATTGTGCATGTTTGTGTCTTATACCATGCAAATTTTCAAGAAGAACTCATATGTTTTGTGTGTTGTGGAAAAAAACCATGCTCCAAAAGACAAAAAATTGGATACTTTGCACATGGCATGGATTTTGAGTGGAACATAATCGACATCTACGGTCTCGAAACATGAAACTGTTGGTTCAGCAAATCTTCTCACCTCAAACGATTTACATCAAGAATAAGGTAAAACCCTTTGCTTTGTTTGCATTGTTGGATCATATATAGTGGTTTAGGGCAAGTCCAATAATTAATAAGACATTTTTATGTGTTCCATAACATCTGAAGTTAATTAATGTTTGCATACTTCTAAAAGAATCATACTCCGTCCGTCTAGGTGCATTAGGCATCTAAGAAGGTGCATTGTAATCTAGGCATGAAGAGATTGGGCTAGAACAAAAATTGAATTGTAGAGGAAGCCAATCACATCATTCCTTTCTCAACTGAAGACGTGCAATTAATTAGGAGATCCCTTCAAATCCCAATAGCGTGCTGCAGAAATTGCATGCATTGATCCTTCAATTAATAGATGTGGTATAATTAATATGCATCCAACTAGTACTACTGTTTCGCGCCTTAGCGTTTTAGGAGTAATTGATTTTTGTTAGATGCCTAATGCACCGAGACTGGTGGAGTAGTGGTTATCTCTAGCAATTAATTCTTATTGTTATCTCTAGCAACTAATGTTTGCATACTCCTAAAAATATAGAAAAGTGTGAAGAGAAAACCCTTAACTAAAAGAAATCAAACGTATTGTCATTTCTCTCCCTTCAAACTCATACACCATCCTATGTGGCACTGCTAAAATGACACCATTGTATGTGCCCTAAGAAAACATCACTTTCATAAGCCTCCACGTCATAAATAGAGATGTCAAGAAAAAACATGCTAGGCAATAGTTTATTTCTTACTATAATCGGTGGCAGTTAGTATTTTGCATGGCTACAATATTTGTGGTCATTAAAATTTGAGTATAAAATATGTGACTACAAGATAACTAGTAGTATGATGGAGAAAAAACGTCTTCTCCCAAGTGATAAGAGGATTTTGTGGGAAAGCTAAACTGAGGTTTTGTAGCTGTCCTTTTCCCATTCCGTCTCTTCTTCCAAGTGATCAAGAATCATACTGGTTAAGAGGATTTCGAATTTAGGTTTAGTATGAAAATAGTACTACATGACATCTCTAATCAAAATAGTTAATAATGGGAGGTCTATTGTAGTACCGAAACTACATCATCTCTCGCTCTATAAATATAAGCCAATGACTTTGGAACTGGCTAATAACTCCATAGGGCCTATGATTGATAGTCAATTTTAATCATCACAGCAAAAATTGGATTAGGGATTCAGGGTATCTTTCTCCACTACTACTACTGGCCGCTACTTCTGGCCGCTCACGAAGAATATTGCCAAGGCTAGGTAGCTAGTACGTTCCATCTGCAGCCTTCCAAAAATACTGCCCAACTGCCTGTGATGGATCACCAGCTATACGGGGACCCGTCCGCGAACAGCTTCTCTCAGCTGGAGGCGCAGATCTTCTCCGGCCAGCTGCCGCCGTCACCGCCGTGGCCGAATCTCGACGTTGACCTCGACGTTTTCGAGGACGACGTCGTCCGCGAGCTCCCAGGAAGGCCGGCAAACGCGGCATCGTCAGGCCCCGGCTCCCACAAGAAGCTCAGTCACAACGCGTACGAGCGCGACCGCCGGAAGCAGCTCAACGAGCTCTACCTCTCTCTCCGTTCTCTCCTCCCGGACGCCGACCACACTGTAAGCTATAGCTACATACACCTATAATATCAGTGTCAGGAGAGGTGGCATGAGACGAATCAAGAGTTCCTGATGTGCTTTTGCTGCCTTGTGGTGCTGTAGAAGAAGCTGAGCATTCCGACGACGGTGTGTCGAGCGCTCAAGTACATCCCCGAGCTGGAGAAACAGGTCGAGAATCTGGAGAAGAAGAAAGAGAAACTTGCTAGTTCCAACTGCAAACCAGAGGTACTGAGCGCAAGCGGCAGCATAGCTCTAAGTGTGTCAGCTACTTGCCTCAACGACAAGGAAATCATGGTTCAGATTAGCTTGCTGAGACATACGGATGCTGCTACAGCTCTACCTCTTTCCAAGTGTATAAATGTACTGGAGAACGAAGGACTTGAGCTCGTCAGTTCATCGACTTCCTGCACCTTTGGGAACAAAATGTTCTATAGCCTCCATCTTCAGGTAAATCTTTTTCTGTTAATACTAATTATAAGGTGGATGCATACAACACACACCACAATCATATACAAACACATAGCATTTACAAGTTTTTTATTGATGAAAGACATTCATTCAATCAATACATCATGGATTCATGGTGATATAACCATCCAGCCTTTGCATAGCACGATGCACACAACATTTACGAGTTACACACATGTTTCTAATATTGGATATTTATTGTATGGCCACTGACATGGTCACACATGCTCTGTTGTATCTTGTATGACATGTTCTACCTTGTTGACGTATAATGTGCTGCCTAGTCTCTTCCATCAGATTGGTCTTTTGGTTGCATTGGCTAGAGCATGCACTTCTACATGGTATCAGAGCCAAGAGGTCTTGAGTTAAAGACCCAGCTGACACAATTAAATTGCAGCCCACTTTCGGTCCACGTTTAGGCCTGAGGGAGCCACACGTGAGGGGGAGTGTTGACGTATAATGTGTTGCCTAGTCTCTTTCATCAGATCGATCTTTTGGTTGCATTGGCTAGAGCATGCACTTCTACATACATCAGTTATCTGTTAGACTATTACATGTCACCAACTATCTTGAAAGAAACGCCCCCAACGTCGTCCCCTAGGGCAACACAGGAGCAAGAAACCCTCTCGAACCACATCCCCTTCCCTCATCGCTGCCAAGCAAAGCCCCTCAGAAGTAGGTGGCGGTGGGGTCGTGCTGCCACCCCCCTCTCTCATCCTCGCATCTCATCCTCCTTGCCGCTCCGGTGCTTCGGAGTGACGGTGGATCTCCTCGCCAAATCCCACCCCACTAGAGCTCTGGGTCAGCTGCTGCCGTGACTCACCCTCCTTTATTTATGGGGCTGCGGATTCTTTCAGGGGCTGGAGTGCAGCCTCCTCCGACTGTTGGATCCAAGGGGTTCTAGCCAGCGGGATTGCGTCCTCTAGCTCCTAGTCCAGTCCTTTGGCCACTGCAGCTCCAGCCCTCTACTAGCCAGGAGCGAGAGTCAAGGTTGTCCTCTTCTAGATCTGATGTCCTAGTGCTTAGCGCCTAGCCGCTAGGTGGTCCATTCGGAAGAAGTAGGGGCTGCTTCTCGTGCTGGCCGTGGTGGCACCGGCCGGCCACCCGAGTGGTGGATGCAGTGTCCATTGAAGGGTCTTCATGAGGGTTCCTCTTTTCGGTGGCTGCTGTCAGTGGCTTGCACTGGCGAGCTTGCAGGTGCAGCTGGAAGGCCCCTTTGTGTATTTTGGTGGCTCTCACTTCAGCCAGTTTGCATTCGGTGGTGAGAATCTATGGGTGTCGGCTTGATGCGAAGGGCATGGTTGGTCAGCAATGGTGGTGGTGCAGTCACGACAAGACTATGATGCCCTTATAGGAGTGGGCTGCGAAAAGTGGTAGCAACAACACTTGATTGACATTAATTTGGTGATGGTTCTTGAGTACCCAATCTCGATCTCCGGGGTGAAAACCCTTGGCCTAAACGAGTTGGTTATAATTGGCAATGGTGATGTTTTTGCGCCATTAACCGTGTTGATGCATGGCATTGCTCGAATATGCTCGGACTTGTTCTTCAGGGTGAATATCTAGAATCTAGCCTTTGGAGGTTGGATCAATGACGGCGGTGCTTGAGCATTGTTCCCTTTCATATGGTGTTGTTGTTGAAGAATCTTTCTCATGGTCCTTGTGGTGTCAATAGATGGTTGATGCGGATATGGTCGTTATTGTACTTTATCGATCACATTTGATCCCTTTGGGGATTTTTCTGTTTCCTTGCTTAGGCATAGATTTTATCTTATATGACGTTGCCTTTTGTCAGCGTGTGTTTTTCTTTTGTATGTGTGTTGATGTTGGTTGTGTGCATCCTAGTTATGTAGAGCCCAGGTGTACACCCATTGTGTTTATATC
Source organism: Aegilops longissima (assembly GCA_021605205.1). Lineage (NCBI taxonomy): Eukaryota > Viridiplantae > Streptophyta > Magnoliopsida > Poales > Poaceae > Aegilops > Aegilops longissima. The sequence goes on along the minus strand of CM038677.1, from coordinate 791,821,210 downwards.
CCCTTGCTGGTTCATTTTGAGTCAATACAATCCACCCTTTATTGCAAGGATCAGTTGGACTATTTTACGTGGTCCTAGTCCTATTTGAAGGGTGCCAAAGTATTCACGGTTCTTCAGAACTTCAAATTTGGAACCTACGGTACAGTAAGTGATTTACTAGAGGTCCTACCCACACTGCCTCCGTCCTTACATGCATGCTTGGAGGGTTGAGCACATTATATATTGCCATGTACACATAATGTTCACATCGGATAACAGGGCTTCATTAATTGGAGTTGGTTTTTTTCCTTTTCTCTAAAAAAAGTAATATAACTATATAAGGGCATACAATGTAAGGAAAAGGCAATCGGAACTTCTTAGCCAAAATGACAATGGTTGTGTTGAAGGGAAGTGAACACCGATGGTGATTTGGGGCTTTCTCCGACGAGGACTTGCCCCTATAATTGACGATGCGGTAGTGTTGGATGTGTTAGGGCTTGGTGGTGCTAGCCCATAGAATAGAGTAAATGGTCGCCCTTGATATAGAAATGGACATTACAGGCGGCTCTAATACACAACTCTCAGGTGTCTTTGAGTTCCGCCTCTAGGCAATAATAGTTTATACTCGGAGTTCCAAGTATTGGAGGCGGTTCTAGAACTATGATTGTTTCCCACCGGAAGAGGTGTCTAAACAAAAACCATCTCCAATACTTGTGAATTGCAAGCGGTATCCTATGATCAACTTCATCCATTAGTTTCGTGTTATAGCCAGTTTCTACCCTAGAACTGCCTGTATTTTCATTTTAGGGCTGCAAATTAACATTTGGTGCAGCTGAACATGCATTTTGAATCCAAATACACAACAAATTCCTAGCAAACACCCATCGCAAATTCATCATATCACATATACATCCCCCATCCACATTTATCTCATAAATCATAATTGCATTGCACTTCATAATACATTCATATCTTTCCACATGCAACAAAGTCCTGGTACCTAAATTATATACAGTTTTATTGAGCAAACAAAATAAATAGCCATTTTGTTTTGTTGGTAACTTTGTTGCCGTTTATTTTGTCTACCATGCATTAGAGCCAATGGGGAGAAAAAAAACTTGACTCTAGTTACTCTATATTGAGCCCATGCATTGGGAGTGCTACATCAGTTCATGCTTCTGATCAGTCCCACATGTAAGCCAGTAGTGATACGATGACGTGGCCGACTTGCTGATGTGGATAGCGTGCATGTCAAGAGAAATACCATGGTGGGGATGAACTATTTAGGTATTATAGATATGCTCAACCATATGTTATTTATTGACCCTAATGTCTTCTTAACAAGACTTCAGATTTCACATTCCAATGTGACTTTAACTCCGTCATTGGAATTGAGGTTGAGAGATAAGATATGGTGAGATGATTCGTACATGTAGAGCACACGGATTTCTAATTGAATAGCAACTTAAAAAATATAAAACATTTCTAACAAATGGTAGACTTACAGATGTTACAAATGACACAAAGGTTGTCTTACTCGAACCGGCATGATCAAGCATTTTCATCCAAAAAATTAGTGCAACTAAAAAGAGACATGTCACCAATGTAACATTTTACTGGCACCACAAAAAATACTCTTGGAAAAATGATTTGTTTTGTATGACAAAAGATCACAATAGCAATGATGTGTGTATGTATCCTTGTTTACATAAACTAAAAAAGTTAATAGCCATAGTCATTGCAAAATTAGTGTGCATAGCCATTGCAAAATCTATGTGCATATGCATCAATTCAAAATAAGCTCAAATTTATTGTTTAAAACATTAAAAAAACATACCTAATTAGTGTATTTCTACAACTATAGTTGCACAAAATAAAGAATATATCTAATTAACACAATTCTACAAATATAGTTTATTAAAACTACAGTTACACAACTAAAGCATATATCCAATAAACCTAACCATATCCATGGAGGGATTATACCTCATGTTAAATGGGGAGACGGCAATGACAAGGGGTTTGCGGTGGTGGCTACTCTGTTGGGCTAGTGCACCGAGTCCCCTCGAGCTCGAAGAGGTGCAATGGGGTGATCATAGATGGCACAACACACATACCAACTTGCTAAGCCCGCTGATCATGACAATGATGGGTTGACATCGGTGATGGTGTCGTGCGGCAGGTCGAGTGCCGCCGACGCCAAGGAGAGGTGAGCAAGGGTTTGGTAAAATGGGATCTTGTAGTTAGTTCTTCTCTGCGTTAGACACGGCTTTGAATAGAAAGACACCTCTAATACTTAAAGTATCGACGCATTTCCACCTCTTAAACCACCTCCAATACGTAATTAGTAGAGGTGGTTCCTTGGCTCCACACTAAAAACCATCTCCAATAATATTTTTCATAGCTAAATTACATTATGTTTGTAGTCATCCTTACAACACAATGTTGATTTAATTATAATAACAGATATCAAAGATCACATATAAAACAAAAACACCTGAAATTTATCTCATCAATTGCATACATTCTTATCACAAAGTGCATTCCATGCCACTGTCATATAGGAAAATACATTGCACTTTGAGACAATAGGCACTTGTTTACTTAGAAAAAATAACTCATGAGATTACAGAGTACAACTCAGTTATACTACTAAAAGTACTACAAGTATTACGAAATAACTTTTGTTGATATGGACATGGCTTTCACGCCTTTCAAAAGGTCCTCGGTGTGAGCGGGCGCATACCTAGCAAGCCTGGTATAATTGGTTGCACCACCTCGCATCTTCAGTGAGATTGTGGCAGCCATGGCAAGGCCCTTCTCTCAATGTCGGTGGCAAGGGTCGATGGTGAAGGCAGTGGTGGTAAAAGAGCACGCCCCCTTCTAACCTCCCCCGATACAAAGGCAATAGTGGCAATGGAGCCTTTGGCAAGACACTCCATAGAGAGGGCACATACCTACTAGACCCAATAAAATGGGTGGCTCTACCTCATTTTTTGGTTCGATTGTGCTGGCCGCGGTAGGGGCCTCGAAGACAAAGGAAAGAATTGTAGTGGGGCGTGATTGTGGCAACGAGGGTGGGGCTCCTCGGGCGGCACGAGCCCATGCGCCACCAGCCATGCCCTCACCCTCTCTTGAATTGGGGAACCACGCCGTTGCCATTTGCAATAATGAAGAAAAATTGTGGTGGCGGTGGTGCAATGGGTTTGGTATCTGAGGGTTTACATACCCTACTAATAACTCTGATTGGATACATACTAGTTGGGGGCAGTTTGGAATTTGGAATCGCATCCATTAGTGTGTCAACTCATGGGAGGTAGTTTTACTTTTCAATACCGTCCCAGCATGCTCGTTAGAGGCATCTAGATGCCTTCGTGCTCAGAAATTCCTCCCTGGATCGCGAGAAATACTCAAAATTGCATTAGTGGACTATGCAAATTAGTTCATTTATCATTAACCTCAATCTTTAACACTTTATGGGGGCACATGGTTATGGGGGCACATGGTAGGGCCCCTCGACATGTGAGGAACTTCTAGGGTTGACCTTCTACCCGAATAGTTTTATATCAAAAAGTTAGTAGCAAATATAACTCTCATTTAACGTAAATTATTTAAATAAGGTGGTAAATGACCGTAGGGTTCTACATAGGTTAGACAAAAAAATAAAGTCACATAGTGTGATCCCAACAAAAAACCATAATATAAGGTTTCATTTTTAACCACGTGGAATACTCCGCTCTATATAACGACACTGCTTTGAGGGTGCACATGAAAAAACTTATAGCTTACGTTAATAGTTTGAAGAAATATAGAACTTACACCCTCATGATTTGTGCCAATGGAGTAGATATATTTGATGGATTCACTTCAATGTATCACCCAAAGAGTGGGACCTTGGGTCTACCTTGAAAGTGGAGGGGAGAAGGCAAGAGAGTGGGCTCTTAAATCTAGTTGATGATGGGGGTGGGGGAAGGGGGGAGAATGTATCTGGTGCACCGGTGCTTGTGGTGCTACCAGTGCACCGGACACATTAGCACATTTACTATCACATTGGCATAACATCAATATATGTTTTCACAAAATCCAAAAAAATCTAACACATTGGCATAACACCAATATATGTTTTCACAAAATTTTGTATCAAAATTTGAAACATTGCTCGAGATACAAAAATGACAAATTTGACATCAGTGTGATAATGTGCCAAATCTAAAGCCCAACTTGTGTTATATACTATTCAGTGTCAAATTTGTCATTTTTATATCTCAAGCTATTTTTTGAATTTTGAAACAAAATGTTGTGACAACATACAATAATGTTATGGTCATATGCTGGATTTTTTTCAATTTCCTAAAAACATTTGAAAATGTCCTAAAAACGTTTGGTGCACCGGTAGCACCAAATGGCCCCGTGCACCAGATACATTCTCGGGAAGGAGGTCGTGTGGAGGAGAGACAGAGAGAGCGATGTTAGGGAGATAATGACTAGATTGTGACTATATTGTCTCAAGGGACAATCGACTTTTGAGAGGGTTTTGTGTAGAAAACAACCTTAAATTATTATTTTTTGTTTAGAAAAATTGGCTTGGCGGTATCTAGATATCCATGGTGGTTTTCTAAAATAGTATTCATGGATATCACTTCGTAGTTTTTGCCGACTGAGACACCATAGCTGAGAAATGTTGGGGTTTTCGCCGTACATTTTCAGCCTAAACCAAGTAAAAATTGGATTGGATCATTTTTATTGTCCAACATTGGTTTGACCCCATTTTCATTATCAAAGGGATCACCGTATTAGCACACACAGTTTTATCTCGGAAAATGAAGCACACCAATATTCATTTCTTATTTAATTATTTATTATTTCAAGAACATTGCAACCAATCTTGTAAATGCACGGACAGGTGACAAATATATTGTGGGTCTAGACTGTCATCTTTTCAACAGACGAATCAAGAAGCCCTATTAATTTGTAACATCGCTATATGGATTTTACAAAGTCAATAGTAAAGAATAGCCATAACATAGATCACGACACGTAATTATTATTCATTTATCTTAAAAAGTATCATACCAAACCGTAAAGATATGTTTTGCATCACTTTAGAAGGTACTGCTTGGAAACCAAATTATTAACATCATGAAATGGGGGCTACTTTTAGAGAAAATGAAATTTAGAATTTAATGCTATTTTAATGCATTTGGTAGATTTCCAAAACATAAGTCACCAAGAGAGACTTTTCTGAGAGACTCCTTAAATCGCCCCTATTTTGTAGAGGTGATACGTGAGGCCCTTTTGGTTCTCTAGAGATATATGATCATGCTGCTCTTCTGGCTCTTTCAGTCTGTAGTGGTACTTTTTAAGTATTTGGAGATGATGTATACTGATCATAAAAGTGATAATAAATGTGTACAATATGCTCTCGTGATAAGGGTTAGTTGGTGGGTGCAGCGTACTTGTTTTTGCTTGAGTTGAATTAAAGAAGGTTTATATTTATTTCTGCTAGATCGTGCTACAATAGAAATATTCAATATGTATAGTGCCACTATAAATGTCTTATAAAACATGAAGAAATTGAGTATTGTGAAGTCTGCCACAATAAGGCCATGAACCTCACTATTTTATCATCTGGCCAATTTCTACTAAAATTTATTCTCTTAAGTTTCTTATGAGGACCTTTTATATTCTCATCTCTAATCTATATATAGTCAGTCACTTGTTATCAGCATTGCGATTTCCTGCAACTGGTGCAGTGCACTCTCGATCGACCCCCAATAAAAAAGTTTAAAACTTAAACAGAGCGTGGCACAAATATGTTCCTCGGGATAAGGAGTAAAGGAGCAGATAGCCAAAACTCTTCCTAAAACAGCTGGTTGTTCACTTTCAGTATTTGATTGCAGCCAGGCAATCGAGCTATTGCTAATTATATAAGGTTGGTCGTTTAACCCAGTGGTTGGAGCGCTGCTTTGCCTCCTAGCCGGCTTGGGATCAAACCCAGGTTCTCACACATTCTATCTTAATTAAAATTAATATAAAATAGAAGCAATATTGTCTGTTGTCTTAAATGAGAGGAAAAATGAAGTGTCGATAGACTTACAAATCTTACGTTGGTGATCTTACATTTCTACATCTAAAGTTGCAGACAATATTTGTGCAACTCTAGGTCTCCCAGTGCACAACAACTTGGCCAACTCCGAAATAACAATATGTATCGCCTTTAGCAAATAAAAACAGATGTTAATAGGTCCATGTAACTATTGTACTGTATTGAACGGCAAGCCAACAGGGTTTTTACATTAATTAATGTACTGTCCTGATATATGAAACATGACTTCTTAACACACAAGAAGTAAATTATTAGGAAATGTCGACTTGTTTGTGTTGCTTTTATGTTAAAATTTACTCACTTACATGTGTCAGAATATTTGCTTTTACTCACGGAAACCTTACTGTCTAATCTCATAATTTTTGTCAAAACAGAGAAGTCAAGGAGCGCTAAACATGGAGTGTCCATCATTCTGTGACAAATTGGAACAAGCAATCAGGAAAACAGCAGGACTATATCTGCAGCAGTAGTGGATTATTGTTCTTAACTATCATAAATAAAGATTTCTTAAATAGTTATAAGATGCTTGCATACTGCGTTGTGGGTGCTCCATATAACTTTGTGTGTAGCTTGTGTTCCGTGTGATCATTGGCTGTATATGCTTGAGTAAGTACATTTTGTTATGTATGAATGTATCAAACACATGGAGGTGAGATCGATAGGATAAAGCAAAGAAAGGAAATAAATATGATGTGTATGTGGGAGTTATCGCATCTGGAAGATTTAAAGTATACCCTATCTTGCGAAAAGGCCAAAAAGTCATATATTAAAATCAACTAACAATTACAGGACCGTTCTTAATAGAAGTTAGAAAAATACACACATGTCCTTGGGAAAATTGATGTTGTCTTCCTCCTACACTTGTCTGTGGCAGGCCATGAGCAAAATTAACTCGATGCGCCTCTATACCTCTACATCACCATCGTAGCCAGGAAACATTGTTGACGCAGCGGCCGGGAAGGCTGCCAGCCGCGTCTAGGGAGGGAATCATCACCGGGTGCATTGCCACATATTTATGATTTCAGCCTTCACTTTGTAGCAGCAAAATGTCATCAACCCTGGTGGGCATCAAAGTTTTCTGGAAGTGAGTTGCTGCAGCGGCGATAATCTGCATGTGTTGGTCTACCATGGGTTCTAGTTCAGCGATCAAGATGGAGTGGTTCCCAACACCATTGAGGACTTCAGTGTAGCCCACTTGTTGGACTTCTTCAAGTGCGGAGTAATACGTCATAAATGTATCTATATTTTTGTAGTTTTCATATCATAATGTTATTGAATATATAATATCTTATCGTTGATTTGGACTAACATGTTAATAAAGTGAGAGTGCCTGTTGTTGTTTTCTGTTTCTTCGACTAAACAAGAACAAGTATTTTCCAAACGTCCAAAAATCCAAGAAAATTCCGGAGTTAATTTACATCAAAAGAGAAAACATGCACCAAATTGTGGAGCCGGGAAGTCCATAGGACCAGACACCCCCTTGCATGACCTAGTCTTACGGCATGCCGCTAGGGTGCGGAGCCCTGGGAGCCGCCTCCCTTCGGTTCTAGCACCCCTGGCTCATAAATACTTTGAAACCAATCTCAGAATTATCGTGGATATTTTTGCACCGCCACTTCGCGTTTCAGTGCAATCTCATCCACAACCCTAGCTATTCTGGTACTCTGCCGAGGCGATCTCGTCTTCAACTCAACACTGATCTCCATTGCTCCCATGATGAGGTGAGTGTAGCAGTATCTATGTAGCATCTTCTCGCATGCGTCATACGATGATCACCTGAGCTACCTAACATGATTTTGATCCATATGATGTAATTTTTGTGGTTATATATTGCTATGTGATAAATTATTACTTCATGATTAGATTATATATGTTTCCTTTGCGTAAATTATAGATTTAAATTTCTCTTTGATTCATTAGTCTAAGTCAGCTTAGATGAAAGATTAGTAGAGTAGTGTGCATTAGATGGAGTAAATCTCTATATGTGAAGTATTCCGGTGACAGTAACAGAAAACTTATAATGCAATCTCAGCACCGATCTCCGCTGCTCCAATGATGTAATCTCATGAGAGTATTGCGATGCAATCTCATGTCCAGCTCTCTTCTGATACTCTGCCGAGGCGATCTCATCTGCATCTCAACATCGATCTTCGTTGTTCCCATGATGAGGTGAGAGCAGTCCATCCTACTTACTATGAGTTCGTAGCAGTATCTATATAGCATTTTCTCACATGCATCATACAATGATCACATGAGCTACCTAGCATGACTTTTATCCATATCATGTAACTTTTGTGGTTATCTATTGCTATGTGATAAATTATTACTTTCTGATCAGGTTATACCTATTGACTTTGCATTATTTTAGATTTAAACTTTCTGATTCACTGATCTAATTGTTGGTTAGCTTACATGAAAGATCGGTAGAGAGAGTAGTGTGCATTAGATCGAGTAAATCTTTGTATGTTAAGTATTTCGGTGGCAGTAAAAAAAACTTACAATTGTGTTTGTCTCATTAAGGATAAAAATATAGTTGACTCATTGTCCCCGTAAGGTCTGAGGGACGAGGAAAATTATATTATCAATTGTATGTCATTTCACTCAATGCAATGTTTTGTTTTATTACTTAATATTTTAAGATGCATGATAGATTTCAATCTCTTGGTGAAGTATCAATTATAGACGAAATGGTTGTCAATCTATAGATACACATACATACTACGTATATAAAGTATGTTGCAAAGACTTGGCGAGAATGCTCAAGGGTGCCGGTTCTAAGAGCATCTCCGGCCGTTGAGCCCCCCAGGAGGCATTTTTCGCCGCCTGGGGGGCTGCCGGCGAAAAATTAGGCGTGGGGGTGGGAAATATCCACTCGTTGCCCCCCCCACGCACGTATCCCGCCACCACCACCACGGAACCGCGCGTCGCCTGATGGGGCTAGCCGACGAGCAGCCCGCGCTTGCGCGGAGCGGGGGGGCGACACGGCTCGGTGCGGGACGGCGTAGGCTCGGGTGGGGTGGCGAGCGGAACTGGCGAGGTGAAGCAGCGCCATGCCGAAAGCAGCCGGGCGCGAGGCGGCGAAAGGCGAGGCGGCGAAGGGCGCGAACCGACCAGCCGGCGGCGGGCGAGGCAGGCGAAGCGGGCGGAGCCGCACGCTGGGCAGGTGGAGCCGCCGCGCAACTCGGCAGAGGGAGGAGCCGGCGAGGCGAGGAGGCGGACGGGCGGCCGCGACGCAGCTTGGGCGGAGCGGTGGCGGACGGCGAGGAGAGGCTCGGGGTGCTCGGCGAGCCCTCGCGCCGCGTAGGGAGCCAGGCCCGCCGCACGCGGAAGCTAGCCGACCCACACGGCCCGCGGAGCTGTTGTCCGGCGGGGAGGCCGCGCTGGTGCAGGGGGTGGACAACGTGTCGGGGAGCGCGTGCAGGCTGGAGTTCTCGGTCGGGAACGCCGGCAAACGGTGCGAGTCGAGCAACGAACAGCCCATGCGCGTGCTGGTCTCCACATCGGGCGGGAGCAAGACCGCGGTGCACCGCTCCGATGGCTACGGCGGGGCGCCGTCCTCCTCCTGTGGCGCGAGCGCGCTGTTCGGCGGCGGACCGCTTCGGCATCAGGCGAGGATGCAGGCGAGCACGGCGGCGAGCAGGCAGGGAGCGGCGAGGCAGCGCGACGAGCAGAGGAGCAAGGCGGCGAGCGGGGAGACAGACGCGCGGCAGGGGAGAGAAGGAAAAGAGAGAGTGCACGTGGATGGAGCCCGAAGAAAAAGGGGTGAAGAGAGGGATGAGAGGCTGAATGTAGGCCAAAAAACATGCAAAGCCTTCTCTCTCCTCCCCAAGAGACCCCCGGTGGGCTGGGTTTCGCCTCGGAGCGCCGGCTTTAATTTTGGCTCAATCCAGCGAAAAGTAAGCCTTAAGGGGGGAGGGGGCGAGTGGAAGAAAATTTAATCGCCGGTGGTCAAAAAGTGGCCCTGGGGGGCTCTAAGTTTAAAAGTAAGAGTAGAGTCTAGTAGAGTCTTTAAAGGCTCGCTGAGAAGGAATAATAAATAGACAAAAGTAACTGCAAGCATCTCAGGGCGTCTGCCTAAGAATGACGTGATTGAAATGAAAGGCATGGGCTCCGCAAGCGTCTCGACCCTTTCAGAAGAAAAAAACTCCTCAACCATCCCAAGATAAAAAGAAGTATGACACTATGTGTCGGACTCCGATGGTCATAGTGAGATCGGTGGTCTATTGACTCGGGAGCAGAGCACTGGGCTTGGTGGTGCTGGCAGACAATATAGGTGCGAGCAGAGGACATGGTGGGGCTAGCCGGCAGGCGCTCGGCCACCTGGTTTCTTTTTTTTTCTTTTAATGTTTTTTTTAGAAAAGGAGGATGTACCCTCGGCCTCTGCAGCTGGAAGATGCATGCAGTCATTTTATTAATTATTTTCAAAGATCATACACAGTGATATATCAATAAGCCTGAAGCCATCATCTTGACAATGTTGTTGCTACTCCTATCCCCTTGATGAAGGTGTGCCGAATGTCCGAGCCTAATACCAAACAGACATCGCACCAAAGCCTAACATCTAAAGCCGGATGCCCCATCCAAGACACTAGCTGGATTGGGTCACACACCGGCCCGCCACACTCCCAGTGAGCACCGCACGCTGCGAGGGTCGTCACCTCCATCTTACATCGATCCATCCTCAGAGCAGAACTGATGCATCGACCTTGCCAGGCCTCTCTGTCATCGACGTCACCATGACGCCAGACAGCCTGCTCCTCCTGCGCGAGTCCATCTTCGCGCATCGGACGCCGAGTCACCACAGTGCCATGCGGCCGAGATCCGCCGCCATCAATGAGTGAGATGACGCACCGCTCCACCAAAGAATCCGTTTGCTGCTCCCTCGGTCACATGTGTACCTCCAAGAATGACGCCCCCAAGGGGGGAACGACACCAGAGCGCCGCCGTCATCCGATCATCCGATCTAGGGTTTCCCCGGAGGTAGCAAAGAGTGGCCTTGAACTTCTTCACGGCGATGCCTTCAAGAAGGGAACTACGCAGATAGCGCCGCCACCGCCGGCCTTGGCAGTAGCCGAAAGCAAGTTTTCACCCTAATCTGTTCGAAGGAATCCAACTCCCGTGCACGGCCGCCGCCATCACCAGGCTGAGCATACGCCGCCACCGGCACCTCCACGATGCGCAGAGGCCGCGAGACTCGCCGCCACCACGCCTGACAGGCAGCCACGGCCAGGCCCGGGCACCTCCTAGATCCAATCTGGGGTCAAGAGCCCAAGGCCGCAGCAGCTGTCAAGGCGGCACCACCAGACGGGGGCAGGCCCTCCACCCCGCCGCAAAGCGAGCCACCGCCGGAGCTTCGAAGCGCCATGCCACCAAGCCCACCGGGAACGACTGAGCCGCCTCGAAGAAGAAGGGAAGTCGCGCCAGGAGAGAAGCTCCGCCACCGCCAACACTGCCTGGGCTTTGCCCAGCGGTGGCTCTCGGCGGCGGCGAGAGGGGTGGGAGGATGGAGGAGGGCCGGTGGCGGGGGCGGCTAGGGTTCCCCGTGTCGCCTTCGAGAGGGACGCGGGGGACGGGCCGAGAGTCTGCAAGCGGCCCTTTTTTCTCCTAATGTATGATTGATCACCACGATGGGCCATGAGTGAACCTGTCAGTGCTATTTGTTTCACCACTAACGTGTGGGAGACCCTTCAGCGGCAGTTCTGCTATCAATTTTTCAGGAACGCGCGAGAAAGAACGTCTTTTTTGTTAGATAGAAAATCAAAACCATGTGCATCGCAAGTGACAAACATAAGAGAGTGTCATTACTCTTGCAACTTCTAGCCACATCCCACAGGCGACACAAGACAAGGCTGTTCCCAAAGCGACTCTAGAGTAATGACACTTGGAACAGCAGCCAACCACGGCACAGTCGATGAGGTAGCCAGTGCTTGGGCTGGTCAGGCTGGTCATAGTGGGGAGTAACTTAGACTAGTGTCATGCATATGATACTAGTCTAAGTTATTACCTTCATAATGCAAAGTAACATAATAGTAGTATTATAGATGGCTTCATTTATTAGCTCATAGACTCATCTTATCTTGGAAAGTGTTATGTTACAGTAACATATTATGTTACCACCTCTCATTAATTACTTGTCACGTAAGCAGATTTTTCTTAAAGTGCGCTATGTTACTACTTATGTTACTCCTACTAGTAACTTAGACTAGTAACATGCATATGTTACTAGTCTATGTTACTACCTTCATAGTGGGTAGTGTCATAGATGTGGTAACATAGAGCATTTCATTTATTACTTTGTAGATTCATTTTACATTGGGAACCGCTATGTGATGGTAACATATTATGTTACTCCATTTGTATCTCTCCTCATTAGGCTGGTCATAGTGGGGAGTAACTTAGAGTAGTAACATGTACACGTTACTACTCTATGTTACTACCCTTATAGTGGGGAGTGCCATATGTGTAGTAACATACACATGTTCATTTATTGTCTTGTAAACTCATTTTGCATTGGAAAGCGATATGTGATGGTAACATATTAGGTTACTTTATTTGCCTCTCTCCTCATTAACTACTTGCCACATCAACATTTTTGCTTATATGGCATCTATGTTACTACCTATGTTACTCCCACTATGACCAGCCTTAATTACTTGCCACATCATATTTCTTACCTATGTAGCATGCATGTTACTATCTATGTTACTCCCACTATGAGTAGTCTGATGGGGTGAAGCTCGCGCGCACGCGCAAAGCACAAAGAGATTGGAACCAGACTTGGCACGAGAAAATAATGTACATTGGATGAGAAGGTTGTCGATCGACTTGACACACTGGGAATAAAGGGGGCTTGTATCATCAGCAGCAAGACCATGCCGCTTCATCCACTCCCCGGTCCAGTGGCGGTTGAGGGCAGCCTTAACTTAAGGAGAGCGTGGCCGCGCCAAATAAGCTTGTGAAAAGGCCATTGTGCTCTTCCCATGAAGAACGCAAGATAAGCCGAGTGGACCGAGAAGATGGCGACATGCTCCCATGCCCAGCAGAAGCGATCCGAGATGCCAGGCGCAAGCTGAACAAGGTCCGACGCTCTGGAAACACGTTGGTTGTTGGACCGCCGAACCGTCAACGCTGATTGTTTTTGAACGGTTTGCGAATGTATTGTTGATCTAGAGAATGTGGCAGCCGCCAGTGGTCCGAAGCGGTGATGGCCGAGGCGGAGACATGTCTGAGCGCGAAATGGTGACGGTGGTGATGATGGTCGATGGCGACGGAAAACTTGCAGAAATGGTTTTGAGAGATATCGTGTATGCTGCCAACGGCCTAACCATGCCTTTTCAGCAAAGTTACCAGTAGCAACGCACTGAACACACGTACTTTACCCCCACTTCCCAACGCGTGACAAAGGCTGCTGGGTCTAAGTAAAGTTACCGTGGTTGCATCCTTAGTCCTGGTCTCCTCCTCCTGGTAATAAACTGTATTATTTGGACCCCCCTAGCTATAATTGACACAAAGCTGGGGAAAGATAACAGCACGCCTCACACAATACAGAAATTCAAAACCATTCACCATTTCACCATTTTGTCTCAAGGCCTAGCCATTAGAGAGCCCAACCAATCCAAGTGCATATGCACGCAGGCCGGAGAACTCATCATCAGATATGGGTAGCTTCCTGCCATGGGGATCATTGTCTCTGGTACTACTTGTCTTGCTACAGTCCATGCTTCACTTGTCCTCGGCCTGCTTCGTGGAGGAGAGAGCTGCTCTACTAGACATCCGATCTTCCCTGATAACAGCGAGCTCCACTGGGGCACCTGATTCATGGGGGGAGGATAATGATGACTGCTGCTCATGGGAGCGTGTGAAATGCAACAATCAAACACGGCGAGTGTCTCATCTCGACCTTTCAAATGCAGCAGATCCATGGTCGCCTTGGGATTTAAACTTGGCGGTGTTTTCGGCATTTCATGACCTGCAGTACCTAGATCTATCATTCAATTCTGTCAGCTTCCAAGGTACGCAGAGTCGTGCCTCGAAAATCTCTTAGCACAATATGTATGTGTGGTTGCTTCTTACTCTCATAGTTTCACGAACAAAAATACTTGCAGGGTTAATTGGACTGTCCAAAAAGCTTCGATATCTCGACCTCAGCAGCACTACGTCGGGAGGGGATTTCCCGGAATTTATCAGTGAACTTGTTTCGCTGGAAGTCTTAGCTCTCAATTATAACGACATGGGCGGAGTTCTTCCATGCGCAGGTAGTACAAACTTTTGCTTCTTATATATATATTACTCCCTCCGTTCCTAAATATTTGTCTTTCTAGAGATTTCAAATGGTCACCACATACGGATGTATATAGACATATTTTAGAGTGTAGATTCGTTCATTTTGCTCCGTATGTAGTCACCATTTAAAACCTCTAGAAAGACAAATATTTAGGAACGGAGGGAGTACTAGGTTAGACGTTAAAATTTCATTTTATAATTCCTCTCGCATACCTACACTTTCAAATTGATAACCATCCCTCACACTGTCATACCTACATACTTTGCAGCTGTTGAAAATCTGACAAACATGAGACAACTGAATATGTCTCGCAATAGCTTCAGCGGAAACCTCCCTGCCTCACTATTTGCACTTCCTCGTCTAAAGGTCCTAGATCTCTCCGAAAATGACTTCGCTGGGCCTATTCCAGGGAGTTCATTCTCAGGGCCAATTTCACTTGAAGTCTTAGATCTCGGGGGTAATAACCTCAATGGAACTATCCCGGTTACAGGTAAAAAACAAAGTTTTTACTTGTATTGGAAAAAGGGATTTCAGACTTCAGTTTGTGCCGCCTGACTTTATTATACTAATGGCGTCCATCACAGCTTTCAAAAACATCAGGTATTTGGTTTTATTTGGCAACCAATTCGGTGGATCTCTCCCTGCGTCATTACTTGCACTTCCTCATCTGAAGTTCCTAGATCTGTCAAAAAATTACTTTGAGGGACGTTTTCCTGTTAGTCTGTCTTCAGAACCAGTTTCACTTGAAGTTTTATATCTCGACGAAAATAGCATGAGTGGAACTCTTTTGGCTGAACGAGGTATAAAATGAGCATTTCCTGCTTACATCACTGAAATTCATGTTGCCACTGTTTCTATTTGTTACATGATTTACCTTTGTTTGCAGCATTTGATAATCTCCAAAACCTACGAGTGTTGTCTTTGTGTTTCAACAACTTTAGTGGAAACATTCCAAAGTTTGCATTTGAAAATCTCCAGAACCTACAAGAGTTGTATTTGGATTTCAACCAATTCAGTGGAGACATTGCAACATCTGCATTTGGAAATCTCCGAGACCTACGAGAGTTGTCTTTGAGTTCCAACCAATTCAGCGGAAGCATTCCAACAATCATGTTCTCACTTCCACATATTGAACAGATTGATCTCTCAACAAATTTCTTTGGCGGAGAAATTCCAATAAATCCATCATCGAATCTTTCACTGTCCCTTAAGAGTCTTCGGATATCCCAGAACAATTTGAGTGGTAGATTTTCTTTCTTTTCGCTTGGAAATCTCACAAAATTAGAAGTGGTGGACCTTTCAAGCAATGCTAATTTAGTTATTGATGTCAATATTCCTGGATGGACACCGCTGTTCCAACTGAAAAAACTACTGCTCTCTGGGTGTGACCTTGACAAGAGCATTGTTGCAGACCCACATTTTTTACGCACACAACGTCATTTAGAGTTGCTTGATTTGTCCAACAATAATCTGTCGGGTAACATGCCGAATTGGTTGTTTACGAAGGAAGCAACACTGAATTTTCTGCTTCTTGGTAATAACTCGTTAACTGGATCGCTGGGCCCAATATGGCATACCCAGCCTTTTCTTTTGGTTATTGAAATACAGATGAACCGTATCAGGGGACAGTTGCCGACCAACATCAGCTCGTTGTTTCCAAGATTGCTTACGCTAGATATTTCTAGTAACAACTTATCTGGGCACATGCCACCATCATTGTGCAAGATTATGCAGATGGATATTTTAGACCTATCGAACAACAGGCTTTCTGGGGAAGTTCCCGCTTGTGTTTTTAGTTATACAAATGATTGTCAAATTAGCATCTTGAGGGTCTCAAACAACGAACTTGGTGGTCTGATTTTTTCTGGGGTTAATAGTCGGATCACTATAGATGAATTGTACCTGGATAGGAACAAATTTGAAGGAACAATACCCCATAATCTGTCAGGTGATTTCAGTGTCATGGATTTGCATGATAACAACCTATCTGGAAGACTTGACGCTTCGTTGTGGAATCTAACTTCTTTGTCCGTCTTGAATCTTGCTGGCAACCGTATAACAGGCGAAATTCATCAGAAAATTTGCGGCATCTCAGAAATTCGCCTTTTAGATCTATCAAGCAATAAACTTACAGGGTCTCTACCGAACTGCAGCTTTGTACTACTCAATTTTCTTAACCTGTCGGGAAACTCCTTATCTGGCGATTTTCCTTATACCCTTTTCAACACATCAAATATGATTTCCATGGATATCAGACAGAATCAGTTCACAGGCAATCTGCACTGGCTAGGTTATTTTGATAACATTAGGCTACTTTCCTTGGGCAGAAACAAGTTTGAAGGACAGATTACTCCAAACCTCTGCAAACTCCTGTACTTGAGGATAATTGACTTGTCACACAACAAGCTTTCTGGTTCGTTACCATCATGTATTGGTAACATCTCTTTTAAAGGAGACATAGATGATCAAATTTTTCAGTCGGTCGAAGGGTTTGAAACTTACTCCTATACCACTTCTTATGACTTAAGAGACTTCACCTTTGCGACGAAAGGTAATCTCTACACATACGGACGAAGCTTCTTTGCTTCTATGTCAGGCATTGACCTATCCGCGAACATGTTGGGTGGAGAAATTCCCTGGGAGCTAGGAAATCTGAGCCATATCAAGTCCCTTAACCTGTCATACAATTCCTTTGTTGGCCCGATACCGACCACCTTTGGCGGCATGGAGGAGATAGAAAGCTTGGACCTCTCCCACAACAAGTTGAGTGGACCAATACCTTGGCAGTTAACCCAGTTATCTTCTTTGGGGGTGTTCTCTGTGGCATACAACAACTTGTCAGGATGTATACCAAACTCTGGTCAGCTCGGCTCATTCAGCATGGATAGCTACCTACCCAATACCAACCTTCACAATTCTACTCAGGCGAATACTTGTGCTGCTCCCGGTCCAGATTCTGCTGCGGGGAAAGATGTGGAAGAGACGCCGAGTGATCCAGTTCTATATGTGCTCACAGCTGTCAGCTTTACGTTGGCATTTTGGGCCACTATTGGGTTCTCATTTTGCCATCCTTATGGAAGATCTGTAATGCTCAAGCGGTAGTGCTTGAGCAATTACACATTGCAAATTATGTAACTGAACCGTACTATAGTCATGTAGCGCTTGAGCATTACATATACTTTAAATGTATAAGATCCATGGAGCTTCCTTAAATTTCTTTCTGGCTCTGTAATGTGAACTAGTACTCTACATTGTAACAGATTGTACTATTTCTTATTGAGAACGCATCAGACCCTTACCTATGGAGCAAATAATGGAGGTTCATCAGTTCATGCAGTCATGCTAGCAAAGTCGCCGCTAATCCCTTCTCTTGCTTGTTCTAGACGACCTTTTACCCTTTGAATCTACTCCCTCCGTTCCCAAATAATTGTCTTTCTAGCCATCTCAAATGGACTACAACATACAGATGTATGTAGACATGTTTTAGAGTGTAGATTCACTCATTTTGCTCCGTATGTAGTCACTTATTGAAATCTCTAGGAAGACAATTATTTAGGAACGGAGGGAG
This sequence comes from Aegilops longissima, assembly GCA_021605205.1. Lineage (NCBI taxonomy): Eukaryota > Viridiplantae > Streptophyta > Magnoliopsida > Poales > Poaceae > Aegilops > Aegilops longissima. Next base: position 791,803,273 of record CM038677.1, on the reverse strand, counting down.
TAATTCTATGGCCAGTGGCACCAGCATACCTCCATCATCAGCCACTCCACTATTTTGAACATTTTGCTAAAAAAAACTTATCACTCTAGTCCATAAAAAGGAATTTATCTAAAACTTCGACATTTAGATAGTTATAAAACTAAGCCATACTGGACAAAATGCCATTTATTGATAGTGCCTGAGCAATTACATATCCTTACTGAAGATCTGTAATGCTCGAGCTGTAGTGCTTGAACAATTACAAATTGTAATAAGTTATGTAATGCAAAAGAGTATTGCAGTTATGTAGTGTGCATTCCTGAAATTACTTTCTGGGTATGTAAAATAATTGTATTTTGTATCAGATTCTACTTTTTCTTGCTGAGTGTATCAGGTGGACTTGATTAGTAGTACAGTGAGAGAAACTCCAAAGAAAGAGTGGCCTTGCGCTTCTCACATGAAGTCAGAAGTTAACATGCAGAATCTTAGCATATACAAAAATGGTGGAGGTTCATGCATTCATACTAGCAAAGTTGCCGCTAATTTCTTCTCTTGCTTGTTCTTGACGACCTTTTACCCTTTCCAGAATCTGATCCCATGGCCAGTGGGACCAGCATACCTCCTTTGAGATCATCAGCATGTGAACTCTTCGCAATAGACTTTTGTAACTTAATGGAATATCTGAAGTCTTTTATCTGCATGGATTATATAGGACATGTTAACGAATGCCCCTAGTACTGAAACCCACCTCCAGATATTATAGCTTTTACAAGAAACAACAATGAAAAATATAGGCACCTGTTCTTCCAGGTCAAGAATCGTATCATCCTTCAGCTTCAACTGTGCTCTCTCCCTGTGAATGCAGAATCATCAAAAAAGGATACAGGAAAATTGTGGCATTTTAGAATGGAATAGATATGAAAGGAGACTATTCAAACAACCTCTAAATAGGACTGAACATGAATACATATATAGTTCAGCAAATCATTTCAAGTATCTATGTTCATAATGTGCAGAAGTTAACCACGTTGCCTTAGTACACGTAGGATTAGGAAAAGGAGTAAGTATGAGTCCTAGTAGTATTAGGATTCCTAGTCCTAGTCTATTTCCATAGTCCCTTATGGACGTGTATAAAAAGCACCCCAGGGGTGCTCCTTGTAACCAGAAAATTAGAAGCAATAAAAAGTGTACAAGGCTCGACAAGAGCCTTTGGCCATCATATCGATCTGTGTTTTCCCATCGTCACGTTACGCACGAGTTCCGCCGAAGGCGCCGAAGTGCTCGCTCACGTACGGAAGCTACGGCAAGGCATACGTAGATACGCAAGTCGCCGGCTAGACACGATCCAGCAGCTTGCCTGGCTTGGTTGCTAGCTAGCTAGCTTTGCATGTACGTGTGAGCTCCTGGGTGATTTTGATCTAGCAACGATCAAAAGCCAACAATTGGTATCTAGAGCCTCGACGATCTACGATCTACGATGACGGACAGCGACGCTGAGTCGGTCAAGTCCGGCAATGGCGGTTCCAAGGCGAACAAGATCGGCGGCAATGTGAAGAAGGGCGGCAAGTCAGCAACCAGTGGTGGCGGGAACGGGCGGCGCCAACGTCAAAGCGCATCGCAACATCCCCATCCAGTACCGATGCTCACCGGCGCCAACTACGGCGTGTGGGCGGTGAAGATGAAGATCATTCTCCGAACCCTTCGAGTGTGGGAGGCCATCACGACGACGGCGTCAACGAGGAGTGCGACGAAGGTGCCATGGCCGCCATAGCCCAGTCTGTGCCGGATTCCGTGCTGATGACATTGGCGGAGTTCGAGACAGCAAGAGAGGCGTGGAACGCACTCAAAGAGATGAGGATTGGAGAAGATCGCGTCACTAAGGCTCGGGCACAAGTGCTGAAGCGCCAATTTCACAAGTTGCAGATGGAGGAAACTGAATCGGTAAACGACTATGCCATGCGTCGACTACATTGGTGGGAGAGATCCGCGCTTGGTGCAAAGCTCGAGGAGACCGAGATTGTGGAGAAGTTTTTCAGTTCGGTGGTGATAAATTCACATACATCATTGGCACGCCGAGCAGCTTTACGACATCGACGACATGACCATAACGGAGGCGATCGGACGCTGCGGACATGGGAAGAGAATGCTCGTGGTTGTCGGAAAGGCAAAGGAGGAGGTGGTGACCAACTCATGTACTCACGCCGCAGATTGGGAGTCCCCAAGTAGCAAAGGAAGGCATAACGTTGGCGAAGGCTCAAGCAACGCAAGCGGCGGACAAACCAAAGAAGGCAAAGGAAAAGGCAAGCCACAAGGTCGTGGTAAGGCGGACCGATCTAAAGAGCGGAAGCCACGGAACTTGGATATGTCCGAGGTCAAGTGCTATAACTGCAACGAGATGGGTCACTTTGCAAAGGATTGTCCGGAGCCTAACAAGCGGAGATCAAGGCAAATTTGGCGAAGCAGGAAGACGAACGTCCAGGTCTTCGATGGCAAGTTTGTGATCTCGCCCAAACGATGGTTGCAAAACCAAACCGGAAGGTGCTACTTCATGAGAAAAAGTAACACCAAAGTTATCCGGAAGTTGAGCGTGTCGTGGTATCTAGACACGGGTGCTAGTAACCACATGACGGGTGCAAGGAGAAGTTCCTCGAGCTAGAATATGATGTTCAAGGCTCGGTCAAGTTGGTGATGGTTCAAATGTGGAGATTTGCGGGCAAGGTTCTGTCCTCTTCGAGGGTTTCACGGAGAACATCGCATACTCACCGGAGTGTACTACATCCCACGGCCGCAACAACATCATCTCTGCCGGAAACTTGATGAGAATGGATGCAAGGTGAATATCGAGAACGGAGTGATGACGATCTTCGACAACCTCCGAAACGTGCTAGCGCGTGTGAATCGCACACGGAACAGGCTCTATATTCTCAACCTTGATCAATCTCAACCGAAGTGTTGGCTCGCCAAGAGTGATGATGATTCGTGGTTATGGCATGCTAGATTTGGACACGTTAACTTCTACGCCTTGAAGAAGATGTCGAAGATGGAGATGGTATCTGGGATGCCGTTTATCGACCATGTTGATCGAGTATGTGACGGGTGCTTGGTTGGAAAACAGCACCGCAGCCGTTCCTGCTCGGTCTACCTATCGTGCAAGTGATGCACTCGAGCTGCTCCATGGTGACCTATGTGGCCCTATCACCCCAAACAACTCACGGAGGAAAGAAGTACTTCTTCCTTGTGGTAGATGACTACTCGAGATACATGTGGGTTGTTCTCCTACGATCTAAAGATGAGGCGTTTGAAGCGTTCAAGAAGCTGAAGGCTACAACGGAGATGGAACACAAGCTGAAGGTTCGCGCTCTACGGACAGATCGCGGCGGAGAGTTTACGTCGAACGAGTTCAATGACTATGCGAGAAGATTGGCATAAAAGGTTCTGACGGCACCTTATACGCCACAGCAGAACGGGTTGTTGAAAGGCGAATCGAACCGTCGTTGACATGGCGAGAAGTTTACTCAAGAGCAAGAACTTGCCGGGACTTTTGGGAGAAGCTGTCTCGACGGCGGTCTATCTTCTCAACCGGCTCCAACGAAGGCAGTGATCGGCAAGACTCCGATGAAGCAATTTACGGACGTAAGCGAATGTGTCTCATCTACGGACGTTGGTGCGTGGGCGATGTGAAGACGGCGGAGCCGCATCTCTCAAAGCTTGCCGATCGTAGCACCAAGATGGTGTTCATCGGATACGAGAGGAGTTCGGCACCAAGGCATACCGCTTCTACGATCCACGAACCAAGCGTCTACGGATTTCACGCGACGTCGTGTTTGAGGAAAACCAAGCGTGGAATTGGAGCGCAGCAGCCGACGATGTTCCAAACGGCAATATATTCACAGTTGAATTTCCAGCTGATGATGATGCAGGGGAAGACATTCAGGTGGTTGGCAAGACGCACAACCAAGGTGACCACAATGGCAGTGATCATCATGGTGCCGACACCGACGACGAAGCGCATGGGTCGCAAGGTGATAGCGACAACAACGCGCACGACACGAGCGGAGATCTTGGCGACGACATAGACAATGAGGCGCATAGTGACGACGACAATCAAGATGATGGTCACGATCACGACGACTACGCCGACGACGAGGATGCCAACGACCCGGCATCTACCACGCCCGAGACTCAACCGTCTTCCTCAAGTGCATCGACGCCGACACAATTTGTGTCGCCCCCTTCGCAAGCCACGACGGATTCTTCCGGGCCTCGTCGCTACAAGCCCCTCAAGAAAGTCTACAAGTACGCAAAGCCAGTTACACTCGAGTACTCCGATTTGTGCTTACTCGGAGTTGAGGAGCCGGCGAACTTCGTAGAGGCGACCAAAAGTTCAAGCTGGACGCACGCCATGGATGAGGAGATGAAAGCGATCGAGAGCAATGACACGTGGACTTTGGTAACCCGACCTCCGAACCAAAAGGCCATAGGTTTGAAGTGGGTTTACAAGTTGAAGAAGGACACGAAGGGTGCCATTGTGAAGCACAAGGCAAGACTAAATCGCAAAGGGCTACGATACAACGTCAAGGAGTTGACTATGAGGAGGTGTTTGCACGGTTGCTCGAATCGAGACGGTGAGAGTGCTCCTAGCTTTGGCAGCACAAGAGGATTGGAAGGTTCATCATATGGATGTGAAATCCGCTTTCCTCAACGGCGACCTCAAAGAAGAAGTGTCGTGGAACAACCCCTCGCTACGAGAAGAAAGGCGAAGAAGGGAAAGTTTACAAGCTCAAGAAGGCACTTTACGGGTTGAAGCAAGCGCCAAGAGCTTGGAGCATAAAGTTAGACCGAAGTTTGATCTCGCTCGGGTTCAAGAGATGTCCCCTCGAGCATGCGGTCTATACAAAGAACTCCAAAGGCTCAAACCTGCTAGTTGGAGTTTATGTCGACGATCTGATTATCACCGGAGATAGCGCGCAAGAAATTGAATGTTTCAAGGCACAGATGAAGAAGAAGTTTAGCATGAGCGATCTGGGATTACTCAGCTATTACTTGGGCATCGAAGTAAAGCAAAGCTCCGGAGAGATTTCCCTATGTCAATCGGCTTATGCGGTCAAGTTATTGGACAAGTGTGGCATGACAGATTGCTACGAGACACAAGCTCCAATGGACCAACGCCACAAGTTGAGCAAGCGTAGCTCAAATCCGCCGTGGACACCACAATGTATCGAGCGTTGTGGGCAGCCTAAGATATTTGGTGCATACCGACCGACTTGGCTTATTCAATGGAATCGTGAGTTGTTTCATGGAGAATCCGACAACCGAACACATGAGCGCGGTCAAGCAAATCTTGCGCTATGTGAAAGGCACTATTAATCTTGGCTGCACGCACGAAAGGGAAAGGAGGATTGATCCTTCGTGGATACTCAGATAGCGACATGGCGGTGATGTGGATGACCGGAAAAGCACAACGGGCATGATATTCTATCTTGGCCCAAATCCTATCAGCTGGAATTCTCGAAGCAAAAGGTGGTTGCCTTGTCTTCATGCGAGGCAGAATACATAGCGGCAAGCACGGCGGCTTGTCAAGCGGTGTGGCTGAGAAGACTCCTAGCTGATCTTGCAAAGCGGAGGTGCAGAGGGTGTCATTGAAGATCGACAACCAAGCTGCAATCTCATTGTGCAAAAATCCGGTTTATCACGAAAGGAGCAAGCACATAGATACCCGGTTCCACCATATCCGGAGTGCATTGAGGAAGGGATGATCGAGGTTCAGACGTGAGCACCAAGGACCAGCTTGCCGACATTCTCACGAAGTCCCTCGGCCGACGAAGTTCATCGAGATGAGGAACAAAGTCGGAGTACATGAGATGAAGTCAAGCAACAAGGTTAAGGAGGTGAATGTAGAAGTTAACCACGTTGCCTTAGTACACGAGGATTAGGAAAAGGAGTAAGTATGAGTCCTAGTAGTATTAGGATTCCTAGTCCTAGTCTATTTCCATAGTCCCTTATGGACGTGTATAAAAAGCACCCTGTGGGTGCTCCTTGTAACCAGAAAATTAGAAGCAATAAAAAGTGTACAAGGCTCGACAAGAGCCTTTGGCCATCATATCGATCTGTGTTTTCCCATCGTCACGTTATGCACGAGTTCCGCCGAAGGCGCCGAAGTGCTCGCTCACGTACGGAAGCTACGGCAAGGCATACGTAGATACGCAAGTCACCGGCTAGACACGATCCAGCAGCTTGCCTGGCTTGGTTGCTAGCTAGCTAGCTTTGCATGTACGTGTGAGCTCCTGGGTGATTTTGATCTAGCAACGATCAAAAGCCAACATAATGTGCCCCAAAAAATGCACTATTTGACTTTTTTCACATGACACATCTATAAAGTTGCACGGCTACTACCATTTTCGGGTGGAAAGATCAAAACATACCTTTCCTCTATTCCTTTTACTGTCTGGCGCCATATATCCTGGCTCTTCGTGAGTTTTTCATTCATCTACAGGAGAAGGCATAGGACATCAATTACATCAATAGGCAAACTGGTTGTACATTACAACGGAAAAGGCAGCGTGATTTAAATAAGCTCACTTCAGCAACTTTCTTTTTCTCCAACATTGTATTTTCAAGCTTAAGTTGCAGCTCTTGAAGCTTATCATTTATAGTTTTATCCACGGCAACAGAAATGTGGTGTTCCCTTTCTTTCTTAGCATCTGACAAAAGAGCTTCGTAATACTGTCAATATGAACAAACACACGCACATAAACGGATCAGAATAGTACATAACTAACTACAACAAAATTTATGTCCAAGAAAAACTATACGAGAAGCTCTAGAACAATACAGTGGATAGTGACCATACAAAAAATAGTAAAAAGGAAAAGGCACTGCACCTCTCGCTGAGTTTCAAGTTGGCTTGCTAAAAGACGATTGTATTCATCCACAATCTGTTAAGAGCAGGGCACATGATTTTGAGGAACAAGAATACCAAGAAGGTGTTACAGAGAATCAAAACAAAGAAACTTAAACTCTTACTGTGTCCGCTTTGCTGCTAAACATAACTCCACCCATATCTGAGTCATCGTGCATGCAGTTTACGCAGTTGTCCCCGGGATATTCACACTTTGAACTGAACTTAGCATGCTTTACATCGCTTTTTGAGTGATTGAGCCGAAGGACATAACTGTCACCGACATAATCCCAAACACGCTGAGTTTCCAAATCGAGAGAATAGCAGTGCTGAGTGCCTTTCCAGTGCCTAATTGAATGCCCTTCTTTATACCTATAAACGGCAAAACAATAAAGTGAAGGTTGACTTGGGCATGATGACAAAGTAGAACTACTCATATATTTAACCTCTGACATAGTTTTTCTTTGAATAATCATGCTAAATGCTTCAAAATAGCACATAGCAGAGTGACTATGGGTTCTGAACATCTGATAAAAAAGGTCAAAAGGAAATAACTATTACTACATAAAAGATTCGTATCAGGGAGTCTAGGAGAAATAAAAGCGATGATATAGTTAAGTTTCATGTTAAATGCTTTGTAATAGCACATAGCAGTGACTACTAGTTCTGAACTTCTGACCAAAAAAGGTCAAAAGGAAATAATTATTACTACATAAAAGACATGTATGAGGTAGTCTGGGAGAAATAGAAGTGATGATATAGTAAAGTTCCAACATAGGTTTCCTACTTTTACTACATAAAAAAGCCACGTATCAGGGAGTCTGGGAATAGTAGAAGTGATGATATAGTTAAGCTCCAATGTAGGTTTCCTTTCTTCCTAACTTCTACTGAGTGCACCAGACCACCATTACAGCATATTATGTAAAGGTGTAAAATGCTTAATCATTCCTGCCATAGTAGGACGACTACAAGTTCTGGTACACTTTCAGTCAGCCAGCGTTAGCATACCTTCCGCATCCAACAAAACCACATATCACACAGATCCAGAGGTTTTCGAGGTCCGCAAATGTAACATGTAGGATTTGTAGGAGCTTGACAGCTTCCACAGAACTGACAAACCTGAAATGGAAACAACAATAAATGAAGGCAAACTACGATGGAACCCAATACACGGACAATTTAACGCAACACATACATGTGGTTATAGTGTTGGAAACTTGGAATGAATGTGTTATGACCGGTTTGGTCTATACCAGAAAGAGGCCCACCGGGCATTAGTATTAGGGGCTTGGCCCACAAGTTATCTTAGGCAAGTTATCTTAGGCTAAAGTTATAAATACGTGTAAGACACCGCTTGAGATCAAGCAATAAAGATATTATAATCTTCATTGCCCGGCTCCCCAAGGAGCCGAACCCTAGCCGCCTCTCCCAACCCTAGCCGCGACGGCGCCGACCGCCGGGCGCGCCGCTCAGCCTCCGTCCCCCTCCTCCTTGTCCATACAACCCACGCGGAGGCTGGTAGGAACCCTAGTCCTACCAATTTGGTATCCAGAGACACCAGCCGATCATGTCGCTTCCTCCACCACCGCCGCCTGCCATCCACCTCCGCCCCACCACCGCCGCCGCCAGCCACCTCCTCGCCGATGACGGCGATCATGTCCGGACCATCACCACCACCGCACCAGCGCCGATCATCACCACGGCGGATCCGCCCGCGCCTCACGCCCGAGGAGATGTCGGGCACCTGCGGAGCTCGTCCAAGCCGCCGGGGCATCGGCCTCTACCTCGCTGGGAACCAGCCACCGCCGTCGACCGCCGCCACCACCGCTTATGGGCGCCGCCATAAAGGGTTGGCCGCTTCAGCCTTCAGCGCCTCGCCGCGCGCTCCTGCTGCAAGACTACCCGGCCGCGGAACGCCTTTGGCAAGATGGCTAACCGCCACCGCATCACCGGGGCCCGCCTCGGCGAGTTCCTCCGGCGCCACCGCCGCCCCCACGACGTGACGACGCGGTGCAGAAGCACCACCAGCGCCATCGCCATCGACAAGACCACCACCGCGCCCCGCCAATCGGCCGCCCGCACCAGTGCAATTTCCGCCCCGCCATCGCCGATTCCTCGCGTGGCGGCGGCTCATCTCCGGACCCGGTGTATACTACGGCGCCGGAACACCGATACCCTCCTCCGATTTGATCGTCCTCCGGCTCGGCGACCACGCCCGAGATCACCGACCCGCACACGCGCTACCGTTGATTGCAGCCCCGAGCACGGTGGTCCGACACCCTCGCCGCTAAACCGACTTCGCCACTTACGACGGCATAGAGGACCCCTAAACCGCTCAACCAAGGCGGCAGTTCTTCCGAGGACAGCGGGACGCTTCGCCGGATCGCACTGCTCGCGTCCTATCATCTCCGAGGCGTGGCGCAGACTTGGTACTACGCCCTCGGCGGGACGAGGAGGCATGCCACCATGGGCGCGCGGGAGCTTTGTCTCCTCCGGTTCGGGCCTCCTATCCGCGGAGCCGATCTGGCGACCTCGCCGCTGCCGTTCACGCCCACGGTGCAGACTACGCCGACCGCTTCGAGCCTGGCATGCCCGCGCAGGCGTCTCGCGACTCAGCGGCCGAGTTATTTGTGGGCGGATTACGGACCATATTCGCGTGGACGCCGAGCTCCGGATCCCCGACCTCGAGACGGCCATGTACTACGCCGGGCCTTCGAGCGGCGGGCTCGGCGCTGAAGAACCGGCCGGCCGAGGCGGCCGCCATCCCGATCGACCAGCGCCGATCCCACCATCACCGGGCGGCCTCCTCCAGCCACGACGACCGCACCTCCGCCACCACCGGACCTTCCGTCGGTTGTCACCGCCGAGCAGCAGGAGCGTCGCCGTCGTGGCCTATGCTTCAACCGTGATGAGCCCTACGCCGACCCATGTCTACCCCGCCTATTTTACTTGAGACGGTCGACTACACCGAGGCGGACGACTTCGACCGACGAGCCACCACCCGCGGCAGCCGCAGACCCGCCATGATTCCACGGGCGACGGCGCGCGTTGTCTCCTCCACGCCTCGCCGGCATCCGTGGCGGCGGACCATGTTGTTGCCGGTGACGGTCCATGGCGAAGCGGTGGTGGCCTGCTGGATCTGGCTCCACCCATAACTTCTTGCCCGCGGCGACCATGCGTCGGCTAGCACTGCCCACCACGGGCGGGGAGCGCTTGCGGATCACGGTGGCAAACGGCGATCGCCTCCGGTGTCATGGGATCGCCCGTGACGTTCCCATCTCCATCGGTGGCGAGGACTTCTCCATTACCTGTGCAGGGATCGACCTCGGCTGCTTCGACTTCATCCTCGGGGTGGATTTTCTCCGGACCCTCGGGCCCATCCTGTGGGACTTCGACGCGCTCACGATGACGTTCTGGCGGCTGAGCCGCCGCATCAGTGGGACGGCCTTGGGGACGCTTGCGCGCGGTTACACCACACCTCGGTGGCTGCCGCGTCCCGGAGGCCGAGCACCCTCGCTGGATCCCTTCGCAGCAAAGACAATGACCTCTTCGATGAGCCACGGGTCTTCCGCCCGCCGGGTGTCGACCATCATATTCACCTCGTCCCGGCTCCACTCCGTGGCGGTTCGCCCTACCGCTACCCTCGGTGCGAAGGATGAGTTGGAGCGCAGTGTGCCCTTATGCTCGCGGCAGCATCATCCGGATCTCCACGCCGCCCTTCGGCGCCGGTGCTTTCGTCCGCAAGTCGGATGGCACGTGGCGTTCGCGCATCGACTACCGCGCTCAAAACGCCACGCTCAAGGACAAGTTCCTATACCGGTGGTCGACGAGCTCTTGGATGAGCTCCATGGGCGCGCTTCTTCACCAAGCTCGATCTCGGTCGGGCTATCATCAAAAGCGCATGCATCCGCACGACATCGCCAAGACGGCGTTCGCACCCACCATGGCCACCGAGTTCTTGGTGATGCCCTTCGCCTCGCCAACGCCCGGCAACTTTCAGCCCCGATGAACGGCGCCCTTGACCCTACTTACGGCGGTTTGTGCTTGTTTTCTTTGATGACATTCTTATCTGGCGCCACAGGCCGAGCACCTCCAAAGACGCGTCGCCATCGTCTTCAACGAGCTTGGCGCACCGCCTCCACCTTAAGCGCCGAAGTGCTCATTGGGACACCTACGATCGCCTACCTCGGCCATGTCATCTCGGCCGACGGGTGGCTATGGACGCCGATAAGGTGACGGCCGTCTCGCATGGCCGACGCCTCACTCGCCGCTGGCTCTCCGCGGGTTCCTCGGCTGGCGGCTACTACGGAAATTTATCCGGAGTTCGGGCTCATCGCGGCGCCCCTCACGCGGTTGCTTCGCGCGCGACGCTTTCGCTGGGACGACGAGGCGACGATGGCGTTCGAGGCCCTCAAGGAGGCCCTCACGACGGGCCCCGTCCTCCAGATGCCCGACTTGACCGCCCGCTCGTGGTGGATGTGGACGCTCGGGCGCGGGTTGGCGCCGTGCTTCATCGAGCGATGGGCCCTCGCCTTCTTCACCGGTTTTTCGCCGCGCCATCTTAAGTTGGCGGCATACGAGCGGAGCTCATTGGCCTTGTACAGCTGTTCGCCATTGGCGGCCCGACTTGTGGGGACGGTCCTTCCATATTCGCGACGGACCATTACAGCTGAAGTTCTTGCTGGACCAACGGTGCCGACCGTGCCGCAGCACCGATGGGTCGCCAAGCTCTTCGCCGACTTCTCCGTCGAGTATCGGCCGGGCCGCCTTAACATCGTGGCCGACGCGCTGTCCCATCGCGACTCCGACCTCGCTCCCTCTACCGACGAGTCCACCGGGGCGGCCCTCTGCATCCGCTCCGGGCCGATGTTCGGTCTCTTCGCCGACATTCGCCGCGCCACTGCGACGGCCGACGACGCCGTCCTTCTTCAGCAGCAGACTCACGGCGGCGACTGGAGGAGCCCTGGCGCTTCTCGACGGATCGCTTCTCCATGGGCGCCGGATCTTTGTTCCGCGCATGATGATCTCCGTCACCAGTGTTACAGCTTCGCCCACTCGGCGGGTCATGAGGTGTGCGAAAACCCTCCATCGTCTTCGCGCCGACTTCTACATCCTCGGCGATCGCGCCTGGTCCGCGATCGGGTTGGTCTTGTCGGACATGCCAGTATAACAAGACGGAGACCACGAGGCGGTGGGTTACTTCAGCCCTTGAGGTGCCGTCTCAGGTTTGGGCGGATATATCCATGGACTTCATCGAGGGCCTTCCCAAGGTGGGCGGCAAGTCGGTCATTCTCACGGTGGTCGACCGCTTCTCCAACACGCCCACTTCATCGCGCGGCCACCCGTACACGGCGGCGTCGATGGCGGGCCTTCTTCGACGGCATCGTCCGCCTCCACGGGTTCCTCGCCCGGTCGCCGCGATCGGGACCCGGTGTTCACGAGCCATGTCTGGCGCGACCTCTTGAGATGGCGGTGTCCAGCTCCGTCCGAGTACGGCGTTCCATCCTCGAACAGATGGTCGTCCGAGGTGGTTAACAAGGTCATTGCCATGTATTTGCGTTGTGTGACGGTGATCGGCCTCGCGCTTGGGTGGATTGGCTCTCTTGGGCGGAGTATCGCTACAACACCTCTTATCACTCCGCCTGCGCGAGCGCCATTTGAGGTGGTCTATGGTCGACCGCCCCGCCTATACTTCCAGTGGACCCGGAGACGGCTCGGATGGAGGTTGCGGGTGACCTTATCCGCACTTGTGACGAGATGCTTGCTGAGGTTCGTCAGCGTCTCCTTCAGGCACAGCAGCTGGCCAAGCACTACTACGACGGTCATCATCGCGAGGCGGAGTTCGCGGTGGGTGATTGGGTGTGGCTGCGTCTTCTCCACCGCTCACGCAGATCACTCGACCAGCAGCGCAAGCGCAAGCTCGCCCTCGTTACGCGGGCCCTTCCCTATCTTAGGCGCATTGGGAAGGTGGCCTATCGTCTTCAGACTTCCAGCCCGCGCTTCGCATCCACGACGTCTTCCATGTTGGGCTGCTCAAACCTTTCCGTGGCGAGCCACCGGCGGCTCCTCGGCGCTTCCCCAATCGCCGATGGTCGCATTCTTCCCGAGCGGCAAAGGTGTTACAGCGCAGCTCGATCGTGGCGTCTGGTTCGTCCTCGTTCCTTTGGCGGGCCTTCCGGAGGAGGAGGCTACTTGGGAGCAGCGTGGCGACTTCCGCCAACACTATCAGACTTTCAGCTCGAGGACGAGCTGTTTTGAAAGCGGGAGAGATGTTATGACCGGTTTGGTCTATACTGTAAAGAGGCCCACCGGCATTACTATTAGGGCTTGGCCCACAAGTTATCTTAGGCAAGTTATCTTAGGCTAAAGTTATAAATACGTGTAAGACACCGTTTGAGATCAAGCAATAAAGATATTATAATCTTCTGTTGCCCGGCTCCCCAAGGAGCTGGAACCCTAGCCGCCTCTCCCAACCCTAGCCGCGACGGCGCCCGACCGCCGGCGCGCCCGCTCCAGCCTCCGTCCCCCTCCTCCTTGTCCATACAACCTACGCCGGAGGCCTGGTAGGAACCCTAGTCCTACCAGAATGTTTGTGTCTATAAAGCAGCATTTACTCGTTTAGTCGTTTGCAATTTTATGATCTAGTCAATTGAAGTGAAAGTCAATATGTATCTTGGATAATTAGATTCAAATAGCTGGCAACAACATTCAATACATTATACCAGGTAAAATATATCAATATGAGCACTAGACACAAGGTTTAATATTCAAGTCAATATGTATCTTAGATAATTAGATTCAAACAGTTGGTGTGAACATTCAATATTCTATACCGAGTGAAATTTAATCATATGAGCAACAGACACAAAGTTTAATATTTAACACTGCAAATACCCCTGAACCTCAGTAGGTGCCGAGTGTCCAAGAGTATAAATAAAGCCCAATGTGTGATATCAGTCACCAGATGACTGCACATTCGACATTGTTGTGGAATTCTTTTTACTTCACTAACCAGTCCTACTGAAGAATATTAAAAGTAAGTGAACACATGAGAAGATTTATATAAAATGAGTAATGGCAACCCAGATGTAGTGTAAAGACAAAACAAGAAAAGATGACTTCCATCTGAAACAAAGTGGTTCCTAGTTTCCCCGTTAGCACGCAATGAAACAGTGATTAAGAAGATCCTTCCTTACCAGACAAGATGAAACGCATGAACACTGGAAAGAATGGTCACAATTAGTAGCCCCAATTCCGCTGATGTCTTGATCCAACCTTTCTGAATAACACACAAAAGATAGTTAAGGAACAGACTGGTCATGTAATACCTTACACTAGATACATGACTAAAGTGACGAGCAAAAAAATCTAAAAATTGAAGATGAGGAAATGGAATATTGGTAGATCTAATTAAATGATTTCCAAACTGTAGCCAGAAAACAAGTGGGTGTATCTGTGGATGGTCATAGTTAAACAACAGAAATGCATGCATAAGCCATTATATTTTACCCCACAGACACAGTTCTGCAATTTGATAGAAACTACATGGTAGCTTAAAAGGCTGCCTCCAGAAGCTGTCTGTAAGAGAGAGACAGCATAAAAATGATTTGCCCTTAAAATAAGGTAATCTGGATTTTGTGAGGGTAAAAACTCCACAGAGATGTAAATTTGATGTTTGCAGATGGTGTTCTGACAAATAAAAGTGCCTAATCTTTTTACTAGATTATTACAACTGCGGTTTTCTCAAGCAATGCGGCCATAATCAGAAGTACAAGTTGCACGAAGTTCATATCCAATGTTAACACAATACTAGATTGTGTGTATGCCTAAAAGGAGCTCACCTATGCAAACAGGACAAGTCAGAAGCTCGGTAGATCCAACCAGTGGGATGACGGCCAACTCAGTGGATGATGTGTACTGCACAGCAACTATAAACAGAACATGGCACACCTCTACCTGCGCCATGCAACAGCAAGCACATTTTCAAAAATTAGCAGCAGTAATGCACAAGATCAATAAGCCAACCACACAAGATCAATAAACCAACCACACAAGATCAATAAACCAACCAAGACCAAGTTGACAATCTCACAACCTCTGAGGACGAGAACCTCCAGCCATTGAGGTCCAGGTAAAATCCATCGGCACTCTTCTGATCCTCAAACTCAACAAGCACGCTGTGCCGGTCCTCCACCCCATCGTCACTACGATCATGACGACGCGTCCAAAGTGTTATGTGGGCATAATCAAATGCAATCAACTCTAAATGCGTCTGGAAATTCACCTAATGACACGGATCTCAGAGGCGTGCTCGACGTAGGGGCCGCAGAAGCGGACGAAGTCGTCTGGCGTGAGGCGGGCTGGGACGGCGAGCACCAGGAGCCGCGTGCCGCGCCATGACTGCCGAGTGAGGGGAAACAAGGCGTGAGCACGAGCAAAAACGAACAAATTAGTAAGAAATCAAGGCGGGGCCGTTACCGGGAGCAGAGAGTCGCAAGGGAGCGGCGGGGCGGTGGGGCCGGAGGATGAGGAAGAGGGGGTGGCGGTGGCGGCGACGGCGGAGGCGTAGGAGGAAGAGGAGCGATAGAGGTGGAGGATGCCGCGGGTGTGGTGGATCCTAGGGTTCCGTGCGGACGCGGCGGAGCTCACGCCGGGCAGCTCGAGAGGAGTTGTGGCGGATATGGTGGAGGGGAGAGGGTTGCTGGAGCGCGGGGAGATGGGATTGGATGCGGCTGTGCCGCCGGCGGCGGAGCTGCTGGTGCCCACATCGTCGGCGGCGGCGACGGTGAGGGCGGCGAGGGCGTGACGGACTGGATTCGAAGGCTGAACAAGTTTTGTTTGCCGGGAGTTTCGGTCGTGTCTGGGGCATTTTCATCTGAAAAAATAATAATCCGACCTGGGTTTTTTTAATCCGATTTGTTATTTATAAGCTGTCTGACGAAATGTCGTTTCAAAATTAACCAAGTTGCATGCCGTGATGACTAAAATCTTCAACAAACTTGGGCATAATTTTTATGTGAAGCGCGTCCATTGAAGCATACCATGAAAATGGACTGGAATCAGGTGACATGCGCTACGGTGACATGTACGGTGACATGCGGCCCAAATTCAAATTTAAATATTGCGAAAAAATCTGAAAAAAACCATACATGTTCACAACACATACTAAGATAACCCCTAAAAATTTCAGATCAAAATTCGAAACATACATTGAGAAACAAAAAAGAGAAATCTGTTATGAATAGTTCCCGAACGGTTCTCTGTAAACTATTCACATCTGAGTTTTTCCTTTTTATTTTTTGATGTATGTTTTGAATTTTGATCTGAAATTTTTAGGGGTTATCTTAATATGTGTTGTGAACATGCATGATTTTTTTCAGATTTTTTTGCAATATTTAAATTTGAATTTGGGCCGCATGTCACCGTGCATATCACCGTAGCGCATGTCACCTGATCCCAGTCCCATGAAAATAGGACTCCAAGTCTCCAACGTTGAGACGCTTCTAGGTAGGCTCGGGGATAGAGAAGAAGTAGTTGGGAGAGACGGACCTCATAGATTGATTGTCATCAATTATGTCTTACAAAATCCATGAATTTCCTAGGAGGCAAGCTAATATTTCTCTCTCCCTAACTAACTTCGCTCGGTCTCAATTTCGTTAGGGGAGCACCCAGGCGACTAGGGTTTTGTTGGCCCACCGCCAGCTGCCTCCTTAGCGGCGGCGTGGCTGCCGGCGATTTGTTGTCCCATGATGGCGTTGTTCGACGTCGTGGCTGGTCTCTCTCTATCTCTCTCTCTACTAGGAGGTCTTGGTCGTCTCCGCGACATGTCTCCCATAGTAGATGTGTCTCTCTACTCCATCATCTTAATTGAAGGAGTATATGTTGTGTATGAGTTTGTGATTTCAACGAGGAGAAGTTGAGTTCCAATCAATCTCACGCTGATGAAACTTTTTAGTTGGAATTGTCGTGGTCTCCTCGAGGACGCAGCTGTGAGGGTCCTTCTTAATGTTAGATCTCAAAGGAACATGATGTTCTTTTTCTGTCGGAAACACACTTGGATGATTATCCGGCAGACCGCTTGATGAGGAGGTTGAAGATGGATCATAAAGAAGTCGTCCGTAGTGATGGACGAAGTGGTGGTATGTTACTGTTATGGAAGAAAGATGTCAATATTTCGTTGCGGTTTAAGTCAGACAAGTTTATTGAAGTCTTGGTGGACTCTGGGATAGTTGATGTATGGAGGTTCACGGGCATGTACGGCGAGCCAAACTGGGCAGAAAAGCATCAGACCTTGCGAATGTTGCGTGACCTGAACACTACTGGGAACTTACCATGGTTGATAATGGGGGATCTAAATGAAGTCTTATACTCCTTTGAAAATGAGGGGGGTAACCTTAGGCCCCAATGATTTTTTTAATATGTTTAGTAAAGCACTAGATGATTGTAAATTAGAGGACTTCGGCCTCATTGGTGACAAATTTACATGGAAAAGTGGGAACATCAAAGAGAGGCTGGGCTTTGACGAATGAATCATGGAACATTATGTTTGGAGATGTTGTCTTAACAAATCTAGAATACAACTGATCTGATCATCGTCCTATCATCATATGTATTTCAGAGGGATGCGTACCTAATACAAATATATCGGACATTGATACGTCTCCAATGTATCTATAATTTTTTATCATTCTGTGCTGTATTATTATCAATCTTGGATGTTTTATAATCATTACATAGTCATTTTATATCATTTTTTGGTACTAACCTATTGACATAGTGTCAAGTGTCAGTTGTTGTTTTCTGCATGTTTTTTACATCGCAGGAAATCAATATCAGAAGGGCTCCAAATACCACGCCAATTTACGATGTTTTTTATGGACCAAAAGGAACACAATGGGCCCTGGTTGCACCTGGGGGGTGTCCCGAGGAGGGGACAACCCACCTGGGTGCACCAGGAGGCCCGGACGTGCCCAGGTGGGTTGTGCCCACCTCGGGTCCCCCTTGGACCGAATCTTTGCTCTATGAATACCCCAATATTCCAGAAACCCTAGGGGAGTCGATGAAATTTTCATCCAGCCGCCGCAGAGTCCAGAACACCGAGATCTAATCTAGACAACATCACGGAGGGGTTCACCACTTTCATTGGTGCCTCTCCGATGATGCGTGAATAGTTCTTTGTAGACCTTCGGGTCCGTAGTTAGTAGCTAGATGGCTTCCTCTCTCTCTCTCTCTTGATTATCAATACAATGATCTCTTGGAGATCCATATGATGTAAGTCATTTTTGCGGTGTATTTGTTGGGATCCGATGAACTTTGAGTTTATGATCAGATCTATCTTTTTATATCCATGAAAGTTATTTGAGTTCTTTGATCTTTTATATGCGTGATCTCTTATAGCCTCGTATTTCTTCTCCGATATGTGGGTTTTGTTTGGCCAACTTGACCTATTTATCTTGCAATGGGAAGAGGTGCCTGGTAGTGGGTTCGATCTTACGGTGCTTGATCCTAGTGACAGAAAGGGAACCAACATGTATGTATCGTTGCTACTAAGGATAAAAAGACGGGATCCATATCTTCCGCAATAGATAAACTGATCTTGTCTACATCATGTCATCGTTCTTATTGCATTACTCCTTTTTTCCGTGAACTTAATACACTAGATGCATGCTGGATAGCGGTCGATGTGTGGAGTAATAGTAGTAGATGCAGGCAGGAGTCGGTCTACTAATCTTGGACGTGATGCCTATGTAATGATCATTGCCTGGATATCGTCATGATTATTTGAAGTTCTATCAATTGCCCAACAGTAATTTGTTCACTCACCGTTTGCTATTTTTCTCGAGAGAAGCCACTAGTGAAACCTACGGCCCCCGGGTCTTCTTTCTCATATATTTTCCTTGCGATCTGCTTCTTCCATGCGTTTATTTTTAGATCTATTAAACTAAAAAATACAAAAATACCTTGCTGAAATTTATTTGTTCCGTGATCTATTTATCCTATCTACAAATTTATCTCACGTCCTTTGCCTATCTTGAGGCGCCGTACCCCGAAAGGGATTGACAACCCCTTTAACACGTCGGGTTGCGAGGTGTTGTTATTTGTGTGCAGGGTTGTTTACGTTGTGTTGCTTGGTTCTCCTACTGGTTCGATAACCTTGGTTTCATATCTGAGGGAAATACTGTTGGGGAACGTAGTAATTTCAAAAAATTTCCTACGAACACGCAAGACCATGGTGATGGCATAGCAACGAGAGGGGAGAGTGTCCGTCCACGTACCCTCGTAGACCGAAAGCGAAGCGTTATAACAACGCGGTTGATGTAGTCGTGCGTCTTCACGATCCGACCGATCCAAGCACCGAGCGTCACGGCACCTCCGAGTTACACACGTTCAGCTCGATGGCGATCCCGGACTCCGATCCAGCAAAGTGTCGGGATGAGTTCCGTCGACCGAAGGCGTGGTAGCGATGTTGATGCTCCACCGGCGAGGGCTTCGCCTAAGCTCGCGACGATATGACTTCTCCGGCGCGGGGCTTCGCCTAAGCTCTCGACAATATGACCGAAGTGGAATATGGTGGAGGGGCACCGCACTGCAGCTAAGGAGCGATTAGTAGATCAACTTGTGTGTCATGGGGTGCCCCCTGCCTCGTATATAAAGGAGCAAAGGGGGTGCGGCCGGCCCTAGGGAGGCGCGCTGGAGGAGTCCTACTCCCACCGAGTAGGACTCCCCCTTCTCCTAGTTGGAGTAGGATTGGGGGGGGAAGAGGGAAGGCGCCGCCCCCTCCTTGTCCTATTCGGACTAGAGGGGAGGGGCGGCCTGCCCTGGCCGGCCCTTCCTCTTCTCCTTGTGGCCCATTAAGGCCCATATACCCCCGGGGTTCCGTAACCCGGTGTTCGAGTAACTTCTGTTTTCATTGGAACCCTTCCAAGTCAAACATAGGCTTCCAATATATCAATCTTTATGTCTCGACCATTTGAGACTCCTCGTCATGTCCGTGATCATATCCGGACTCGAACAACCTTGGTGCATCAATACTTATAAACTCATAATGAACTGTCATCGAAGCGTTAAGCGTGCGGACCCTACGGGTTCGAGAACTATGTAGACATGACCTAGAACCATTCTCGGTCAATAACCAATAGCGGAACCTGGATGCCCATATTGGTTCCTACATATTCTCGAAGATCTTTATCGGTCAAACCGCATAACGACATCGTTGTTCCTTTGTCATCGGTATGTTACTTACCCGAGATTCGATCGTCGGTATCAATACCTAGTTCAATCTCGTTACAGTAAGTCTCTTTACTCGTTCCGTAATACATCATCTCACAACTAACTCATTAGTTGTAATGCTTGCAAGGCTTAAGTGATGTGTATCACCGAGAAGGCCAGAGATACCTCTCCGACAATCGGAGTGACAAAACCTAATCTCAAATCGCCAACCCAACAAGTACCTTTGGAGACACACTGTAGTACTCCTTTATAATCACCCGATTCGTTGTGACGTTTGGTAGTACCAAAGTGTTCCTCCGTAAGCGGAGTTGCATAATCTCATAGTTACAGGAACATGTATAGGTCATGAAGAAAGCATTAGCAACATACTAAGCGATCAAGTGCTAAGCTAACGGAATGGGTCATGTCAATCACATCATTCTCCTAATGATGTGATCCCATTAATCAAATGACAACACATGTCTATGGTTAGGAAACATAACCATCTTGATTAATGAGCTAGTCTTGTAGAGGCATACTAGTGACTATCTGTTTGTCTATGTATTCACACATGTATTATGTTTCCGGTTAATACAATTCTAGCATGAATAATAAACATTTATCATGATATAAGGAAATAAATAATAACTTTATTATTGCCTCTAGGGCATATTTCCTTCATCTCCCACTTGCACTAGAGTCAATAATCTAGATTACACAATAATGATTCTAACACCCATGGAGTCTTGGTGCTGATCATGTTTTGCTCGTGGAAGAGGCTTAGTCAACGGTGCGCAACATTCAGATCCGTATGTATTTTGCAAATCTCTATGTCTCCCACTTGGACTTGGTCCCGAATGGAATTGAAGCGTCTCTTGATATGCTTGGTCCTCTTGTGAAATCTGGATTCCTTTGCCAAGGCAATTGCACCGATATTGTCACGAAGATCTTCATTGGTCCCGATGCACTAGGTATAACACCTAGATCGGAAATGAACTCTTTCATCCAGACTCCTTCATTTGCTGCTTCGAAGCAGCTATGTACTCCGCTTCACATGTAGATCCCGCCACGACGCTTTGTTTAGAACTGCACCAACCGACAGCTCCACCGTTTAATAAAAATACGTATCCGGTTTGCGATTTAGAATCGTCCGGATCAGTGTCAAACTTGCATCGGCGTAACCATTTACGACTAGCTCTTTGTCACCTCCATATCGAGAAACATATCATTAGTCCTTTTCGGTATTTCAGGATGTTCTTGACCGCTGTCCGATGATCCACTCTGGATTACTTTGGTACCTTCTGCCAAGCTTATAGCTAAGCATCGTCAGTCTGGTACACAGCATTGCATACATGATAGAGCCTATGGCTGAAGCATAGGAACATCTTTCATTTCTCTCTATCTTCTGCTGTGGTCGGGCATTGAGTCGACTCAATCTTACACCTTATGTCTGGTAAAAACCTTTCTTTGCTGATCCATTTTGAACTTCTTCAAAACTTTATCAAGGTATGTGCTTTGTGAAAGTCCAATTAAGCGTCTTGATCTATCTCTATAGATCTTGATGCCCAATATGTAAGCAGCTTCACCGAGGTCTTTCATTGAAAAACTTTTATTCAAGTATCCTTTTATGCTATCCAGAAATTCTATATCATTTCCAATCAATAATATGTCGTCCACATATAATATTAGAAATGCTCTGAGCTCCCACTCACTTTCTTGTAAATACAGGCTTCTCCAAAAGTGCATATAAACCCATATGCTTTGATCACACTATCAAAGCGTTTATTCCAACTCGAGAGGCTTGCACTGGACCATAAATTGATCGTTGGAGCTTGCACACCTTGTTAGTACCCTTTGGATCGACAAAACCTTCTGGTTGCATCATATACAACTCTTCTTCTAGAAATCCATTCAAGAATGCAGTTTTACATCCATTTGCCAAATTTCATAATCATAAAATGCGGCAATTGCTAACATGATTCGGACAGACTTAAGCATCGCCACGGGTGAGAAAGTCTCATCGTAGTCAACCCCTTGAACTTGTCGAAAACCTTTCGCAACAAGTCGAGCTTTGTAGACAGTTATATTACCATCGGCGTCGGTCTTCTTCTTAAAGATCCATTTATTTTCAATGGCTTGCCGATCATCGGGCAAGTCAACCAAAGTCCATACTTTGTTCTCATACATGGATCCCATCTCAGATTTCATGGCTTCCAGCCATTTTGCGAATCTGGGCTCACCATCGCTTCTTCATAGTTTGTAGGTTCGCCATGGTCAAGTAACATGACTTCCGAATAGGATTACCGTACCACTCAGTGCGTATTTTACTCTGGTTGACCTCTGAAGTTCAGTAGTAACTTGATCTGAAGCTTCATGATCATCATCATTAGTTTCCTCACTAATTGGTGTAGTTGTCACAGAACCATTTCTTGTGATGAACTACTTTCCAATAAGGGAGCAGATCTGATTATCTCATCAAGTTCTACTTTCCTCCCACTCACTTCTTTTGAGAGAAACTCCTTCTCTAGAAAGGATCCGAATTTAGCAACGAAAATCTTGCCTTCAGATCTGTGATAGAAGGTGTACCCAACAGTCTCCTTTGGGTATCCTATGAAGACACATTTCTCGATTTGGGTTCGAGCTTATCTGGTTGAAGTTTCTTCACATAAGCATCGCAGCCCCAAACTTTAAGAAACGACAACTTTGGTTTCTTGCCAAACCACAGTTCATACGGTGTCGTCTCAGCGGATTTAGATGGTGCCCTATTTAGCGTGAATGCGGCCGTCTCTAAAGCATATCCCCAAAGCGATAGCGGTAAATCAGTAAGAGACATCATAGATCGCACCATATCAAGTGAAGTACGATTCGACGTTCGGACACACCATTTCTCTGTGGTGTTCGGGTGGCGTGAGTTTGAAACTATTCCACATTGTTTCAAATGTAAACCAAACTCGTAACTCAAATATTCTCCTCCACGATCAGATCGTAGAAACTTTATTTTCTTGTTACGATGATTTTCCACTTCACTCTGAAATTCTTTGAACTTTTCAAATGTTTCAGATTTGTGTTTCATTAAGTAGATATACCCATATCTACTCAAATCATCTGTGAAGGTGAGAAAATAACGATACCGCCGCGTGCCTCAACATTCATTGGACCACAAACATCGGTATGTATGATTTCCAACAAATCAGTTGCTCGCTCCATAGTTACGAGAACGGCGTTTTGGTCATCTTGCCCATGAGGCACGGTTCATAAGTACCAAGTGATTCATAATCAAGTGATTCCGAAGCCCATCGGTATGGAGTTTCTTCATGCGTTTTACACCGATATGACCTAAACGGCGAGTGCCACAAATAAGTTGCACTATCATTATCAACTCTGCATCTTTTGGCTTCGACATTATGAATATGTGTATCACTCTGTCGAGATTCAACAAGAATAGACCATTCTTCAAGGGTGCATGACCATAAAAGATATTACTCATATAAATAGAACAACCATTATTCTCTCGATTTAAATGAATAACCGTCTCGCATCAAACAAGATCCAGATATAATGTTCATGCTCAACGCGGCACCAAATAACAATTATTTAGGTCTAAAACTAATCCGAAGGTAGATGTAGAGGTAGCGTGCCGACCGCGATCACATTGACTTTGGAACCGTTTCCCACGCGCATCGTCACCTCGTCCTTTGCCGGTGCTCGTCTATTCCATAGTCCTGTTTGAGTTGCAAATATTAGCAATGAACCAGTATCAAATACCAGTGCTACTACGAGCTCTAGTAAGGTACACATCAATAACATGTATATCACATATACCTTTGTTCACCTTGCCATCCTTCTTATCCGCCAAATACTTGGGGCAGTTCCGCTTCCAAAGGTCGATCTGCTTAAAGAAAAACACTCGATTTCAGGTTTAGGTCCAGACTTGGGTTTCTTCTCTTGATCAGCAACTTTCTTGCTGTTCTTTTGAAGTTTCCTTTTCTTCCCTTTGCCCTTTTCTTGAAACTAGTGGTCTTGTTGACCATCAACACTTGATGCTCTTTCTTGATTTCTACCTCCATGCTTTTAGCATTGCGAAGAGCTCAGGAATTGTCTTAGTCATTCCTTGCATATTATAGTTCATCACGAAGCTCTTGTAGCTTGGTGGCGTGATTGGAGAATTATGTCAATGACACTATCATCCGGAAGAGTAACTCCCAGTTGAATCAAGTGATTATTATACCCGGACATTTTGAGTATATGTTCACTTGATGAACTATTCTCCTCCATCTTGCAGCTATAGAACTTATTGGAGACTTCATATCTCTCAATCCGGGCATTTGCTTGAAATATTAACTTCAACTCCTGGAACATCTCATATGCTCCATGACGTTCAAAACGTCGTTGAAGACCGGTTCTAAGCCGTAAAGCATGGCACACTGAACTATTGAGTAGTCATCGCTTTGCTTTGCGGACGTTCACAACTTCGGCTCAGCTCTCTGCAGCAGCTGTCACCCAGCGGTTCTTCCGGGGCGTAATTTTTACGTGCAGCAATGAGGATAATCCTCAAATTACGGACCCAGTCCGTGTAATTGCTACCATCATCTTTCAACTTTGCTTTCTCAAGGAACGCATTAAAATTCAACGGAACAATAGCACGAGCCATCTATCTACAAATAAACATAGACAAGCAAAATACTATCGGTACTAAGCTCATGATAAATTTAAGTTTAATTAATCATATTAAAAACTCCCACTTAGACAGACATCTCTCTAGTTATCTAAGTGATTACGTGATCCAAATCAACTAAACCATGTCCGATCATCACGTGAGATGGAGTAGTTTCAATGGTGAACATCACTATGTTGATCATATCTACTATATGATTCACGTTCGACCTTTCGGTCTCCGTGTTCGAGGCCATATCTGTTATATGCAAGGCTCGTCAAGTTTAACCTGAGTATTCGCGTGTGCAACTGTTTTGCACCGTTGTAGATGGACGAGAACTTATCACACCCGATCATCACGTGGTGTCCGGGTACTACGAACTTTGGCAACGGTGCATACTCAGGAGAACACTTCTTGATAATTTTAGTGAGAGATCATCTTATAATGCTACCGTCAATCAAAGCAAGATAAGATGCATAAAGGATAAACATCACATGCAATCAATATAAGTGATATGATATGGTCATCATCATCTTGTGCTTGTGATCTCCATCGCCGAAGCACCGTCATGATCACCATCGTCACCGGCGCGACACCTTGATCTCCATCGTAGCATCGTTGTCGTCTCGCCAACTATTGCTTCTACGACTATCGCTACTACTTAGTGATAAAGTAAAGCAATTACATGGCGTTTGCATTTCATACAATAAAGCGACAACCATATGGCTCCTGCCAGTTGCCGATAACTCGGTTACAAAACATGATCATCTCATACAATAAAATATAGCATCACGTCTTGACCACATCACATCACAACATGCCCTGCAAAAACAAGTTAGACGTCCTCTACTTTGTTGTTGCAAGTTTTACGTGGCTGCTACGGGCTGAGCAAGAACCATTCTTACCTACGCATCAAAACCACAACGATAGTTTGTCAAGTTGGTGCTGTTTTAACCTTCGCAAGGACCGGGCGTAGCCACACTCGGTTCAACTAAAGTGAGAGAGACACACACCCGCCGGCCACCTTTAAGCAACGAGTGCTCGGAGCGGTGAAACCAGTCTCGCGTAAGCGTACGCGTAATGTCGGTCCGGGCCGCTTCATCTCACAATACCGCTGAACCAAAGTATGACATGCTGGTAAGCAGTATGACTTATATCGCCCACAACTCACTTGTGTTCTACTCGTGCATATGACATCAAAGCATAAAACCAGGCTCGGATGCCACTGTTGGGGAACGTAGTAATTTCAAAAAATTTCCTACGAACACGCAAGACCATGGTGATGGCATAGCAACGAGAGGGAGAGTGTCCGTCCACGTACTCGTGAGACCGAAGCGGAAGCGTTATAACAACGCGGTTGATGTAGTCGATGCGTCTTCACGATCCGACCGATCCAAGCACCGAACGTCACGGCACCTCCGAGTTCGCACACGTTCAGCTCGATGGCGATCCCGGACCGATCCAGCAAAGTGTCGGGATGAGTTCCGTCGACCGACGGCGTGGTGACGATGTTGATGCTCCACCGACGCAGGGCTTCGCCTAAGCTCCGCGACGATATGACTTCTCGGCGCGAGGCTTCGCCTAAGCTCTCACGACAATATGACCGAAGTGGAATATGGTGGAGGGGGCACCGCACACGGCTAAGGAACGATCCGTAGATCAACTTGTGTGTCATGGGGTGCCCCTGCCCCAGATATAAAGGAGCAAAGGGAGGTGCGGCCGGCCCTAGGGAGGCGCTGGAGGAGTCCTACTCCCACCGGAGTAGGACTCCCCCTCTCCTAGTTGGAGTAGGATTGGGGGAGGGAAGAGGAAGGCGCGCCCCCTCTCCTTGTCCTATTCGGACTAGAGGGGGGGGCGTGCCTGCCCTGGCCGGCCCTTCCTCTTCTCCCTTGTGGCCCATTAAGGCCCATATACCCCCCGGGGGGTTCCGGTAACCCCCCGGTGTTCCGGTAACTTCCTGTTTTCATTCGGAACCCTTCCGAAGTCCAAACATAGGCTTCCAATATATCAATCTTTATGTCTCGACCATTTCGAGACTCCTCGTCATGTCCGTGATCATATCCGGGACTCCGAACAACCTTCGGTGCATCAATACTTATAAACTCATAATGAACTGTCATCGAAACGTTAAGCGTGCGGACCCTACGGGTTCGAGAACTATGTAGACATGACCTAGAACCATTCTCGGTCAATAACCAATAGCGGAACCTGGATGCCCATATTGGTTCCTACATATTCTACGAAGATCTTTATCGGTCAAACCGCATAACGACATACGTTGTTCCCTTTGTCATCGGTATGTTACTTACCCGAGATTCGATCGTCGGTATCCAATACCTAGTTCAATCTCGTTACCGGTAAGTCTCTTTACTCGTTCCGTAATACATCATCTCACAACTAACTCATTAGTTGTAATGCTTGCAAGGCTTAAGTGATGTGTATCACCGAGAAGGCCCAGAGATACCTCTCCGACAATCGGAGTGACAAAACCTAATCTCAAATCGCCAACCCAACAAGTACCTTTGGAGACACCTGTAGTACTCCTTTATAATCACCCATTCGTTGTGACGTTTGGTAGTACCAAAGTGTTCCTCCGGTAAACGGGAGTTGCATAATCTCATAGTTACAGGAACATGTATAGGTCATGAAGAAAGCATTAGCAACATACTAAACGATCAAGTGCTAAGCTAACGGAATGGGTCATGTCAATCACATCATTCTCCTAATGATGTGATCCCATTAATCAAATGACAACACATGTCTATGGTTAGGAAACATAACCATCTTCGATTAATGAGCTAGTCTTGTAGAGGCATACTAGTGACTATCTGTTTGTCTATGTATTCACACATGTATTATGTTTCCGGTTAATACAATTCTAGCATGAATAATAAACATTTATCATGATATAAGGAAATAAATAATAACTTTATTATTGCCTCTAGGGCATATTTCCTTCAAATACATACCACCGATGTGCTGCATCATCCCTTCCTCTTTGGGGAAAAAACTGACGTAGCTTCAAGCGGTATCAAAAGGAATTCTGGCGCCGTTGCCGGGGAGGATCAAGTCAAGATAGTCCCCCGTCAACTAGCCATTTATGGCCCCGTTGCCGGGGAGGATATTCAACATAACCAGATTCCTAATCACAAATCTCATCTCCTTGCAATTTACATTATCTGCCTCTCGTTTTCCTCTCCCCCACTTCACAAAAATTTGTCATTTTTCGCCCTCTTTTTCATTCGCCGTTTTCTCGCTTGTGTGCCATGCGTCTTCTATTTTCTTGCATCCTTGCTTGCTAAATATCTCTTGATATGGATCCTCATCCACTTGCTAATATTTTTAAGAGATCCAATTATCATGAACAAATTGCTAGTGATTTGAGTACACTAGATTATCTTTATGAAGTTTTGCTTGAGAGTCGTGAAAATCTGAAAATTGTGATGAAGAAATTTATGAAGTGATTCATGATAGCACTTTGAATGAAAATCATGATTGCAATGATTTTACTATAAATTCTATTAATGTCAATTGTGCTAATAATATGCAAAACCCCAAGCTTGGGGATGCTAATTTTGCTATGTCCACTACTTATTGCAATGATCATGATTGGGGTGCTTCTTCTTGTGATCTTGAAAATTTATTTAAGCCCCATGATGAATATGAGATTGATAATAGTGTTTTGCAATAATGTTGAAAGTGGGTTTGGAAGAGTGTCAACTCTAGATCCCACTAATTTGGAGAATGTTCAATCTAATGAAATTTTTGATAAAAGTGGGTTGGGAGAGGTTATAACTTTAGTTAATATTAATCCCACTATTTTGGAAGAGTGTCAACTTCGCATGCATGATCGTGTTGAGAATATGTTATGTGATAGCTATATTGTTGAATTTTCTTATGATCCTACATGTAATTATTATGAGAGAGGAAAATATGGTTGTAGAGATTTTCATGTTACTAAAATACCTCTCTTCATGTTGAGATTGCTAATGTTTCTTTCTTCTTCCTTGCATATGCTAGCTTTTGCTTGCCTTGATAATTTGTTTGCTTATAAAATGCCTATGCATAGGAAGTATGTTAGACTTAGATGTGTTTGTCACGTGCTATATGATGCTCTCTTTGTGCTTCAATTCTTGTCTTTCATGAGAGCATCATCAAAATTATCAATGCCTAGCTAAGGGCGTAAAACTATAGTGCTTGTTGGGAGGCAACCCAATGAATAAATTTTTTTTTTGCTTTTTGCTTGTTGTTCTTGTGTGTTAGCACAATTATGCTACTGGTATGATTGTGTCTTTTTTGTTTTAGTTAGTGTTTGTGCCAAGTAAAGCCTTTAGGATCTTCTGGGATGATAGTTGTTTGATCTTGCTGAAAAAGACAGAAACTTTGCGCTCACGAAAATAATTATCATAAATCACAGAAAAGAGAATTTTCCCTGATTCTTTTTGCAGAAGATTAATATACAAGTTATGCTGGCCTTTCTAATTTGGTAGAATTTTTGGAGTTACATAAGTATTCGAAAGTCCCGGATTACTACAGACTGTTCTGTTTTGAAAGATTCTGTTTTCTTTGTGTTGTGTGCTTATTTTGATGGATCTATGGTTTTCTTTGATGAGTTTTTGCCATAGAAAAGTTGGAATACAGTAGATATAATAAAAAAAATAAGAATTGGTTTTACACAACACTTATAGTAGTGGTTTGCTTTCTTTTAATAACGGATCTCACAAGGGCTTTGCTGATTTTTGTGTGATTGAAGTTTTCAAGTTTTGGGTTATCTTACGATGGATGAAAGAAGGATAGAAGAGCCTAAGCTTGGGGATGCCCCGAAATCCCAAGCTATTACCCAATAATGAGCAACCAACTAAGCTCGGGGATGCCCCCCGAGTGGCATCCCCACTTTCTTCTAGCGACCATCGGTATTTTACTCGAGACTATATTTTTATTCGTCACATGATATGTGCTTTGCTTGGAGTGTCTTGTATGATATGTGTCTTTGCTTGTTTTATTTTGTGTTTTAAGTCATCAATACTTGCTGGACACACCTATTTGAGAGAGCCAAAATTATGTCATGACTTGTTAGAATTGCTCTCTATGCTTCACTTAAATTTTTATGAGCAATGGACTTGCTCTAGTGCTTCACTTATATCTTTTTGAACACGGTGTGCTTAGTATTTTTTTGAAGAAATGATATCTTGCTTCACTTAGACTTATTTGAGAGTTAGTAAAATTTTAAAGAAATTCTCTCTTGCTTCCCTTAAATTATTTTGAGCGAAAGAAATATGTTATGCTCATGATCTTCACTTATATTTGTTTGAGCTTATGAAAAGCAACACATGAAAATTAGTCCCAAAGTGATAGATATCCAAGAAGGATAAAGAAAGAAGAAAATATATGTCATGAAGATCATTGGGCAAAATAAACTTGATTCATAGTAATAATTTTGAGATCTGATGATGTGATATGTGCGTTATGTTGATGAGTAATTGTGCTCAAGTAAGAATATTGGTGTTAAGGTTTGTGATTCCCTATGCATGCAAGAAAGTCAATAATCATGCAATGAAAATTATATCCTACTTGGGGTGCATTATTCGGTGTTAATTATGCTTAATGCTTGCTTATGAGATTATTCGTTTCTTGGTTGGTCGCTTCTCAATCTTTTTGCTAGCCTTCATTCTGCACCAAGTATGACCTCTACTTGTGCATCCAAAATCCTTTAAACCAGTTTTTCCACATGAGTCCACTATATCTACCTATATGCGGTATTATTTTGCCGTTCTAAGAAAATTTGCATGTGCCATCTCTAATTTTCAAAATGAACTTCTCTTTTGTGTGTTTGTTTCGCTCGTGGAACGGTAACGGGTAACTAATATTTTCCATGCTAGATGTGTTATTCTCACGATGAGTGTTTATTCACTTGTCATTGCACGAGAGTAAGGCAAAGGTATTAGGGATGCCAGTCCCGAAATGCAAAAATGAATTTACTTTATTTGTCAAATAATAAATTCCTTGGAAAGTGTTGGTATGGAGGGCACCCGTGGATACGGTTAGCCATGAAAAGTGAAAGTTATGGGGGAAAAAGGAATAAACTTTATTTTCTGTTTGGGGACTGCCTATGATATATCTAGCATGTAAAGTGTTGGGATGCTCCAAGTCGTTTTCGTTGGTGGGATGGATACACCTCCCAAAATGTTTTTATCTCTAATTTTTTGCTTTGAGCTCTGGCACCTCTACAAATCACTACTTCCCTCCGCGAAGGGCCTTTCTTTTACTTATGCAATTTTTACTTTTGAAATTGAGTCTCCATCCTCTCTTATAAAAGCACAAACTAGGGGACAATATGATCGTACTTAAGTATGGGGTGTAGCTAATATTCGAGTGTGTTTCATGAATGGACCAATGTTTGAGCATAATGGGCTAGGGATAACTTGTTTTAGCATTGATATTTTGAAAGACATGGTTGCTTGTTGATATGCTTGAGTATCTAAATCAAAACTAGACTATTGCTTTGAATCACATAAAAGTCCAAATGTCCATGTTATGAAGAAAAGAATATGATATGACTTGATGAACAACACACATCAAAAATTCTGTTTTATCACTTACCTACTCGAGGACGAGCAGGAGTTAAGCTTGGGGATGCTGATACGTCTCCAACGTATCTATAATTTTTTTATCATTCCGTGCTGTTTTATTATCAATCTTGGATGTTTTATAATCATTATATAGTCATTTTATATGATTTTTTGGTACTAACCTGTTGACATAGTGCCAAGTGCCAGTTGCTGTTTTCTGCATGTTTTTTACATCACAGGAAATCAATATCAGAAGGGGTCCAAATACCACGCCAATTTACGATGATTTTTTATGGACCAGAAGGAACACAATGGGCCCTGGTTGCACCTGGGGGGGGGGTCCCAAGGAGGGGACAACCCACCTGGGCGCGCCAGGAGGCCCAAGCGTGCCCAGGTGGGTTGTGCCCGCCTCAGGTGCCCCTGGACCGACTCTTTGCTCTATAAATAGCCTAATATTCCAAAAACCCTAGGGGAGTCGACGAAATTTTCATCCAGCCGCCGCAGAGTCCAGAACACCGAGATCCAATCTAGTCACCATCACGGAGGGGTTCACCACTTCCATTGGTGCCTCCCCGATGATGCGTGAGTAGTTCTTTGTAGACCTTCGGGTCCGTAGTTAGTAGCTAGATGGCTTCCTCTCTCTCTTGATTATCAAATACAATGATCTCTTGGAGATCCATATGATGTAAGTCATTTTTGCGGTGTGTTTGTTGGGATCCGATGAACTTTGAGTTTATGATCAGATCTATCTTTTTATATCCATGAAAGTTATTTGAGTTCTTTGATCTATTATATGTGTGATCTCTTATAGCCTCGTATTTCTTCTCCGATATGTGGGTTTTGTTTGGCCAACTTGATCTATTTATCTTGCAATGGGAAGAGGTGCCCGGTAGTGGGTTCGATCTTACTATGCTTGATCCCTGTGCAGGTGTTGTTTACGTTGTGTTGCTTGGTTCTCCTACTTGTTTGATAACCTTGGTTTCATATCTGAGGGAATACCTACCACCGCTATGTTGCATCATCCCTTCCTCTTTGGAAAAAAACCGACGTAGCTTCAAGCGACATCAGACATTCTTCGCTTTGAAGCTCGATGGTTGAAAGAGGACAAGTTCAGAGATGTGGTTCGTGACGCTTGGGATCGTACAAATCCACAAGAGCAGGGTGCAGGACTAGAAAAAAAATTGAACTTCGTTCATGATCAGCTGCACCGCTGGGACAAAGTAGTCTTGAAAAGCCCCAAGCGCAAGTTTTGAACTATGTAGAAGGAACTTGAGAAAATAACCCGTATGGATTTAAATGAAACTAACATGGTGAAGCAAAAGGAATTGAAAAGCTTCTTGCACAAGAGGAGGTATACTGGTCTCAACGTAGTAGGTTTAATTGGCTGAAGTTTGGGGACCAAAACACCACGTATTTCCAAAACTATGCTAGCATGAGGCATCGCAGAAATAATATTAAGGAATTGAAGGACCGCCAAGGAATTTGACAAAAGTGGCATGCGATACGTATCCATCCTATCTACTTTTACAAATTCTTTTACCCTTGTTTTAGACTCTAATTTGCATAATTTGAATGAAACTAACCCGTACTGACACTGTTTTCACCAGAATTGCCTTAGTGTTATTTTTGTGCAGAAATCAAAGTTCTCGGATGGACCTGAAAATTTACAGAGAATTTTTATGGAGTAAATAAAATATATGTTGGGAAACGTAGCATGCAATTTCAAAAAAAAAAATCCTACGCTCACGCAAGATCTATCTAGGAGATGGGTAGCAACGAGAGGGGGAGATTGTGTCCACATACCTCATAGACCGAAAGCAGAAGCATTAACTTAACACGGTTGATGTAGTCGAACGTCTTCTCTAATCAACCAATCAAGTACCGGACATACGGCACCTCCGAGTTCTGCACACGTTCAGCTCGATGACGTCCCTCGAACTCTTAATCTAGTAGAGGAACGAAGGAGTCGATGAGTTCCTTCAGCACGACGGCGTGATGACGGTGTTGGTGAAGTGATCCGCGCAGGGCTTCGCCTAAGCACTACGACAATATGACCGGAGTAGTAAACAGTTGAGGGGGCACCGCACACTGCTAAGAGACAACAGTTCCTGCCCCCGTATATAAAGGAGGAGATGGGAGGCCGGCCGGCCCTAGGGGTGCGCCAAGTGGGGGGAGTCCCACTAGGACTCCCAGTCCTAGTCGGCTCCCGCTTCCTTCCAACGGAGAGGGGGAAAGGGGAAAGAGGGGGAGAGGGGGAAGGAAAGGGGGGCCGCACCCCCCACCCCTTGTCCAATTTGGACGACCATGGGGGGCACCTCTTGTGTCCTGCCTCCTCCTCTCCACTATGGCCCATGAGGCCCATTAGCTTTCCCGCGGGGTCGAGTAACCTCCCGGTACTTCGAAAAATCCCCGAACCTCTTCGGAACCATTCCGGTGTCCGTACATAACCTTACAATATATCAATCTTTACCTCTCGACCATTTCGAGACTCCTCGACATGTCCGTGATCTTATCCGGGACTCCGAACAACCTTCGGTCACCAAAAAACATAACACATATAATACATATCGTCACCGAGCGTTAAGCGTGCAGACCCTACGGGTTCGAGAACTATGTAGACATGACCGAGACACCTCTCTGGTCAATAACCAATAGCGGAACCTAGATGCTCATATTGGTTCCCACATATTGTACGATGATCTTTATCGGTCGAACCGCAATGTCAACATACGTAATTCCCTTTGTCATCGGTATGTTACTTGCCCGAGATTCGGTCGTTGGTATCTTCATACTTATTACTGGCAAGTCTCTTCACTCGTTCTGTAGTGCATCATCCCGCAACTAACTCATTAGTCACATTGCTTACAAGGCTTCATATGATGTGCATTACTGAGAGGGCCAGAGATACCTCTCCGATACTCGGAGTGACAAATCCTAATCTCGATCTATGCCAACCCAACAAACACCTTCGGAGATACCTGTGAGCATCTTTATAATCACCCAGTTACATTGTGATGTTTGATAGCACACAAGGCATTCCTACAGTGTCCGGGAGTTGCATAATCTCATAGTCGGAGGAATATGTATTTGACATGAAGAAAGCAATAGCAATAAAACTGAATGACCATTATGCTATGCTAACAGATGGGTCCTGTCCATCACATCATTCTCCTAATGATGTGATCCCGTTCATCAAATGACAACACATGTCCATGGCTAGGAAACTTAACCATATTTGATTAACGAGCTAGTCAAGTAGAGTCATACTAGGAACACGGTGTTTTGTCTATGTATCCACTAAGGTATCAAGTTTCCGGTTAATACAATTCTAGCATAAATAATAGACATTTATCATGATATAAGGAGATATAAAATAACAAGTTTATTATTGCCTCTAGGGCATATTTCCTTCAGTATCCCACTTGCACTAGAGTCAATAATCTATATTACATTGCAATGAATCTAACACCCATGGAGTCTTGGTGTTGATCATGTTTTGCTCGTGGAAGAGGCTTAGTCAACGGGTCTGCAACTTTCAGATCCGTATGTATTATGAAAATATCTATGTCTCCCTCCTTGACCAAATCTCGGATGGAGTTGAAGCGTCTCTTGATGTGTTTGGTCTTTTTGTGAAATCTGGATTCCTTCGCCAAGGCAATTGCTCCAGTATTGTCACGAAAGATTTTCGTTGGACCCGATGCACTAAGTATTACACCTAGATCGGATATGAACTCCTTCATCCAGACTCCTTCATTTGCTGCTTCCAAAATAGCTATGTACTCTGCTTCACACGTAGATCCCACAATGATGCTCTGCTTGGAACTGCACATACTGACAGCTCCACCATTCAATAAAAATACGTATCCGGATTGTGACTTAGAGTCATCCGGATCAGTGTCAAAGCTAGCGTCGTTGTAACCATTTACGACATGCTCTTTGTCACCTCCATAAACGAGATACATATCCCTAGTTCTTTTCAGGTACTTCAGGTTGTTCTTGACCGCTGTCTAGTGATCCACTCCCGGATTACTTTGGTACCTCCCTGTTAAACTTATAGCAAGGCACACATCAGGTCTGGTACACAGCATAGCATACATGATAGAACCTATGGCCGAAGCATAGGGAATAACTTTCATTTTCTCTCTATCTTCTACAGTGGTCGGGCATTGAGTCTGACTCAAATTCACACCTTGTAACACATGCAAGAACCCTTTCTTTGACTGATCCATTTTGAAATTCTTCAAAACTTTACCAAGGTATGTGCTTTGTGAAAGTCCTATCAAGCGTCTTGATCTGTCTCTATAGATCTTTATGCCCAATATATAAGCAGCTTCACCGAGGTCTTTCATTGAAAAACTCTTGTTCAAGTATCCTTTTATGCTATTCGGAAATTCTACATCTTTTCCAATCAATAATATGTCATCCACATATAATATTAGAAATGCTATAGAGCTCCCACTCACTTTCTTGTAAATACAGGCTTCTCCAAAAGTCTGTATAAAAACATATGCTTTGATCACCTCATCAAAGCGTATATTCCAACTCTGAGATGCTTGCACCAGTCCATAGATGGATCGCTGGAGCTTGCACACCTTGTTGGCACCTTTAGGATCGACAAAACCTTCTGGTTGCATCATATACAACTCTCCTTAGAGATATCCATTTAAGGAATGCTGCTTTGACATCCATTCGCCAGATTTCATAAAATGCGGCAATTGCTAACATGATTCGGACAGACTTAAGCATCGATACGAGTGAGAAAATCTCATCGTAGTCAACACCGTGAACTTGTCAAAAACCCTTTTGCGACTAGTCGAGCTTTGTAGATAGTAACACTACCATCTGCGTCTGTCTTCCTCTTGAAGATACATTTATTCTCAATGGCTTGCCGATCATCGGACAAGTCCACCAAAGTACACACTTTGTTGTCATACATGGATCATATCTTAGATTTCATGGCCTCAAGCCATTTATTGGAATCTAGGCTCAACACAGCTTCTTCATAGTTCGTAGGTTCGTCATGGTCAAGTAACATGACTTCCAGAATAGGATTACCGTACCACTCTGGAGCGGATCTTACTCTGGTTGACCTACGAGGTTCTGTAGTAACTTGATCTGAAGTTTCATGATCGATATCATTAGCTTCCTCACTGATTGGTGTAGTTGTCACAGGAACCGGTTTCTGTGATGAACTATTTTCCAATAAGGGAGCAGGTATAGTTACCTGATCAAATTCTACTTTCCTCCCACTCACTTCTTTCGAGAGAAACTCCTTCTCTAGAACGGTTCCGTTCTTAGCAACAAAGATCTTGCCTTCGGATCTATGGTAGAAGGTGTAACCAATTGTTTCCTTAGGGTATCCTATGAAGACGCACTTCTCCGATTTGGGTTCGAGCTTATCAGGCTGAAGCCTTTTGACATAAGCATCACATCCCCAAACTTTAAGAAATGACAGCTTAGGTTTGTTGCCAAACCACAGTTCATACGATGTCGTCTCAATGGATTTTGACGGTGCCCTGTTTAACGTGAATGCAGCTGTCTCTA
The DNA here is from genome assembly GCA_021605205.1 of Aegilops longissima. NCBI lineage: Eukaryota > Viridiplantae > Streptophyta > Magnoliopsida > Poales > Poaceae > Aegilops > Aegilops longissima. The sequence goes on along the minus strand of CM038677.1, from coordinate 791,766,420 downwards.
ATGCATAACCCAAAATGATAGTGGTAAATCGGTAAGAGAAATCATAGATCGCACCATATCTAATAAAGTGCGGTTACGATGTTCAGACACACCATTATTCCGTAGTTTTCCAGGTGGCGTGAGCTATGAAACTATTCCACATTGTTTTAAATGAAGGCCAGAATCGTAACTCAAATATTCACCTCCACGATCAGATCGTAGAAACTTTATTTTCTTGTTACGATGATTCTCCACTTCACTCTGAAATTCTTTGAACTTTTCAAATGTTTCAGACTTGTGTTTCATTAAGTAGATATACCCATATATACTCAAATCATCTGTGAAGGTCAGAAAATAACGATACCCGCCATGAGCCTCAACACTCATCGGACCTCATACATTGGTATGTATTATTTTCAATAAGTCATTAGCTCGTTCCATTGTTCCGGAGAACAGAGTTTTAGTCATGTTGACCATGAGGCACGGTTCACAAGTATCAAACGATTCATAATCAAGTGATTCCAAAAGTCCATCTGCATGGAGTTTCTTCATGCGCTTTACACCGCTATGACCTAAACGGAAGTGACACAGATATGTTGCACTATCATTATCAACTTTGCATCTTTTGGCATCAATATTATTAGTATGTGTATTACTACAATCGAGATTCAATAAACCATTAACATTGGGTGCATGACCCTAGAAGGTTTTATTCATGTAAACAGAATAACAATTATTCTATGTCTTAAATGAATAACCATATTGCAATAAACATGATCTAATCATATTCATGCTCAACGCAAACACCAACTAACATTTATTTAGGTTCAGCACTAATCCCGAAAGTATAGGGAGTGTGTAATGATGATCATATCAATCTTGGAACCACTTCCAACACACATCGTCACTTCACCCTCAACTAGTCTCTATTTATTCTGCAACTCCTGTTTCGAGTTACTAATCTTAGCAACCGAACAAGTATCAAATACCCAGGGTTTATTACAAGCACTAGTAAGGTAAACATCAATAACATGTATATCAAATATACCTTTGTTCACTTTGCCATCCTTCTTATCCGCTAAATATTTGGGGTAGTTCCGCTTCTAGTGACCATTTCCTTTGCAGTAGAAGCACTTAGTTTCAGGCTTAGGTCCAGCTTTGGGCTTCTTTATGGGAGTGAAAACTTGGTTGCCATTCTTCTTTAAGTTCCCTTTCTTTCCCTTTGCCCTTTTCTTGAAACTAGTGGTGTTGTTTAATCATCAACACTTGATGCTTTTTCTTGATTTCTACCTTCGTCGATTTCAGCATCACGACGAGCTCGGGAATCGCTTTTGTCATCCCTTGCATATTATAGTTCATCACAAAGTTCCAGTAACTTAGCGATGATGACTAGAGAACTCTATCAATCACTATCTTATCTGGAAGATTAACTCCCACTTGATTCAAGCGATTATAGTACCCAGACATTCTAAGCATATGCTCACTACCTGAGCTAATCTCCTCCATCTTTTAGGCGAAGTACTTGTCAGAGGTCTGATGCCTCTCGACACGGGCATGAGTCAGAAATACCAATTTCAGCTTTTGGAACATCTCATATGTTCCATGGCGTTCAAAATGTTTTTGAAGTCCTGGTTCTAAGCCGTAAAGAATGGTGCACTAAACTATCAACTAGTCATCATATTGAGCTAGCCAAACGGTCATAACATCTGCATCTGCTCTGCATCTACTCCTGCAATAGGTCTGTCACCTAGCGGTGCATCAAGGACATAATTTTTCTGTGCAGCAATGAGGATAAACCTCAGTTCACGGACCCAGTCCGCAACATTGCTACTGTCATCTTTCAACTTAGTTTTCTCTATGAACATATCAAAAACATAGGTAAGCTACAACGCGAGCTATTGATCTACAACATAATTTGCAAATACTATCAGGACTAAGTTCATGATAAACTAAAGTTCAATTAATCATATTACTTCAGAACTCCCACTTAGATAGATACCCCTCTAGTCATCTAAATGACACGTGATCCAAATCAACTAAACCATGTCCGATCATCACGTGAGATGGAGTAGTCTTCAATGGTGAACATCACTATGTTGATCATATCTACTATATGATTCACGTTCGACCTTTCGGTCTCCAGTGTTCCGAGGCCATATCTATATATGTTAGGCTCGTCAAGTTTAACCCGAGTATTCCACGTGTGCAAATATGGCTTGCACCTGCTGTATTTGAATGTAGAGCTTATCACACCCGATCATCACATGGTGTCTTAGCACGAAGAACTTTCGCAATGGTGCATACTCGGGGAGAACACTTATACCTTGAAATTTTGTAAGGGATCACCTTATAATGCTACCGCCGTACTAAGAAAAATAAGATGCATAAAATATAAACATCACATGCAATCGAAATATGTGATATGATATGGCCATCATCATCTTGTGATTTTGATCTCCATCATCGAAGCAATGTCATGATCTCCATCGTCACCGGCTTGACAGCTTGATCTCCATCGTAGCGTCGAGGTCATCTCGCCAACCATTGCTTCTACGACTATCACTACCGCTTAGTGGTAAAGTAAAGCAATTACATAGCGCTTGTATTTCATACAATAAAGCGACAACCATATGGCTCCTGCCAGTTGCCGATAACATTTACAAAACATGATCATCTCATACAACAATCTTTATATCACATCATGTCTTGACCATTTCACATCACAAGATGCCCTGCAAAAACAAGTTAGACGTCCTCTACTTTGTTTGTTGCAATTTTTACGTGGCTGCTACGGGCTTCTAGCAAGAACCTTACATACCTACGACACAAAAACCACAACGGTGATTTATCAAGTTTGCTGTTTTAACCTTCACAAGGACCGACCGCAGTCAAACACGATTCAACTAAAGTTGGAGAAACAAACACCCGCCAGCCACCTTTATGCAAAACTAGTTGCATGTCTGTCGGTGGAACCGGTCTCATGAACATGGTCATGTAAGGTTGGTCCAGGCCGCTTCATACAACAATACCGCCGAATCAAAATAAGACATTGGTGGTAAGCAGTATGACGATCACCGCCCACAACTCTTTGTGTTCTACTCATGCATATCATCTACGCATAGACCTGGCTCGGATGCCACTGTTGGGAAACGTAGCATGCAATTTCAAAAAAATCCTATGCTCACGCAAGATCTATCTAGGAGATGCATAGCAACGAGAGGGGGAGAGTGTGTCCACGTACCCTCGTAGACCGAAAGCGGAAGCGTTAACTCACTAGTAGAAAACAGGGCTTTAGTCCAGGCCTGGCTAGCCTATTAGTCCCGGTTCGGTCACGAAGCGCGACCCATGGGGGCATAGGTCCCGGTTCGTGAGGCTAGGGGGTCGGCCGGGCCTCGTGGGGCATTGGTGTCGGTTCGTCTGGACCCTTTGGTCCCGGTTACAGACACGAACCGGGACCAATGGGCCTTGCTCCTGGCCCACAACCATTGGTCTCGGTTCGTGGCTGGAACTGGGACCAAAGGGGGTCCTTTAGTCCCGGTGCCAGCCACCAACCGGGACCAATAAGGTGCCTATATATACCCCCTCGCACGCGAGCAGAGCACTCCACTACTCTATTTTTTTTTTGGCCGGTGAGGGGAGAGCTTTGTGGTGCTCTAGCTCACCTCCTATGCACATGAGGTGTTCGATGAAATGTTCGAGCCACACTTCAGATTTCTCCTCTCAAAACTCCTTGTCCAAGCTCCATTTTCCTTGAGATTTTTCTAGGTTTGGCGGTCCGTCCTGTCCTATCCCCGTCCTCACCGCCGTCGATCGCCCGTGCCGATCTCGTCAGCGGCACCACCGTGGTGAGCCTCTTGTTCTTATCTTTTTTTATAAAAGAAAAAATTCTTACTTGTATGATTTAGATAGATACTTGTGTAATTTTCTTAGTTTTATTATTGTTTGTTATTATATAGTGCGATGGTTTTGGTATCCTCCTCCGTCGTCCCTCGTCCTGGCTATGATTCGGATGTGGTATATATTATCTTTTATAACTATTTGTTTTATTTAGTGTTTATGACAATTATGTCGACCAACTTGACATAGACTTTTTTATATAGGAGGTAGTTGAACCGGAAATTCCAACTGACCCTATTGTCGAGAGGTTAAATTTAGTTGAAGAAGAAAATAATTACTTGAAGCAAAAATTGAAAAAAATTGAGCAGGAGAAGATGATATTGGAGTTGTATGTTGCGGATGTCGTAGATGATCACAAGATTAAGATGAATGCAATGCACTTGAAGATTAGAAAGATTAGAAAATATGCAATTCATACCGATGCTTGGTATCATTATGCTATTGGAATAATTGTTACCTTGGTTGCGATTATGATCGCATTTGTTGTTGCATTGAAATGTTTTACATAGTTTCAATGTATGGTTTAATTAGATGCTCTGGAGAGCTATATGTTGTTCAATGAGAACTATGTATGTACTTTGGTTTTTGACACTTAATTATATATAAAGCACGCAGATGACCCGGCAATGGATGTACGGTGATAGACGCACCTCCGAGTACATTAAGGTTGTGCATAATTTTCTCGAAGTGGCTGAGGCAAACAAGCAGAATGGTTTTATGTGTTGTCCATGCCCTATATGTGGGAATACGAAATCTTACTCTGACCGGAAAATCCTTCACAGCCACATGCTTTATAAGGGTTTCATGCCACATTATAATGTTTGGACCAAGCACGGAGAAATAGGGGTTATGATGGAAGACAACAAAGAAGAAGAGGATGATGACAACTATGTGCCCCTGAATATGGTGATGCTGCAATGGGGGAAGCTGAATATCAAGAAGAACCAGACGATGTGCCCAATGATGATATCTGCCGGGTCATTGTTGATGCAAAGAGACAGTGCGAAAGTGAAAAGGAGAAGCTGAATTTCGATCACATGTTAGAGGATCACAAAAAAGGGTTGTACCCCAATTGCAAAGATGGCAACACAAAGCTCGGTACCATACTGGAATTGCTGCAGTGGAAGGCAGAGAATGGTGTGCCTGACAAAGGATTTGAGAAGCTACTGAAAATATTGAAGAAGAAGCTTCCAAAGTATAACGAATTGCCCGACAGTACGTACGCAAATGCCCTCTAGGATTGGAGGTGCAGAAGATACATGCATTCCCTAATGACTACATCCTTTACTGCGGTGTGTACAAGGATTTGAATGCATGCCCGGTATGCGTTGCATTGCGGTATAAGATCAGACGAGATGACCCTGATGATGTTGACGACGAGCGCCCCAGGAAGAGGGTTCCTGCCAAGGTGATGTCGTATGCTCCTATAATACCATGGTTGAAACGCTTGTTCAGAAACAAAGAGCATGCCAAGTTGATGCGATGGCACAGAGAGGACCTAAGAAAGACGGGAAGTTGAGAGCACCCGCTTATGGGTCGCAGTGGAAAAAATCGAGAGAAAGTACTGGGAGGAGTTTGTAGGTGACGCAAGGAACATGTGGTTTGGTTTAAGCGCGGATGGAATTAATCCTTTTGGGGAGCAGAGAAGAAATCATAGCACATGGCCCATGACTCTATGTATCTATAACCTTCCTCCTTGGCTGCGCATGAAGCAGAAGTTCATTATGATGCCAGTTCTCATCCAAGGCCCTAAGCAACCCGACAACGACATTGATGTGTACCTAAGGCCATTAGTTGAAAAACTTTTACAACTGTGGAATGGAAACGGTGTACGTGTGTGGGATGAGCACAAAGAGGAGGAATTTGACCTGCATGCATTTCTGTTTGTAACCATCAATGATTGGCCTGCTCTTAGTAACCTTTCAGGACAGACAAACAAGGGATACCACGCATGCACGCACTATTTAGATGACACCGAAAGTATATACCTGGACAAATGCACGAAAAATGTGTACCTGGGGCACCGTCGATTTCTTCTGACCAACCATCAATGTCGAAAGAAAGGCAAGCATTTCAAAGGCGAGGCAGATCACCGGAAGAAGCCCGCCATGCATACCGGTGATCACGTACTTGCTATGGTCAATGATTTAAAAGTAATCTTTGGAAAGGGTCTCGGCAGACTATCTGTTCCGAATGACGCTCAGGGACGCGCACCCATGTGGAAAAAGAAATCTATATTTTGGGACTTACCCTACTGGAAAGACCTAGAGGTCCGCTCTTCAATCGACGTGATGCACGTGATGAAGAACCTTTGCATGGACCTGCTAGGCTTCTTAGGCGTGTAAGGGAAGACAAAAGATACACCAGAGGCACGGGAGGACCTGCAACGTTTGCACGAAAAAGATTGCATGCCTCCAAGGCAGTATGAATGTCCTGCTGTCGGTGTCAAAACCGGCGGATCTCGGGTAGGGGGTCCCGAACTGTGCGTCTAAGGTCGATGGTAATAGGAGACAGGGGACACGATGTTTACCCAGGTTCGGGCCCTCTCTATGGAGGTAATACCCTACTTCCTGCTTGATTGATCTTGATGAATATGAGTGTTACAAGAGTTGATCTACCACGAGATCGTAGAGGCTAAACCCTAGAAGCTAGCCTATGGTTATGATAAAGAGTGTTCACCTATCCGGACTCTCTCCGGTTTATATAGACACCGGAGAGATCTAGGGTTACATGGAGTCGGTTACATAAAAAGGAATCTACACGATTAGTCGCCAAGCTTGCTTTCCACGCCAAGGAGAGTCCCATCCGGACACGGGTGCAGTCTTCGGTCTTCGTATCTTCACAGCCCATCAGTCCGGCCCATAGCTAACAGGTCGGACGCTCGAGAGCCCCTTAGTCCAGGACTCCCTCAGTAGCCCCTGAACCTAGCTTCAATGACGAGGAGTCCGGTGCGCAGATTTGTCTTCGGCATTGCAAGGCGGGTTCCCTTCTTCCGAACTCCAGAATAGTCTTCGGATGTAGTAAGTATATCCGGACCCGTGTATGCAATTTACAGAGAATACAATATTTCACGATCCCAATCCACCTATGATTGTTTGTGACATTACGTCACGCCTGCCCGGTTATTATTTCGAACCATTTTCATCTGCCGCTTCGTGTTTTGAGACACGACTGTCGTAGGCACGTCTTGTCGAAGCAGAGATCATGTCCCCTTATCACGGGATTTTCATTAATACGGGCGGGGGTAACCCAACCGTGCCATTAACATAGGCCTTGGGAATAGGTGAGTTTTGAGGCGAATTGGGAGGCGTGAGATATTCACTGCCTTTATGAGGGGATAAGGATTCCCTTCTTCCCTCACGCCTTCTCTCCTTCTCCGCCCTTCCAATCTCGAGCTCCAACGCTCAACTTCTTATCTCCTTTCCACTTGGGCTAGTACTGCAACCATGTCCGGATCCGGAGGCCAGGGCAAGTGGATGGTCTCCTCCGTTAAGGAGAAGGACATTACTGAGCTTCGGGCGGACGGGTACTTGGCGAAGGAAATCGCCCACCGTCTTCCAGCCCAGGGGCAAGTTGTCCCCACGCCGAAGCCCAACGAGAGGGTGGTATTCCTCCCTAATTTACTCCATGGACTAGGGTTTCCACTCCACCCCTTCGTCCGTGGGCTGATGTATTATTACGGGATAGATTTCCACGATCTGTCCCCGAATTCCTTCCTCAACATCTCGGCGTTTATCGTAGTGTGCGAGGCTTTCCTCCGCATCCAATCCCACTTCGGGCTGTGGCTCAAGGTCTTCAACGTGAAGCCGAAGGTGGTGGATGGCCTGCACGCGGAGGAGCCATGGTGAGTAAACTGTCCCACATCTCCTGGCCGAAAGGCACTTTTGTGGAGACAGTAAAGGAGTGGCAGAAACAGTGGTTCTACATTACAGAACCCCGCGGCGCTGACTGGGCCGCAGCTGCCGAATTCAACCCAGGTGCCCCAATACGGCTCACCTCCTGGGTCGAGAAAAGCCCAGACTGGTGTTCGCCAGATGAGCTGATACCGCTGCAGACGCGCATTCAAAGCATGGTGGACAAGGACGTAAAACTTGTCGATGTGATCCAGGTGATGCTAGTTCGCCGGATTCAAAGCATGGTGGACAAGGACGTCAAGCATGGTGTACAACGACGAGGAAAAGGAGGAGGAATAAGAGGGCGGCTTGCACGAATCTGGAAGCAGGGACGCCCAAGAGGGGGAAGGGCACCCTTGCGGTCAACACCGCGTGGGATGTTGACAGTAGTCCGGAGCGACACCCCCGCACTAAGCCCCGGGCCGCATCGTAAGTACTTGACTCACATGTACCCGTATGCACAGCCTCTCATCTTTATTGTTTTAATGTGGTCAATTGCATTGTTACAGTCCGGCTCACGCCAGTATCCAGCGTTCCTCATTTGGAGGTTCGCCAGATCCCAAGGAGATGGCCAGCGAGTCTCCACCGACCGCTCACTCCACCGAGATCGCGGGTGACGAGGAAGTGAGGTCCCGAAGGACCTCCTCAGGCCAGGGAGGGGCTCAGGAGGCGCCAGAAGGAGAAACCTCCGTCCATGGGCACCAGGGGGATTCCAGCCCCCTGGGGACTGAAGGTAGGGGCTGTACTCAGTTCAGCACTCAGCCGAACACGGTTCCGGAGAACGAAGTGGTTCCAGAATCCGGAGCGCCTCCTCCTTCGAAAGAGGGAGGTGCCGTAGCTCCACCGGTGACCCCCGTCCATCCAGGGGCACCGACTGATCTGATGGAGGTGCTACAAGGCGCCGCCATTGTGGAGGAGAATCGTGTCCTTATGGGCACGGTGATTGAGAAGGTTCTGTCGTGGTTTTGTCACGGCAGATGTCCTCATGAAAGGACTTAGTCGTGGAGCCATCGCTACGGGTTAGCTTAGAGGGGTTAAAGCGGACAAGGGACGCACGAGAGTTTTATACTAGTTCGGCCCCTTAGATGAAGGTAAAAGCCTACGTCTAGTCGTGATGGAATTGATGGGGTTTCGATGACCAGGGAGCGAATACGCTTGCCTGAGTCTCGAGGTGTTGTCTGTTGTCCTCGAACGCGCTGGTCGTCCCTTTATATACACAGGTTGACGCTTCGGCGGTTTATTTGAGTCCCGAGGCCGACTCATACAAGTGTCCGGCTCGGTCTCCCCCTTTCCCTAACTTATAATACAAGTTATACAACTATGGCGGTTTACAACTATGGGCCCTAATCCGCCTTTGGGCTCTGGGCCTCTAAGCTTTAGTACTAAAGCGCCATCTTTATCTTCATGGGCTTCAGTACAATTGAGCGTGAACCGGCCCCTCCTGGGCGGTTTATACTCAGCAGTTATATCCTCAACATTAGGCCCTAGATTGATTTGAACCTGTTCATGTCAATCTTCCATACTTAGAAAAATTCCGTGAACATCTTCTTATGATTCTCGTAAACCGCCATCATGTCTTCTCTCTGTCAACCTTGGTAAACCGCCGTGACGTTATCCTGTGAACACAGCAGCGAATCGTCATGACGTCATCTCTGTATAAAAAGATAATAAAGATTCCCTTCATTAATTATTTCTCGAGGATCGAGGCGACAGCTGCGCCCTCTTTTGCTGCTTCAGGCTCCTCGATTCTCGCGCCTGCCACTTTATCCCTTTATAAATAAGGCCGGGGGGTCTTTCCATTTTTCCCCTTTGCCTCTCGTCTTCCTCCTCTCAACCTGAAGAGCGCAAGCATCGCCGCTGCCGTCAACCCTTGAACCTGCACCAACTGGGCCGCTGCATCACCCTGTTCGTACCAGAGATCCTGCAATACTCCTCTGCCGCTTGGTTGCCCTGGTAAGCACTCCCTTCTTCAACTTTATCAAACCTGCATTAGGGTTTCGAAGTTCTTCAGTGTTCATCTGCGTTCCTTGGAACTCATCTGCTTTTCCTCAACCTTAGATCAAATCTTGCTAAGCTTGATAGTTTCCTTTTGCGGTAGATCCATAGCTTTAATCTGCCGCACTGTAGCATCTTGCTGTTCCTGGACAAATCCCATCTATACCTTCTCTGTTCTACTTAGCGCTATGGTAGGGCTGAGAAAAATTTCTTTACTGAACCACGGTAGATCCAAAATTATATCACCATTTTGTGAAACCTGTTTCTGTAATACTTAGTAGATTTCGGATCTTCCTCTTCTGTTTAAAGGCGGTTTAACCTTTAGTAGTTGATAATCCGCCATATGCCATTAGCCCTCACTTAAACCACCATCTTGACTTGAATATCAATTTTTGGTTTACCTCACATGTATGCTTTGATCAAATTCCCGGTTTAACACCGATTAGTGCACGTGAACCGTCAATTGTAAACCGGCCTTCATTTTTCCTTTACAGTTTTGCTTTTCAAGATGCCAAGCAATTTTCCGCTTGCAACTGGGTTCCATCTCGGATCACAGAAACACAAATCAACGGATACGTGGTAACGGGCGCTTTAGCTTCAAAAGATGTCCTTCACTGGCGAGTTCTTGGCCCTGAGTGCCCTCCTGAGCCTCAAGATGGAGAAGTGATTGTGTTTATCCAACATCTATCCCGGGGTTTTAGCCCTCCCGGATCAAAGTTTTTCCGGGATGTACTTGCCAGCTTCCAACTCCATCCTCAGGATATTGGACGAAATTCTGTGTCCAACATATGCGACTTCCAAGTGTTCTGTGAAGTTTACCTTCAAGAAGAACCAACTATTGATCTCTTCCGGGATTTATTCCACTTAAACCGCCGAACTGAGTTCTCTGACGGCCCCAATACTAAACTTGGTGGTGTGTCAAAAAAGGAAAGAAGTTGATTTTCCTCATGCCAAACTTCACAACCATCCTAAAGACTGGAACCAAACATGGTTTTATTGTCAGAACACTGCCCCTGCTGGAGAAAATCCTTTGCCGGGCTACCGCGCTCACCGGCTTAGCAATGGCCACCCGTTACCTCAACGTTTAACTTCCCAAGAACGACAAGCTTATACACCTCAACTCGCCAAGCTCCGGGCTCTCCTCGCCAACGGTTTGACTGGTGTTGATCTCGTCCGCTGTTGGGTTTCGTGGTGTGTCCTTCCTTTAAGCCGCCACCCCGGATTGATGTATGAATATACCGGCGACGCCAAGGATCCTCAACGGTTTAACGAAATTGAAATGACTGATGCTGAAGTCACTGGAAGTGTGAAAAAGATGCTTGACGAACCGATCACCGCATGCTGCCAAATTGGGCTACACCCTTTTTATGCCTCCAACAAACCGCTAGCGGTAAAAGCTTTAACCTTGTATTTTGTTTTTGATCCGTCTCCGCTTTAACACTGATATAATAATCCTTTGTTTAATTTTACAGGCCGATAACACCTTTTGGAAAAGGAAAACTCAAGATAAACCGGCCAGGGCTCCTCGTGCCAAGAGCAAAGTCACCAAGAAAACACCCAAGAAGAAAACCGCCGAGTCTTCTGATCCGCCAGAAGATATTGACGACTCGGATCAAGAGGTAGAACTTGACTCCCTTGGTTCCTTTTTCATACACCTTATTGACGATGACTATTCCCAGGATGATGCGGAGGCCAGGCGTGCGGACCATGTTGAGGTAATCTCTCTTTCCTGCAATTCAGATCTTGTGCCGGTTCAAAGATTTCGCCGTGCAGTTCGAAAAGTAAAATACTCTCACCCTCTTGCTTACTTGGATCCAATACTTTCTTTGAAGACACAGCAACCTGAATGGCGTCGCACAACCCGACACAGTGGCCAGCAAGTCACCTCTTCCGGTTTACTGGATACACCAAACTGGAAGCGTCGTCCTGAGGTTACTTGTTCTCCCGAAAAACTTTATCCTTTGAAGGGTTTCTTCCGATGCCCACTCAATCCGTCTGATCCGAATTACCAGGTGTCTTCCAATTCGTCTGGTGGTTCATCAACCACTCAGCTGCCTCCCCTTAAAACCGTCCCTGGGTAAGTATACTGCCCTTCATCTTTTTCCTTCATAATTCGGTTTACAGTGCTAATCTCTGTTTTGATACCAGTACCAAAGCCTGTCCGAGCAAGAAGGCTAAACCCAGTGCCCCTGTTGGTGAAGTTGAACCGGAAAAGGCTCCTGAGGGTACCGGTAGAAATATTGATGTTATGGATTATTCCGCCCCACAGGGTGAAAACATTGAAGCTAATCCGCTGGAAGCTGACCCGGCTATTCATATTGATCCATCAAACCCTCATGTTACTCCTTTGAGCCCGGTTGCTGATCCGCCGAGCCCAGTTGCTGATCCGCCAAGTCCAGCCCGGGATACCGTCAACCCGCCAAGTCCACCAAAGGGTGATGATAATGATGTTATTATTACTGGTATGGGTCATACTAGCCCTGGTAATCCGATTGTCTTGGCAAAACATACTGCCAAGGAGGAATTCATTGCTATGGGCAAGGGGAAAGGGAAAACTGATTTATCCAACTTCATCAACCTTAGTGCCGAGGAACTTCATTCCGGATTTTTAAACCGCCTTTACACCAGCCGTGACTTTGAAGCCGGTTTGGTGAACCTGATGAAGGAACGTTATGAGGTAATCTTCAAGAACGCTTTGAAATTTACTTGATTCTGTATCTCTTGCATTGTAGCCTCCAAGGGCCGGGTTATCTCTTGAAGATAAACCGGGACTTTGATATAAAGAACCCTTCAACTGAGTAGCCCCCAAGGGCCGGTTTGTCTTTTGAACACAAACCAGGACTGTCTGTCCTTGTTAATTGCCTTTACTTATAATTGATCAAATGTGCATTAGCCCCCAAGTGCCAAGCTTAATACCTGGATTGAGCCTTGGGACTTGAAAATACCCACTTTAAAAAGCAATCCACATTAGCCCCCAAGTGCCGAGTGCATAACTTGTTATGTGCTTGGGACTTTAACAACTTCATCTGACTTTTGCAGACCGACATACATATCAAAGAATCTCAAATCGCCGATCTTGAAGAAAACATCAAGTCCCAGCAGGAAGAGACCTCTAAAGCCAAAGAGGAGCTAAAGGGTGTTTTGACAGCCATGGAACAATTGAAGGATGGTTTCAAGAATGAACGCACCAACTGGGAAACTGAGAAGGCTGCTTTGTTGAAGCGGGCTGAAGATGCCGAAGCAGCTCTAAAGCCGGTGGCGGAAGAGCTGATAGGGCTAAAACATCAAGTGGATGCTATGACTTCTGCAATCTTTGGTAAGGATTTTGTCATATCCGGTTCGAAAATATCTTGAACTCCGCCGGTTTAACATTGAATTCATAAACTGTTGCAGGTAATCGCATTGCGCAGCTGGGCACAGATATGCGGATGAAACTAAAGGCAGTGTACACTTTGATTGAGCAATTATACACTGGTGCCCAACGGGTTATCTGTGCAGTCTCATACAACAAACCGGCACCAACATTGATCAAGGATGCACTAATAAAATTATCCATGACACCGGCGCAGATAGAAGAGGTGAAGCGATCTGCTGCCAGGGCTGGCGCTTTACTAGCACTGACTCGGGCCAAAGCATGGATATCTGATTTGGATCCAGTTGATATTGCCAAGGGATTTCTGGATGAACAAGCAGACGGGTCAGCATTTGACGATGGAGCTCTCAAAGCCTTGACAAAGGAGATGCATCCGCTATCGAGTCAACTGGCTAAAGAGGCTAACTTGACTGTTCATCGATCTTTTTATGATGAAAGGAACCGGTGGGTTGATACGACTGTGACAGAAGCGCAAAACCTTATCCTGCCAATCCATAAGCACACTTATGCCCTTGATGTTGAACCATCCAATCTGATAAGTGAAGAAGCTGTATTTCAGGCTCTAACCCGGATTGACTGGACCACCACTGACTTCCAGCCACTGGGTGGGGAGGAGGAGGTTGAACCGGCGCCTGAAGACCCATCAACTTCACGTCATCATGGCAATGAGTCTTAATCCGACAATCGGGTTACTTTGTCAGACTTTGTTTTATGTAAGAACAATCATCATTTTGGGCCTCAAAGCGCCTTGTAATAGGCTAGTGCAAGTACTTTGATCTGCGGCACTGATACATAACTATGATCTGCCATGATATGTGCTATGTTTGATTATATCTGTTCATGCAATCCTGCTGTCTGCATAAAAGGAATTGTCCGAGCGGTTTACCGCCGGACGGGTCACAATGCCCCATAGAAAGCCTGGTTAATGACCAAAGCTGAATCAAAAAAATATGAAATAAATCATACCTGTGATATTAAATCACTTAGTTGGTTTACCAACTTGTATTTGTAGTAAGGGTGAAAAACCCAAATCTGAAGCATTGATGACTCCTTCCATAATATGCCGGTTTAGGATAAAACCGTCCCGGGTTGTGATAAAACACCGGATTATCTGTATATAACGCTGGTGATATTTAATCAAAGCCAGTCCGGGTTATGAAACACCGGTTTGATAAGAAATATGGCCTGACAACTTATAGTTGAAAGCCAAGCCGGGTTAACAAAACACCGGGTTAACATGAATATGAGCTTTCAACTTGTAGTTGAAAGCCAAGCCGGGTTAACAAACACCGGGTTAATATGATATTACCAAAGAACAAAAAAATGGCAAAAAGCAAACAAAAAACCGTGTAGTCGAGGCTTTTCAAGGGCTGCCAGGCCCAAATTCGAGGCTTTTCATGGGCTGCCAGGCTGCTAAGTTAAACCATTTTGACAAAGCCTTTTAAGATGGGCCTCCAACGAACCAATCATCGTTTTAACTTTGTCAAGTTCAGCGTCTCAATGAGAGTAACTATCAAATGTTTGGCGGGTCATGCCAGGATTACTTGGATAGGAGTGGCTTACTTGATGAAGGCAGGTTAACTCGGGGTTTTAGGTGAATACACCAGGCTTCCAAGCCGTGGGTCGATACCCAATTACAAGGGTCCTTTCAAACTCTTTGTGGCTTTTGCACAAAAGAGCCCCCAAGTAACTTTGTGAGCTGTGCTCAATGGGTGCCTATGTTTGAGTTGTGCTTTTAGCAACAATACTCTCTTTGGCCCCTTGGGTGTGAAGCTCCCAAGCTGTATTGTGGCATGATAGCCGGTTTAACAGGTAGTACTTCGCTGTGTCAGCTAAAGCCCCCATGCAAACAAAGAGATTTGGAGAAAACAGCAGAGACCCTGCTTATAGCAAGGATGCCGGTTTATTATATTGATCATAATATATACATTGTTGAAATATGTACATAAGAAAAGCCTATGGCTCAAGTGTAGTAAGGTCGAAGGAGATCTATGTTCCATGGCCGCCGGGTTTCCTCCTCAGAACTGCGTGAGTCCTCTCGAACGTCAATGAGGTAGTATGATCCGTTGTGCAGATTTTTGCTGACCACAAAGGGTCCTTCCCCAAGGTGGGGATAACTTGTGCTATCGGTCTGATCTTGGATGAGCTGGAGCACTAAGTCGCCTTCTTGAAAGGTTCTTGTCTTAACCCGGCGGCTGTGATAACGCCGCAGGTCTTGTTGATAAACCGCCGATCGAGCCAAAGCCATGTCCCGTTTCTCATCTAACAGGTCCAGCGCCTCTTGGCGTGTTTGCTCATTGTCCGCTTCAACATAATTGGCAACCCGGGGCGAATCATGACGAATATCACTTGGGAGGACGACCTCAGCCCCGTAAACCATGAAGAAAGGTGTATAACCTGTAGAGCGGTTCGGGGTGGTGTTTATACTCCATAACACAGATGGTAATTCTTCCACCCAACAACCCGGCGTCCGCTTCAAAGGAACCATAAGCCGGGGCTTGATACCCTTCAGGATCTCTTGATTCGCCCTCTCAGCTTGACCATTGGACTGGGGATGAGCCACGGACGCTACATCAAGCCGGATTCATTGACAAAACTCCTCCATCTCACCTTTAGAAAGGTTCGTGCCATTATTTGTGATGACGCTGTGTGGAAAGCCAAAACGGAAAACGATCTTTTTGAGAAATTGAACCGCCGTGGCTGCATCACACTTGCTGACGGGCTCCGCTTCAACCCATTTAGTGAACTTGTCAACCGCCACCAACATGTGGGTCTTCTTATCCTTGGAGCGCGTAAAAGGTCCCACCATATCAAGCCCCCAAGTGGTAAACGGCCAAGTGATAGGAATCATCCGTAGCTCTTGAGCCAGAACATGAGCTCAACGTGAAAACTTCTGACAAGCGTCACACCGCTTTACCAGATCCTCTGCATCAGCATGAGCTGCAACTAATAGAACCCATGAAGAAAAGCTCTAGCCACCAGAGATTTTGAACTGGCATGGTGACCACAATCCCCTTCATGGATTTCACATAGAATCTCTTGTCCTTCTTCAGGAGAAACACAACGTTGGAATACGCCTGAGACACTGCAATGGTGTAACTCGCCATTGTGAATAACCATGGACTTGGATCGCCGGATTATCCGTCTGGCAAAGACCTCATCATCTGGTAACTCGCCCCGGTTCATATACGCCAAATATGGAACCGTCCAATCCGGAGTGATATGTAAAGCGGCTACCAATTGGGCCTCTGGATCAGGAACAACCAAATCCTCCTCTCAGAGGCAACTTAATGTACGGGTTATGCAAGATATCTAAAAAGGTATTGGGTGGTACCGGTTTACGCTGAGATCCCAGCCGGCTTAAAGCATCTGTTGCTTCGTTTTTGCGCCGGTCAATGTGCTCAACCTGATACCCCTTAAAGTGACCTGCCACAATATCCACCTTGCGTCTATAAGCCGCCATGAGTGGATCCTTAGAATCCCAAGTACCAGAAACTTGCTGAGCCATCAGATCAGAATCTCCAAAACAGCGAACCCGGCTTAAATTCATTTCCTTAGCCACGCGGAGACCATGGAGTAATGCTTCATACTCAACTGCATTGTTAGTACAAGGAAACATTAAGCAGAGAACATAACAAATTTTATCACCTCGAGGGGAAGTAAGGACAACTCCAGCCCCCGAGCCTTCCAATTGCTTGGACCCATCAAAGTGAATAGTCCAGTATGTCTTGTCCGGTTTGTCCTCTGGTGCCTGTAACTCGGTCCAATCATTGATGAAGTCAACAAGCGCCTGAGATTTGATGGCTGTTCGGGGCATATACTTCAATCCATGTGGACCAAGCTCAATTGCCCACTTTGCAACTCGGCCAGTTGCTTCCCTGTTCTGAATTATATCGCCCAAGGGAGCAGAACTAACCACTGTGATGGGATGGCCTTGAAAGTATTGCTTGAGCTTCCGACTTTCCATAAAAACTCCATACACCAGCTTCTGCCAATGCGGATATCGTTGTTTTGACTCGATCAGCACTTCGCTGATATAGTAAACTGGCCGTTGAACTGGATATTCCTTCCCAGCCTCCTTACGTTCAACCACAATTGCCACACTGACCGCATGGGCACTGGCAGCCACGTACAATAAATGGGCTCGTTATCGACCGGAGCAGCAAGGACCGGTGGTTCAGCCAGCTCCCGCTTCAAATCCTCAAATGTCACATTAGCTGCATCACTCCAAACAAAATCATCTGTCTTCTTCAACATCTGATATAAAGGAATCGCCTTCTCTCCCAGACGGCTGATAAACCGGCTGAGGGCTGCAATTCGACCCACGAGACGCTGAACATCATTGATGCATTTCGGTTTAGCCAAGGATGTGATCGCCTTGATCTTTTCCGGATTGGCTTCAATACCTCTGTTGGATACGAGAAAACCCAAGAGCTTGCCTGCCGAAACACCAAAAACGCATTTGTCCGGATTGAGCATCATTTTGTAAACCCGAAGATTATCAAACATCTCCTTGAGGTTATCTATCAAGGTTTCCTTCTTCCTGGATTTTACCACAATGTCATCCACATAGGCATGAACATTACACCCAATCTGTGTGTGAAGACAATTTTGCACACAACGCTGATAAGTTGCCTGGGCACTTTTGAGCCCAAAGGGCATAGAGACATAGCAGAAGGCTCCAAAGGGAGTGATGAAGGCTGTCTTCTCCTGGTCCTTAACTGCCATTTTAATCTGATGATAACCTGAATAAGCATCCAAGAAACTCAGGCGCTCACAACCCGCCGTCGCATCAATAATCTGATCAATACGCAGGAGAGCAAAAGGATCTGCCGAACAAGCCTTGTTCAAATCTGTGTAGTCCACACACATACGCCAAGTGCCGTTTTTCTTAAGAACGAGCACCGGATTAGCCAACCACTCGGGATGAAATACTTCGACAATAAAACCAGCAGCCAACAGCTGGGCTACCTCCTCACCAATGGCCTTGCGTCTTTCCTCGTTAAAGCGGCGAAGAAATTGCTTGACCGGTTTAAACTTGGGATCAATATTGAGAGTGTGCTCAGCGAGTTCCTCAAGACACTGGCATGTCGAAGGCTTCCATGTAAAATGTCCCGTTCTCACGGATGAACTCGATGAGCGCGCTTTCCTATTTCGGATCCAGATTGGTGCTGATGCTAAACTGTTTGGATGAATCGCCAGGAACAAAGTCAACAAGTTTAGTCTCATCTGCCGGTTTGAACGCCGTGGTCGGGTCATGCTCGATGGTGGGCTTCTTGGAGGGTCATGTCTGCCGGATCAACATTGTCTTTATAAAACTTCAGCTCCTCAGTAGCACAAACCGACTCAAGATAGGCCGCTTCACCTTCCTCGCAATCCAAAGCGATCTTTCGACTTCCGTGTACTGTGATAGTTCCCTTATGACCTGACATTTTGAGCTGTAAATAGATATAACAGGGCCTCGCCATGAATTTTGCGTAAGCCGGCCGTCCAAACAATGCGTGATATGGGCTCTGGATTTTCACCACTTCAAAGGTCAATGTTTCAGACATGGAATCATGCTCATCTCCAAACACAACCTCCAAAGCGATCTTGCCAACAGGATACGCCGATTTACCTGGTACTACACCATGAAAAACAATGTTTCACGGTTTAAGATGCTTGTCTGTCAACCCCATGCGACGAAAAGTCTCATAGTACAGGATGTTGATACTGCTCCCTCCATCCATCAGAACTTTGGTAAACTTACAACCTCCCACCCGAGGTGCTACCACCAAATCTAGTTGACCCGGATTGTCAACCCGGGGCAGATGATCTTCTCTGCTCCATACAATGGGCTGCTTGGACCACCGCAAATAACGTGGTACTGCCGGTTCAACAACATTAACTGCCCTCTTGTGAAGCTTCTGATCGCGCTTGCACATGCTAGTAGTGAACACATGATACTGCCCACCATTCAACTGCTTGGGGTGACTTTGATAACCTGACTGCTGCTGATTCCCTTGATTATTCTGTTGGCTATTACCACCTTGGTTGTTCTGGTGGCCCTGATTATTCTGAAATCCAGAGCTTGAACCACCACCACCATGAAAACCTGGACCTGAACCGCTCGACGGACCCTGATCATACCGGTAGAGATCAGAGTTTTTGAACTCCTTCATAATGTAACAATCTTTCCAAATATGTGTGGAAGGGGCCTCCTTCGTCCCATGCTTTGGGCAGGGCTGGTTTAACAGACGCTCCAGATTCATCCCTCCACCGCGCTGGGGCGGTTTACCTTTACGACGCTGCATATTGGTGTTAGCCACAAAGTCTGAATTATCTGCTTTGTGCTTACCATTATTCCCATGGCCTCCTTGGTTGTGATGCTGTCCCTTTACACCGTCGTTCTTCTTTCCCTTCTCCGGTTTCTCCTCATCAGACTCGGGATCCTTGGTATTATCAGAATCAGCATATTTGACCAAGGCTGCCATAAGTGTTCCCATGTCTTTGCAGTGGCGCTTGAGCCGTCCCAACTTCATCTTTAGTGACTTAAACCGGCAATTATGCTCCAGCGTTATGATTGCTTGGTGAGCATTAATCCGGTCTGATGAATGCAAAACTTCTGAAACCCGGCGCACCCAATGAGTTGTTGACTCGTTCTCTCCTTGAACACAGGCATCCAGATCCACAATGGACATAGGCTGTTTGCAGGTGTCTTTGAAATTGGCTATAAACCGGGCCTTCAACTGATCCCATGACTCGATGGAGTTGGCTGGTAAATTTTTCAACCAAGTACGGGTTGTCCCTTCCAACATCATTGTGAAATACTTTGCACAGGCCGCTTCATCCACATCCAGCGTCTCCATTGCCATCTCATAACTCTCGACCCACGCCTCAGGTGGCTGATCAGCAGTGTAATTAGGTACCTTACATGGACCCTTGAAATCCTTGGGCAGTCGCACATTACAAAGAGCCGAAATGAGGCACGACACTCCCCAGGAACTGAAGGCAAGCCCGGTGTCTCGGTTTACTGACGCCGCTGGCTGAATCGGGGCAGGCTGATAACGACCCGCATATTGTGCTGCCAAAGCGGCCTCCCTTCGTGCTCTGCCATTATCCACCACGTCTTGAGCGTTTACCTTGCCGCATGCCGGATTGGGTCCCTGAGGTACATTACGGCGCTGCGCACTGCTAGACACTTCCGGTTCATCCATGTGCCTGATATAGCTTTTGCTCGGACGAGGGGTCGAGTGAATTCTATCTCGGCTATAAGAATAAGCCTGCTGCTGCACCATGGCGGTTTGAAGAAGATCCCTGGCCCGCCGTGTCTCAATCGCCGCCAGTGAACCGCCCTCCATCGGAATAGCTGCCAGGCGAGATGCTGCAGCAATCATATTATCCAAAGGGCTTGAAAAGCGACCCGGTGGTGTTGACACATATTGCGGTAGGTTGTCCGTTTGTCGAGGTGGTTCCGTTATCCATGGTTGATCCGGCGCTGCCCTAGGCGCATCGGTCCGGTTTACAGCTGTCGGATTACTCATCCCAGCCCCCGGCGTATTAAAGAGATTCAATCCTTCGAAGACCGGCTGCATACACGATCGGTACTTCCTTCTCATCACGTCGTTTGACGCATTCTGATCCAACATGAGCCGATAATTCTGTGCCTGTATCTGTTGTGATTGGGCATCCAAAGCGGCCCGTTCTTCAGCCATCCTGGCATCCTCAGCTGCCAGGTCCTCCTTAGCCCGTGCTATCTGGTCCTTCAGCTTCATAACATCCGCATCGTGCTGATCCTGCGTCTCCGGGGTAACTGCCGTGGTTAACAAGGTCATCCAAGCATCCATCAAACCGAAGAGAATTTGAGCCGGCCGGCACACCGGGCCTCCTGCCGCGGCCGCTGATCCGGAAATCATTGCTGCTGTAGATGAAGATTGCATAGTGGGATGTGTTCCGGCCATGTAAACAGCAACCCGACTTGGCGGTTCAAGGAGGTCCGGAATACTGTTGCCATCGGAATACCCTCCGAACACACCATCATTAACTTGGTATAAGGACTCGGTTTCACCGGTGGATGACTCGCCATCGGAATAAACAACCGTCTCGCCTTCAGACACCAGTTCAGATCCGATCCCATGGACACATCCCACGAACGCACGCTTCATGGCGGGCTTAACCCGGGCAGGACTCGCACGCTGAGCCATTTCGACGAGGTCGGTCCAGATGTCCGGCTTAGGGCCCGGTTCGCCGATCTTGCCGATGAAGACATGGATTTGGCCAAAGGGGACCTGGTACCCGTACTCGATTGAGCAGGCCTCAGGGCCCCATCCTTCGTCGTCGATGTAGAGCTTGCCGCGGTGACTCTTGGTCATCCGGCCAACCGCGTACCCTTTGAGTCCTTCAAAGCTGCCCTTCAAGAACTCGAAACCATCGTGCGATAGCCCCATGGTGGGCGCCAACTGTCGTGGTTTTGTCACAGCCGATGTCCTCATGAAAGGACTTAGTCGTGGAGCCATCACTACGGGTTAGCTTGAAGGGGTTAAACCGGACAAGGGACACGGGAGTTTTTATACTAGTTCGGCCCCTTCGATGAAGGTAAAAGCCTATGTCTAGTTGTGATGGAATTGATTGGGTTTCGACGACCAGGGAGCGAATACACTTGCTTGAGTCTCGAGGTGTTGTCTGTTATCCCTGAACCGCCGCCGGGTCGTCCCTTTATATACACAGGTTGACGCCCGGCCGGTTTACGGAGTCCCAAGGCCGACTCATACAAGTGTCCGGCTCGGTCTCCCCCTTTCCCTAACTTACAATACAAGTTATACAACTATGGCGGTTTACAACTATGGGCCCTAATCCGCCTTTGGGCTCTGGGCCTCTAAGCTTCAATACTAAAGCGCCATCTTTATGTTCATGGGCTTCCGTACAATTGAGCATGAACCGCCCCTCCTGGGCGGTTTATACTCAACAGTTATATCCTCAACAAGTTCGGTCCGCCGAAAGCGGATTGACCGAAGCCTGTCGCAGCCTGCTAGCAGGTTTCGAGGTAAGCAACATAAAGAGAGAAAATCCCGATATAGTCAGTAGCCCTTGAGACACTGTCCGGCGTTCGGAACGAAAAGCCGGACAGGGGATCAACCCTTTGTAGGGGACTAACTTGATATGTATGAATAAGCAGGTGTCGCTGTTAGCCGCGACTTCGCATACTGCCGAAGTCTCTGAACTGAAGCAGAGGCTGGAGCAAGCCGAGAACGAGCTCAGAGAGGTGAAGACTCAGCTCCGGGAGAAGCAAGCTATGTAACGACTTGCTTGTGTATTCAGAATGAATAAGTGGTGTGTATTGACCAAAGTGTCATAATATGTGTAGGAGTGTCGACCGAGGTCGAGGCCTTAAAAAAGGCCTTGGCCGAAGCCGAGGGGAAGGCTGTCCAGCAGCAAACCACCCGTAAGAAGCTCAAGGCCTGGGTCGGCGAGGTCCAGAAGGAGCTCCAGGACGTGATGAAGAAGTGTGAAGCCTTGGAGCACGATGCGTCGGTCCGAGAGACCGAACTCGCCAAGGCGCATCAGGACGCGGAGGCCGCACGGGTTGAGGCCCGGGATGCCCTCTAGGAGATCCAGGAGGCCAGGAAAGTCGCGGCGGGTAAGGCATTTAACATGCAAAGCAAGTATGCGGAGGCGGGCAAAGCATGGCCTTCGCCCGCTGCAAAATGTGGTGGGCAAAGATGAACGCTGTCGAGGTGGCCAAAGGGCCACCAGAGGGCAAGGAGCACCGCACACCCGAGCGATATTTTGCGGATGTCCTCGAAGGGTCTCGACTTGCAGTCGTGCAGTGCGGGCTGGACATTGTGTTTGAATGCATACACTCGTGCTTTGTCCTTGCCATGTATGATAAAAACAAAGCCTGTTTGTAATATAATGATTATTATGTTTTAATTGTTTCCTCCTGTGCGGCCCTGTTATATTTAATCTGAGGGTTGGCCAGTCGTCGGCTTCTGCCCTCACGTAGGTAGTATGGAGGTGTTCGGGGTGGGATCTAAACAATCTTTATCCAATTATATGGTCCTTGAAGGAGTTGTTTAGCGCAACGAACCAGGCAATCAGACTATGCGGCTTGAACGCCCTCACTTAGCCATAGGAGTTTTATAATAAAACATGGGCGTAGCCCCTGGTATACGAACCAGAGTGCTGTCAACGTCTGATCGAGAAGTACCGATCCTTCGCGCAACGCGGAAAAAATCTCTAAGGATTTGTGAGCTCCGAACAGCTGACCAGCTCTCGCCGCATCATGACAGACAATTTTCGGCTTTCTCTACTGAGGTGCTCATCCGGTCTAGGCCAGGGCACAATCGCAGTAGTTCTCCCTTTACTACCCTAGCCGATGTAGCAGAACATAGGGTAGCAAGCACAGGAGCCGAGCAACCCAACTATTGACCAAAGACATGATTCAGAGCCAATGCATATAATGCTAAATTCGGGGTGCCGAACTTTTCTATAAGAAGTGTTCGGACTTTGTTGCCGTATTATGGGGCTATGGGGAGCCCCTAGCGAATATGAAGCATACCAAAGTGTACGGACGCGGTCGATAAGAAAATCGAAATAAAATGCAGTAAGAGGCGAAAACCACAGGAACTGGGCCGCAAACTATTTTCATTATAAACGGAGGATACGTTAAGGCCTATCTTGTACAGACAATGCGATGAGCATCCGGGCTATTTGACATGCCGGAATCATTGGGGCGCAGCGTGCAGGTCCTGAGAAATAAGTAAAAATACGGTCAAGAAGAACATATAGAGGTTACCCTACACACTCATGCTGCTTGCCGCCTTTGTATGTTGATCCTACAAAAGGACTGGTGATCAGGCCCGCGGGAAAAGGAAACTGAAACAAATAAAAACAAAAAAAGGTGAAAGTATGTGTGATTCCCAGGTCGGTTGAGGCGTACTGTGGACCACAAGCTATGCCTCCATCGATGCCCACGGAATTTTGAGTGCATAATTATGTACGCGTGGTACTAGCGCCACTATGTGATCGGGACCGGGACGGAGGCCGAATTGCTAGTCTAGCTCATGACAAGCCGGCCTGTCCTCCTCCAGCGTAGTCCAGGCTCTCTTGATGGTGTCCAGGGGCTCGGTAGCCGGATTCCGGTTCTGCTTGAGAGGGCCGCTTTGTGCCTCTGCTGCTAGGGCGGTGGTGTGTTCCTCTGTACGGAGGGAACGTTTTGTATTTCCATTGGCTGTTATAACGCCGCGTGGACCAGGCATCTTGAGCTTAAGATAAGCGTAATGTGGCACCGTGTTAAATCGAGCAAACGCAGTTCGTCCGAGCAGTGCATGATAGCCGCTGCAAAAGGGAACAATATCGAAGATGAGTTCTTCGCTACGGTAGTTGTCCGGAGATCCGAAGACGACCTCCAGTGTGATAGAGCCCGTACAACGGGCCTCTACACCGGGGATGACTCCTTTAAAGGTAGTCTTTGTGGGCTTGATCCGTGAGGGGTTAATGCCCATTTTCCGCACTCTATCCTGATAGAGAAGGTTGAGGCTGCTACCGCCGTCCATAAGGACACGTGTCAGGTGGAATCCATCGATGATCGGATCTAGGACTGGTGCGGCTGAACCGCCATGACGAATACTAGTCGGATGATCTCGATGATCAAAGGTGATCGGGCATGACGACCACAGATTAAATTTTGGGGTGACTAGCTCAACCGCATAGACGTCCCTGAGCGCGCGCTTGCGCTCCCTTTTGGGGATGTGTGTAGCATATATCATGTTCACCGTTTTGACGTGGGGGGAAACTTCTTCTGTCCCCCTGTGTTTGGTTGCCGGGGCTCTTCGCCATCGTCCTTGCTTTGTGATCCCTTTTCCTTGTTTTCGGCGTTTACCTTGCCAACCTGTTTAAAAACCCAACAATCCCTGTTGGTATGATTGGCTGGTTTATCTGGGGTGCCATGTATCTGGCACGGAAGATCGAGTATGCGGTCTAAGCTGGATGGTCCTTGATTATTCCTTTTATACAGATTCTTCCACTGGCTGGACTTGGAGCCAATAAATCCGGCATTGACTGCAGTGTGATCGGTGTTGTCGCTATTGTTTTGGCGTTTATGCCTGTTACATCAGAGCCTGCTGCTGCTGCTTTTTACCTCGGAGGGGTCTGCCTCACTGGCTATATTTTTGCTGCGAGCCAGCCAACTATCCTCACCCGCGCAAAAGCGGGTCATGAGTGCCGTGAGGGCTGCCATAGACTTTGGCTTTTCCTGGCCGAGGTGGCCGGCGAGCCATTCGTCACGGATGCTATGTTTAAAGGCCGCTAGGGCTTCGGCATCCGGACAGTCGACGATTTGTTCTTTTTAGTTAGGAACCGAGTCCAGAACTGCCTGGCTGATTCTCCAGGTTGTTGAACTATATGGCTTAAGTCATCGGCGTCTGGTGGTCGGACATATGTTCCTTGGAAGTTGTCCAGGAAGGCTTCTTCCAAGTCCTCCCAGCTGTCGATAGAATTTTTGGGCAGGCTGTTAAGCCAGTGCCGAGCTGGCCCTTTGAGCTTTAGTGGGAGGTATTTGATGGCGTGGAGATCATCTCCACGATCCATGTGGATATGGAGAATAAAATCCTCGATCCATACTGCGGGATCGGTTGTGCCGTCATATGATTCAATATTGACGGGCTTAAACCCCTCGGGGAAATCATGATCCAGTACTTCATCTGTGAAGCACAGGGGGTGTGGGGCACCTCTATATCGGGCCGCATCGCGACGTGGCTCTGATGGAGTTCGTCTGCGGCATTCGGCTCGGGTGTGGTTAGGTTTGTCACGTCCGAATAGGTAGCCGTCGTCGTGTCTCGAGGCACGTCCTCGCCATCCGCAGATCGATCTTGTATGTCCTGCTCTACTGTCTAGGGTCTGCTGGAGGTCGTACATGTAATCTCAAGTTGTTCTGTCTCTATTTTTACGGGGCGGTGGGGCAGGCTGCTGCTTGGCTTGAGTTGCCGCTTTATTCCGACCGCGGGGTGGTCGGTCTGCCGCACTGCTTCGAACTCGTGGAGGTCATTCCGTATTGCGCGAGGGAGGTATGGGCTTCTCCAGCGCCTCCTCATCAAACTGAGGTAGCAGTTTACGTTTTGGGTAGCTCTTGGCTGGGCGCTTAAGTCCGTATTCTTCAGCTATCAGGACATCAGTCCATCTGTCGATGAGCAGATCTTGTTTAGCTTGAAGCTGCTGCTGCTTCTTCTTCAGGCTCCTCGCAGTGGCTATGAGTTGAAGCTTAAAGCGCCCCGCTTAGACGGTCCTCGTGCACGATGAAGTCTTCGCTGCGAGGCTTGTCTCTTCTTCGTGAGGGAAGATGGTAACTATCGCCCTCCGAAGTTTTCTTTCGGGCCTGTTCGCCGTGGTTGACTTGCCCTGGCTCCCGATTGTCTCGTTCGACAGTTTGCTCATCGGGTTGTTCTGTTTCTTCGGCGCCATCCGGAGTGTTATCGTCTCCTGCGCTGGTATTGTTGTTCCTGCTACGGTGGGATTTAGAGCGGCGCCGCTGATGCCGGCGCTTTGGCTGTGTTTTAGGGGGGTCCTCCTTTGCTGGACTTTCCCTTTCATCGTCATTGTTATTTTTCAGCGTGTCTACCATGTAGACATCGTATGAGGAAGTGGTCGTCCAAAGTCCAGTGAATGGTGTATCCTAGCCCTGCTCCTGATCGGCATCGTCGTCCATACCGTCGATGTCTTCGGAGCCGTAGTCAAGCACGTCGGTTAAGTCATCGACGGTGGCTATGAAGTGGGTGGTGGGTGGGAAACAAAATTCTCCCTCCTCAGCCCCTTGTCCGAACCGGACATAGTTCGGCGATGAGTTCCCTGCCAAGGACAGGTTCTTAAAAGAGCTTAGCACAATGCCCAAAGGTGAGTGCTGAAAGACATCTGCGGCGCTGAACTTGAAGATCGATAACCGATCGAGTTTGGTATCCGCGGACTCACAGGGTTCGGAACTTATCGACGGAGACGAGTCCGGGGTCCCGTTGATGCAAATATCACATGGAGTAGAATCTGTGTGCGGCTCCAACGCCACGGAATCGACAACCTCCGTGATGGGGTTAAGCTTCCCATCTTCGGGTGACCCGATCTGTTCCGGATCTAAGGCCAGAGTTGTTACAGGAGCTATCTCCTGGATGCGCCCCGATGACAGGTTTAAGCCATGCTTATCGGGGCGAAGGGGTGCGGTTGCCGCGGTCTCCCATTCGTGGGAGATCGAATCTCCACGGATGTCCGCGACGTAGTTCACGCTTCCGGATCTGACCTGATGGCCAGGGGCGTGGCTATCGATCTTCTCCAGATGGCCAAGCGAGTTGGCCTGCAGTACGAAGCCGCCGAATACGAAGATCTGTCCGGGGAGGAAAGTTTCTCCCTGGACAACGTCATTATGGACGATCAAAGGGGGCATCGAGCCCTTTGTCGACGACACAGTGGAACTCTCAATGAAAGCACCAATGTCGGTGTCAAAACCGGCGGATCTCGGGTAGGGGGTCCCGAATTATGCGTCTAAGGTCGATGGTAACAGGAGACAGGGGACACGATGTTTACCCAGGTTCGGGCCCTCTCTATGGAGGTAATAGCCTACTTCCTGCTTGATTGATCTTGATGAATATGAGTGTTACAAGAGTTGATCTACCAAGAGATCATAGAGGCTAAACCCTAGAAGCTAGCCTATGGTTATGATAAAGAGTGTTCGCCTATCCGGACTCTCTCCGGTTTATATAGACACCGGAGAGATCTAGGGTTACATGGAGTCGGTTACATAAAAAAGGAATCTACACGATTAGTCACCAAGCTTGCTTTCCACGCCAAGGAGAGTCCCATCCGGATACGGGTGCAGTCTTCGGTCTTCGTATCTTCACAGCCCATCAGTCCGGCCCATGGCTAACAGGCCGGACGGCCGAGGACCCCTTAGTCCAGGACTCCCTCACCTGCCAGCTACGCTCTTACCAAAGAAGAGAAGGAAATCTTCTTTGTATGCCTGCTCAGTATGAAGGTCCCGTGTGGCTTCTCGTCTAATATAAAGGAATAATAAATATGCCGAGAAAAGTTCCGTAACCTAAAGTCTCATGATCGCCACGTGATTATGATGCAACCGCTCCGTTGCATTGAGGGGCTTCCATCGAAAACGCTCGATTAGCCATTGTGAAGCTATGTGCATTCCTCAATGCAATCTCTCAGAAGGTGATCGATCTAGAAATCCTACCAAGGTTAAGGAGTGATATGGCGCAATGTCTTGTCAGTTTCGAGCTGGTGTTCCCACCATCCTTCTTCAATATCATGACGCACGTCCTAGTTCATCTAGTTGACGAGATTGTCATTCTGGGCCATGTATTTCTACACAATATGTTCCCCTTCGAGAGGTTCATGGGAGTCCTAAAGAAATATGTCTGTAACCACGCTAGGCCAGAAGGAAGCATCTCCATGGGCCATCAAACAGAGGATGTCATTGGGTTTTGATTTGACTTCATTCATTGTCTTAAGAAGATTGGTCTCCATCAATCGCGGTATGAGGGGAGACTGACTAGAAAAGGCACGCTAGGAGGGGACTCAATAATATGTAGGGACGGGCATTCTTGGTCTCAAGCACACTACATAGTTCTACAGAACTCTACCTTGGTGACCGCGTGTGTCGATGAACACAAGAACATTCTGCGGTCCAAACACCCGAAGAAGTGTGACGACTGGATTACATGTGAACACGTCAGGACTTTCGGCAGTTGGTTGGAAACAAGTCTCAGAGGTGACAACACTGTTTCTGATGAGCTGTACTCGTTGGCCAGGGGACCATCTTTGACTGTATTGACTTATAAAAAAGGATACGAGATAAATGGGAATACATTTTACATGATCGCCCAAGATCAAAAGAGCACCAACCTAAACAGCGGTGTCCGCTTTGATGCAGCAACCAAGAGGGGAAAGGACACATATTATGGTTACATAGTGGACATACGGGAACTTGACTACGGACATGATTTTAAGGTCCCTTTGTTTCAAAGGCAAATGGGTCAATCTGTCAGAGGCGGGTATGTAGACCCATAGTATGGAATGACAACAGTGGATCTGAACAATCTTGGGTACACAGACGAACCATTCGTCCTAGCCAATGATGTGGCGCGGGTTTTCTATGTGAAGGACATGTCTACCAAACCAAAGCGCCACATAGTTCTTTCAGGAAAAAGAGACATCGTGCGATTGGAGGGCAAGACAGACATGTCTGAAGATTTTGAAAAGTTTCATTAAATTCCTCCCTTCAAAGTCAAGGCTGACCCAAGCATGTGGCACCCCGGCTTAGAGCAACCGGATTGCCCTGCATTGCTAGCCCAGAGATCGATTCTTTTGGCAATACACAACAACATGGTACAGAAATAACCGCTTTATTGATACAAGCATGGTACAAAGGTCTGATATTACATCGAGATTAGAGGCCAAGCGGCACACATGGTGCTGCTGGACAGTATGTACATTATTTAACGAACATGACTGGGGCCTCGATCACACGAAACTACGCGGCAACGGAAGAACGACGTAGCAGAACTCCATGGCACAGGGACACCGACGTGGACACGGCCTAGACACGAGATGCGCTCCGATGCGAATCAACTTGCCCGAAAGCTGGCATGACACGCCAGGTCAGTACATTGAATGTACTTGCAAGCTCACAACAAACATAAGCACGATGATAGACAATATCATGATAATTAATCAAGTTAAATTAATGCAAGAAATTACTACAAATGCAAAGCTATGCAAAAGCAACCAAATAGCGCACTAAGTCACACAAACTCGCTACTGCACGGTTACTCAGAATCAAACGGTGACCACACCGGGTCACACTGAAACTAATCACTCATGAACACCTTGAGTGTTCAAGGTTCACCATGAAACAATGCATCACAATAATTACTAGTTTGCAAGATTAATTATAAAAGTTGATCCATGGTGTGACTTACTCCCAGTCTTGCCCATAACCAAGGCGCTGCTATCGATAGATTAAATACACTCGCAGAGGTAGCGACTTTACCCACACCACGTATACCGGCCTCAGATTCCCATTCTGGTGGACCAAAGTACCCGACGAAACCCTCCCTTTGCCATGCACTCTCCCCGCCACTCCGACCATCTCCTCTCGTATAGGTCTTGGGTGGCCCCTGTCTACCAAAGACACCAACGGCCACCGTCGTGGCAAAACGGTCCCAAACGGGACAAGGTACCATAAAACAAAACGCACACAAGGTTATGTCTACCTACCGGGCCAGGGTATGCACGCCCATAACCTTCCTCAAGGGAGGCACCGTGAGAGCCACGACAAAGGACCGAATCAAGACCTTCCCATTAGGTAAATGTGGTCAGACTGAATGAAAACCCGATTCAAGGCACCATGATGTGATCAACATCATATTCAGGTTGAACTTAATCAAGTATTAACTTTCGGAAAAACTTTCTATTACTAACATGGCATCGTACCGGAAATCATGCAACTATTCGTCACAAAGAGCAAGCAACTCTTAAGCATGGATCAAAACAAACAACATAACTATGTTGCACTACTAAGATCAGAAACCTCTCTGGTTATAACTCATTTTTATCTACAAACAACATTTTTATTAGTTCATCATTTAGTTGAAAACTATTACTAGCAAAAATTGCTACCATAACTTTCCATAACAAAATATCTAGTGCAAAATCTTACTCTACTTAGCCAAACAATTCTATGAACTCAACCAGAAGCTAAAATAAGCATATCAAGCATCATAAAACAACTAGAAATTAACCATATTAATTTATCTAATTTTAAATGCAAATAAAGACTCATATTCAAGTAGAAAATCATAGATATCGAAATAACACCATCCAAATGATGATGTGGCTTGCCTTAGTGCAGAGGAGGGTCACACTCCTCATGGTTAGCTTCAAGGCAAGATCCTCCTTCTGAAAATATTTTAAAACCACAAAAATAAATGTCAAAACACATTCTGAAAATCACCAGAAATTCTAGACAGCAAGGAAAAATCCACCTTTTGGTGTGCTGCTAGAGCTTTCTGTAACAAAGACAATGCAAAAAGAATCAATTCAGTTGGACTTGTGGTTTAGAAATTATGGCTGGTCAAAGTTTGGTCAAATTTGTGAATAAATTTGAATTAAACATAAATTCCTGGGGGGTGATGTCGAAGGCGTAAAACAGAAATACGCCTCCACTCGTACCACTCCGGGCATGAGTGGTGAGACCGACAGGTGGGTCTTGTGCGTCAGGAGAGAGAGAGAGAGAGATCAAAGGGAGGAGGGCCTTCGCCGGAGCTCACGCCGGCGACGAGGGGGTTTGGGGCTAAACGAGAGGGATAGGACTGAAGCTGGGGTCGTGGCGCACCTGCCCGTACCCGTGGCTTGGCGAGAGGTGGCCGGAGCTGGTCGTAGTTGAGCTCGCAAGCTTCGGTGGCAGATGGGATTCGCCGGAGAGGAAGAAGACGGCGGCGAGAGGCGGCTCCGAGGGCTCCACGAGGTCCAGGCAACCCCAGCAGACCCCCAATGCCCCGCCCAAGCAGTTGCTTGAGCTCGAGAGGCACCGGAGTGCGGCGGCTGGACTGCGGGGATCACCGGAGTCCTCTGGTCGGGGCGACGGACAGAGGCCTACCCGACCGGGCTTCTGCTCGTCTAAGTGTTCGTGGAGGTGGTGTGGAGTGGTGCGTGGCTAGCGAGCGAGGAGGGGAGCGCTATGTATAACCGGAGCGGAGGGGGGGACGTGTCACCGCTGGAGCACTTTGGACACGTGGCGAACATCGATGAGAGGCTCCAATGCGAGGGGACAGGGTGCAGCGTCAATGCCGGTGTTTTCCCACCTCGCGAACGAGCACACGAGGCGGTTTGTGATGGGGACAAGCACACGCGCGCACTGTGCCGTTTTGGCCGCGACTTGACCGGGCTTGCTGCAGCGGCTCCGGCGTCGGCGAGCGCCAGGGAGGGGTCATGGGTGATGGGTCGAGGGTTGTGGCACGGTGCGGCAGTCAGCGGCGAGCGCTGGAATGTGCACGCGCGAAACAGAGCGAAAGGCGCCAGCCAGAGCGCGTCGAGACGCATGCCAAGCACCGTGTCCACGCGCGGTCACCATGCTGGCATGGTCAAAACGACGCCCAGGAGCGGCCAAACCTTGTCTACGCTCTCAACCGTGCAGTGTTTAGTCTAGGGCAGTTGATGGCTCATGCCCAGGTCGACCAGAAGTGACGCCACTTAGCTGACAAGTTTCTGTACAGAAACTTGGTCGCCAAGTTTGGCCACCTTCTAGAAGGCCATTAAGGCTGATCTCCTCGGGTCTAGGGTTTCTTAGGAGGGTGTTTAAGCTCAAGAAAGATCAAGCCTAAAAGCTTAGGGGAAAATGCACTTGCTGTACAAAGTGCATTTTTGGTCCAGAAGTGAAAAGATTTTCTACAGCAAAAATATTACAAGAAGTGATGCAATATTTTTGCATGGGAAGTTGTGCCATGGTCCTAAGAATATTTAGGAATCATCTCAGATTTTTCCGAGCAAGAAAAATTGAGGTTTCTTTGGAGCACAAAGTTCTGAAATGAACTTAAGAGAGAAAAATGAATATTTTCCTTTTAGGAAAAATATTCATTTTATTATTTTGGGAATTTGTGGGAGGAATAAGGTAGATAGGTCACTCGGGTGAAAGCCAAGGATATGCCCAAGTGACAAGTCCATTTGAATTGATCCAAAAATCCAAATCAAATCAGGGAAAAAACCACGATGAAAACCAAGTCCAGAAAGAGAGAGAAGGCAAGTCCTGTAAAAAGAGAGAAGGCAAAATCCAGGCTGTCACAAACCTCCCCCACTTAGGATGAATCTCGTCCTCGAGATTCTGTTGCTTGGGAAAACCATTCTGGGTATGCAGTCCTTAAAAATTCCTCTCTTTCCCAGGTTGCTTCTTCTTCGGTGTGATGCTCCCACTGAACCCTGCAAAATCTTATCTCTTTGCTAAGAGTGCCCCTTTCTGTCTGATCCAATATTCTGATTGGTTGTTCCTCATAAGTCAAATCCTTAGCCAATTCTATCTCTGACATATCAGTCCTTTTCTTCGATGGTGCGATGCATCTTCTTAGCTGTGAGATGTGAAACACGTTGTGTACTTCTGACAATTCTGATGGCAATTCCAACTGGTAGGCAACTGTTCCGACTCTGGCCATGATAGGGAATGGACCGATATATCTGGGTGCCAATTTTCCTCGGGTCTGAAACCTCTTGACTCCTTTCATAGGGGTGACTCGGAGATATACGTGTTCTCCGGGTTCGAAGCTGATCTAACGATGTTTGGCATCATAGTAGCTCTTCTGTCGGGATTTGGCCAGTTGCAGTCTGTCTCGGATTTCCTTGACTTGCTTCTATGCTTCGAGCATTAAATAAGTCCCGATAATACGGCTATCTCCGGTTTGAGACCAATTTAATGGGGTGCGGCATTTCCGGCCATACAGAGCTTCATAGGGTGACATCTTTAAGCTGGCCTAGAAACTGTTGTTGTAGGAAAACTCGGCGTAGGGCAGATAGTCTTCCCACTTGGTTCCTTGGGCCAATGTACATGCCCGGAGCATATCTTCGAGTATTTGATTTACTCACTCAGTCTGTCCATCTGTCTGAGGATGGTAAGCCGTGCTGTACTTCAGAGCGGTCCCCAAGGCTTGATGAAGTCGGGACCAAAATGCGGATGTGAATAGAGATCCCCTATCGGAGGTGATAGTCTTGGGTACTCCATGCAGACTGACGATTCTTGATACATACAGCTGTGCAAGTTGATTTGCACGGTATGTGGTCCGGATAGGTAGGAAGTGTGCCACCTTGGTTAGAGTGTCCACTATGACCCATATCGCGTCGTTTCCTCGATGAGACCTTGGTAATCCGGTGATGAAATCCATGCAAATACCGTCCCATTTCCATTGGGATATCGGCAGAGGCTGGAGTAGTCCGGCGGGTTTTTGGTGTTCCGCCTTTACCTTATTGCAGATATTGCAACAGGCCACAAAATACGCGATGTCTTTCTTCATTCCATCCCACCAAAATATCTGACGAAGATCCTCATACATCTTGGTACCACCGAGATGAATTATGGTGCTTCATGTGCTTCCGCCAATATTTTCTTCTTCAGACTGTCTTGGTTGGGTACGCAAAGTCTTCCTCGGAACCTTTGCGAACCTTGCTGATCCATAGTGAAATCAGGTGCTTGCCCTGGGTGCAGCTTTTGAACATATATCTGTAACACCTTATCATACGCTTGAGCTCTGCGGATTTCTTCTTCGAGAGTAGGAGCAACTTCCAATATTTTGGTAAGACGGGCGTCGGTGATTACCAGATTTAGCTGCATGATTTCTTCATAGAGCTCTGGAGGCAAGGAATCCATTAGGGCATTGAGGTTGGCTAGTTTGCGGCTGAGGGCGTCAGCCACCACATTAGCTTTGCCCAGGTGATAATTTATTCCGAGGTCATAGTCCTTAACCAACTCGAGCCATCTTCGCTCTCGAAGGTTCAAGTTGGGCTGAGTGAATATATACTTGAGACTTTTATGGTCGGTGAATATCTGGCACTTCTTTCCAATCAGATAATGTCTCCAGATTTTTAAAGCATGCACCACTGCGGCCAATTCCAAATCATGAGTAGGATAATTTCCTTCATGTTGTCGCAGTTGACGAGATGCATAGGCCACCACTTTGCCATCTTGCATGAGTACACACTACCCCAGTCCTTTTCTGGAGGCGTCGCAGTAAACATCGAAACTGCGGTAGATATCTGGAAGAGTTAATACGGGTGCCGATGTCAGTCTGGTTTTTAACTCATTGAAGCTCCGTTCGCAGTCTTCAGTCCATACGAACTTAGTGTCCTTCTTGAGGAGCTCAGTCATTGGCTTGGCGATCTTGGAAAATCCTTCGACAAAACGGTGATAATATCCGGCCAGTCCAAGGAAACTCCGGATTTCTATGACGGTGGTGGGTGCGGACCAATCAAGTACATCTTTTACCTAGCTTGGGTCCACCGAGATTCCTTCTGCCGAGAGGATATGTCCGAGGAATCCCACTTGCTGGAGCCAAAACTCACATTTGCTGAATTTGACATACAATTGATGATCGCGAAGCCGTTGCAGAATTGCGTGAAGATGTTCCTTATGTTCGTCCTTGCTTTTGGAATAAATGAGGATGTCATCAATCAACACCACCACAAACTTGTCCAAGAAGTCCATAAACACCTTGTTCATCATATGCATAAAGAATGCAGGAGCGTTGGTGAGGCCGAAGGACATAATAAAGGTATTCAGAAGACCGCATCGAGTGGTGAACGCGGTCTTAGGAATATCTTCCTTCTTTATCTTGAGTTGATGATATCCCGTCCTCAAATCAATATTTGAGAATACTTTGGCCCCACTGAGTTGATCAAACAGATCGTCAATCCTCGGCAGTGGATACTTGTTTTTAATGTTGATGTCATTCAGCTGTCGGTAGTCTACGCACATTCGTAGACTGCCATCCTTTTTGTCCACGAAGATTGCTGGTGATCCCCATGGTGAAGAGCTGGGACGAATGTATCCTTTTTGCAGCATCTCATCCAGTTGTTTCTTCAATTCCACCAATTCTGAGGAGGGCATCCGATAATATTTCTTATGTATCGGGGTGGTTCCAGGCACCAGGTTAATAGCAAACTCCAATTCTCGGTCTGGTGGCATGCCGGGTAATTCTTCAGGAAATACATCTGGATACTCGCTGATCACTGGGTTTAATTCCACCTCTTCTGCCACGGCTGCGAAAACCATATCCTTCGTGGGGATGCCCTTGCGGGCGTAAAAACTTGTTGTGCGACCTTCCATATTTTTCAGGGTAACTTCTCTGGTCGCATAGCTGATGCAGACTTGGTATTGGGTTAACCAATTCATACCCAGAATGACATCCAATTTGTTGGAATCGATGATTATCAACGATGTTGGAAACTTGACGCCCTTGATGTCAATCTCCAAATTTCGGCAGACGAGATTGCTTCTGAGTATGGATCCTAGGGATTGTACCAGCATGTGTTTTCCCAAAATCGAGCAAGAAAAATGTTTTGGGAAGCAAAATCCCGCGAAATAAAAGAGTGGGAAGCCCCAGAGTCAAATAAAATTACGGCGGGTATGTCATTAACAGGAAACATACCAATGACGACTTCCGGGTCCTCTTGGGCTTCGTCTGCGGAGATGTGATGAACTTGCCCTTGGATTATATCGGGGACGGAATATGGCTCCATGTAGTTAATTTGCGGCTGAAATGGAGCGGCTTGCTTGGTATTCTTGGGGCACTGTCGGGCGTAGTGTCCGGTTTGACCACAGCTGAAGCACGAATTGTTGCGCTGGCAATCATCGCGCACCGAGCTCGTCACGATATTCTTGACTTGTGTAGTAGTCTTGTTGACGTTCTGCTGCCAATTGGGTTTGTTCTCCACCTGAGTCTGTTTCCAGGTACGAGCCTTTTTCACTGGTTGCATATCCTTCTTGGGCTCGAATTTGCGCTTGTGGTCATTAGCAGCAGGCTTGTTGTCATGCAGGAGCTTGTGTTCCCTCTCGGTGATTAGGGCCTTGTTCACCAGAGTCAGGAAGTTTGGGAAATCAAACATACTGAGAGTGCACCGGAGATGTTGATGTAGGCCTCCAAGGAACCGATTGATCTTCCGCTCTTCTGTGGCCACATCATGGAGAGAATAGCGGGCCAGATGGTTGAATTTATTTAGATACTCGGTGAAGGTCATGCTGCCTTGAGTGAGAGCGAGAAATTCGCGTTGCTTGATCTTCATGACTCCGGTGGGAATATGATATTTGCGGAAGTGATCCTTGAATTTTGTCCAAGTAATTTCCTCGTCGGCAGGCCATCTTGCTTTGGCATTATCCCACCATACAGCGGCAGATCCTTTGAGATAATGCGCTAAGGAACCTTGTCTCCGCTATCTCAGGCGAGCAATTTCCAGCTTTTCTTTCAGAGTCCTTAGCTACCGTCAGCGCCCAAAGGATCAGTAGTATGGCTGAAACTGGGAGGCTTGGTTCGCTGAAAATCTGATAGCTTGGAATGATGGCCATTCTGGTTTCCATTCTGCCCAACCATAACTTGTACACTTTTTAGTATTTCCAGCAGATCGCTGTTCTTCTTTCTTCAAACATTTGCAGGATTTGCTCGTGGAAGGCGGTTGTGGCGGTGGAGGCGGAGGTCGCTGGTATGGTTCGTGGAATGTCCCGCCTGCCTTATGGAACGACGGACAGGACATCCTCACCAGCTTGATCGGTGCTGCTCCACGCTGGCATCCTATTTTTCATTTTCCCAATACATAGCAACCATGATGAGAAAATTCCAAAATGGGGGAAAAACCAATGACAAATCCTGGAAGAAAGCAGCGAATAAAACCAAGTCGAAAAAAAGAGTCCAACTTAATTATACATAGTCCCAACATGAAAATAAACATCGCAATGGGTCTACTACCTCGTGACATGAAACTACGATCATGACAAGTGCGACACAACCATACATCATGCTTATGACTACCACAATACTCTAACGATCTATCGCTTGATGGTGCTGCTGCAGGCTCGCTTCTGTGCGGACCCAAATCCTGAATCGATAGTAGAGACCTCCGGGAAGAGAGGTGGCTGGCGCTGCCTTGAGGGCTCTCCTCGTGGGCAGGCGGGGATGGGATCTAAGCATAGGAGCGGCAGGAGTAGCGACAAGAGAAGACCATGTAGCAGAGCGCCATGAGGGTTCACCGTCAAAGGGTTAACGGTACCCTGCGAGGTCGTCGTAGGAACGGAGGTGGGAGGAGCAGAAGTGTAGATGACAGCGGGAAGAGGGTTCCTTATACGAGCAGTAGCGAGAGCGGCACGAGCGCGTGAGAGCTCCCAAGCTAACTCGTAGTTAAGGAGATAGCTAGCATTGATGTAGCATGAAAGGTGGCTAGTGGGATGATCGCACACCGGATTAATCAAAGGAAAGCGGATATGCCCATTCTCTTGCAGAGATGGGTAGAAGAAAAGTCCAGGGTGGGTGTGCATGCGAACCTCATTGTAGCTCAAGTCTACAGGAGCCTCGATAGCAGCAAACTGAACCGCCTGAGATGGCGTAGAAGCAAGACCACCCTTAGACGAACGAGTGTAAGCGCCGGATGGGGAACTGTGGTGTAGAGTGACCTCAGCATAATACTCATACAATGCACCGGCCAGATGCTCGCGATACACCCGATACTCTGGATCAGCACCCTCTGGATAGAGTCGTCGCCACACATTCTGAAGCAGGTGCGGTGATGTGCACGGAGCTGGCTCAGGATGGTACAAGATCGGCACTTGTGCCATCTACACCCACAAACCATACGGTTAGTAATAACAAAAATAAGTCATGCATGCAATGCAACAACCAATTCCTATGTCTACCGGCACTCAAAAGAAACTATCTACTGTTTTACTAACGCACTACTGGTCTAATGTGTCCTACAATCAGGCGGCTCGATACTGCTGCCAGGCACCCCGCTCGAGCAACCGGTTTACCCCTGATTGCCAGCCCGTAGATCGAAGTCTTCGCAATACACAACAACATGGTACAGAAATAACCGCTTTATTGATACTAGCGTGGTACAAAGGTCTGATATTACATCAAGATTCTAGGCCAAGCGGCACACACGGTGCTACTGGATAGTATGTACATTATTTAACGAACATGACTGGGGCCTCGATCACACGAAACTACGCGGCAGTGGAAGAACGACGTAGCGGAACTCCATGGCATAGGGACACCGACGTGGACACGGCCTAGACACGAGAAGCGCTCCGATACGAATCAACTTGCCTTAAAGCTAGCATGACACGCCAGGTCAGTACATTGAATCTACTTGCAAGCTCACAACAAACCTAAGCACGATGACAGACAATATCATGATAATTAATCAAGTTAAATTAATGCAAGAAATTACTACAAATGCAAAGCTATGCAAAGCAACCAAACAGCACACCGAGTCACACGGAGTCGCTTACCAGACGGTTACCTCGTAACCAATCGGTGACCACACCGGGGTCACACCTGAAACCATCATTCATGAACACCTCGAGTGTTCAAGGTTCACCACGAAACAATGCATCACAACAATTACTAGTGTGCAATATTAATTAGAAAAGTTGATCCATGGTGTGACTTACTCCCGAGTCTTGCCCATAACCGGGGGCGCGGCTATCGATAGATTAAATACACTCTGCAGAGGTAGCGCACTTTACCCACACCACGGAATACCCGCCTTTACTCCCATTCGTGTGGACAAAAGTACCCCGACGAAACCCTCCTTTGCCATGCACTCTCCCCGCCACTCCGACCATCTCCTCTCGTGGTTAGGTCTTGGGTGGCCCCTGTTCACCAAAGACACCAACGGCCACCGTTGTGGCAAAACGGTCCCAAACGGGACAAGGTACCATAAAAACAAAACGTGCACACAAGGTTATGTCTGCCTACCAGGCCAGGGTATGCACGCCCATAACCTTCCCTGGCGGGAGGCATCGGTGAGAGCCACGACAAAAGACCGAATCAAGACCTTCCCATTAGGTAACTGTGGTCGCACTGAATTTAAAACCCGATTCAGTGGCACCATGATGTGATCAACATCATATTCAGGTTGAACTTAATCAAGTATTAACTTTCAGAAAAACTTTCTATTACTAACATGGCATCGTACCGGAAATCATGCAACTACTCGTCACAAAGAGCAAGCAACTCTTAAGCATGGATCAAAACAAACAACATAACTATGTTGCACTACTAAGATCAGAAACCTCTCTGGTTATAACTCATTTTTATCTACAAACAACATTTTTGTTAGTTCATCATTTAGTTGAAAACTATTACTAGCAAAAATTGCTACCATAACTTTCGATAACAAAATATCTAGTGCAAAATCTTAC
The DNA here is from genome assembly GCA_021605205.1 of Aegilops longissima. Taxonomy (NCBI): domain Eukaryota; kingdom Viridiplantae; phylum Streptophyta; class Magnoliopsida; order Poales; family Poaceae; genus Aegilops; species Aegilops longissima. The sequence continues at coordinate 791,726,363 of CM038677.1, read as the reverse complement.
TCTACTTAGCCAAAGAATTCTATGAACTCAACCAGAAGCTAAAATAAGCATAGCAAGCATCATAAAACAACTAGAAATTAACCATATTAATTTATCAAATTTTAAATGCAAATAAAGACTCATATTCAAGTAGAAAATCATAGATATCGAAATAACACCATCCAAATAATGTTGTAGCTTGCCTTAGTGCAGAGGAGGGTCACACTCCTCCTGGTTAGCTTCAAGGCAAGATCCTCCTTCTGAAAATATTTTAAAACCACAAAAATAAATGTCAAAACACATTCTGAAAATCACCAGAAATTCTAGACAGCAAGGAAAAATCCACCTTTTAGTGTGCTGCTAGAGCTTTCTGTAACAAAGACAATGCAAAAAGAATCAATTCATTTGGACTTGTGGTTTAGAAATTATGGCTGGTCAAAGTTTGGTCAAATTTTTGAATAAATTTGAATTAAACAGAAATGCCTGGGGGTGACGCCAAGGCGAAACAGAATACGCCCACTGCACTGCCTCCCGGCACGAGTGGTGAGACCGACAGGTGGGTCCCGTGCGTCAGGAGAGAGAGAGATCAAAGGGAGGAGGGGCTTCGCCGGAGCTCACGCCGGTGACGAGGGGGTTTGGGGCTAAACGAGAGGGATAGGATTGAAGCTGGGGTCGTGGCGCACCTGCCCGTACCCGTGGCTTGGCGAGAGGTGGCCGGAGCTGGTCGCAGTTGAGCTCGCAAGCTTCGATGCGGACGGGATTCACCGGAGAGGAAGAAGACGACAGCGAGAGGCGACTCCGAGGGCTCGGCGGGGTCCAGGCAGCACCAGCAGACCCCCAATGCCCCGCCCAAGCAGTTGCTTGAGCTCGAGAGGCACTGGAGTGCGGCGGCTGGACTGCGGGGATCGCCGGAGTCCTCTGGTCGGGGCGACGGCCAGAGGCCTGCCCGACCAGGCTTCTGCTGGTCTACGTGTTCGTGGAGGTGGTGTGGAGTGGTGCGTGGCTAGCGAGCGAGGAGGGGAGCGCTATATATAGCCGGAGCGGAGGGGGGAGGGGACGTGTCACCGCCAGAGCGCTCTAGACACGTGGCGAACGTTGATGAGAGGCTCCAATGCGAGGGGACAGGGTGCAGCGTCAATGTCGGCGCTTGCCCACGCTCGCGAACAAGCATAGGAGGCGGTTTGTGATGGGGACAAGCACACGCGCACATTGTGCCGTTTTGGCCGCGACTTGACCGGGCTTGCTGCGGCGGCTCCGGCGTCGGCGAGCGCCAGGGAGGGGCCATGGGTGATGGGTCGAGGGTTGTGGCATGGTGCGACAGTCGGCGGCGAGCGCTGGAACGTGCACGCGCGAAACAGAGCGAAAGGCACCAGCCAGAGCGCGTCGAGACACATGCCAAGCATCGTGTCCACACGCGGTCACCAGGCTGGCATGGTCAAAACGACGCCCAGGAGCGGCCAAACCTTGTCTACGCTCTCGACCGTGCAGTGCTTAGTCTAGGGGAGTTGATGGCTCATGCCCAGGTCGTCAAGTTTGGCCACCTTCTAGAAGGCCATTAGGGCTGATCTTCTGGGGTTTAGGTTTTCTTAGGAGGGTGTTTAAGCTCAAGAAAGATCAAGGCTAAAAGCTTAGGGGAAAATGCACTTGCTGTACAAAGTGCATTTCTGGTCCAGAAGTGATAAGATTTTCTACAGCAAAAATATTACAAAAAGTGATGCAATATTTTTGCATGGAAAGTTGTGCCATGGTCCTAAGAATATTTAGGAATTATCTCAGATTTTTCTGAGCAAGAAAAATTGAGGTTGCTTTGGAGCACAAAGTTCTGAAATGAACTTAAGAGAGAAAAATGAATATTTTCCTTTTAGGAAAAATATTCATTTTATTATTTTGGGAATTTGTGGGAGGAATAAGGTAGATAGGTCACTTGGGTGATAGCCAAGGATATGCCCAAATGACAAGTCCATTTGAATTAATCCCAAAATCCAAATCAAATCAGGGCAAAAACCACGATGAAAACCAAGTCCGGAAAGAGAGAGAAGGCAAGTCCTGTAAAAAGAGAGAAGGCAAAATTCAAGCTGTCACAAACCTCCCCCACTTAGGATGAATCTCGTCCTCGAGATTCAGTTGCTTGGGAAAACCATTCTGGGTATGCAGTCCTTAAAAATTCCTCTCTTTCCCAGGTTGCTTCTTCTTGGTTTGATGCTCCCACTGAACCCTATAAAATCTTATCTCTTTGCTAAGAGTGACCCTTTCTGTCTGATCCAATATTCTGATTGGCTGTTCCTCATAAGTCAAATCCTTAGCCAATTCTATCTCTGACATATCAGTCCTTTTCTCCGATGGTGCGATGCATCTTCTTAGCTGTGAGATGTGAAACACGTTGTGTACTTCTGACAATTCAGGTGGAAATTCCAACTGGTAGGCAACTGTTCCTACTCTGGCCATGACAGGGAATGGACCGATATATCTGGGTGCCAATTTTCCTCGGGTCTGAAACCTCTTGACTCCTTTCATAGGGGTGACTCAGAGATATACGTGTTCTCCGGGTTCGAAGCTGATCTAACGATGTTTGGCATCATAGTAGCTCTTCTGTCAGGATTTGGCCAGTTGCAGTCTGTCTCGAATTTCCTTGACTCGCTTCTCTGCTTCGAGCACTAAATCAGTCCCGAAAATACGACTATCTCCGGTTTGAGACCAATTTAATGGGGTGCGGCATTTCCGGCCATACAAAGCTTCATAGGGTGACATCTTTAAGCTGGCCTGGAAACTGTTGTTGTAGGAAAACTCGGTGTAGGGCAGACAGTCTTCCCACTTGGTTCCTTGGGCCAATGTACCTGCTCGGAGCATATCTTCGAGTATTTGATTTACTCGCTCAGTCTGTCCATATGTCTGACGATGGTAAGCCGTGCTGTACTTCAGAGCGGTCCCCGAGGCTTGATGAAGTCGGGACCAAAATGCGGATGTGAATAGAGATCCCCTGTCGGAGGTGATAGTCTTGGGTTCTCCATGCAGACTGACGATTCTTGATACATACAGCTGTGCAAGTTGATTTGCACGGTATGTGGTCCGGATAGGTAGGAAGTGTGCCACCTTGGTTAGAGTGTCCACTATGACCCATATCGCCGCTTCTCGATGAGACCTTGGTAATCCGGTGATGAAATCCATGCAAATATCGTCCCATTTCCATTGGGATACCGGCAGAGGCTGGAGGAGTCCGGCGGGTTTTTGGTGTTCCGCCTTTACCTTATTGCATATATCGCAACAGGCCACAAAATACGCGATGTCTTTCTTCATTCCATCCCACCAAAATATCTGACGAAGATCCTCATACATCTTGGTACCACCGAGATGAATTATGGTGCTTCATGTGCTTCCGCCAATATTTTCTTCTTCAGACTGTCTTGGTTGGGTACGCAAAGTCTTCCTCGGAACCTTAGTGAACCTTGCTGATCCATAGTGAAATCAGGTGCTGCCCTGGGTGCAGCTTTTGAACATATATCTGTAACACCTTATCATCCGCTTGAGCTCTGCGGATTTCTTCTTCGAGATTAGGAGCAACTTCCAATATATTTGTAAGATGGGCATTGGTGATTACCAGATTTAGCTGCATGATTTTTGCATAGAGCTCTGGAGGCAAGGAATCCATTAGGGCATTGAGGTTGGCTGGTTTGCAGCTGAGGGCGTCAGCCACCACATTAGCTTTGCCCGGGTGATAATTTATTCCGAGGTCATACTCTTAACCAACTCGAGCCATCTTCGCTATCGAAGGTTCAAGTTGGGCTGAGTGAATATATACTTGAGACTTTTATGGTCGGTGAATATCTAGCACTTCTTTTCAATCAGATAATGTCTCCAGATTTTTAAAGCATGCACCACTGCGGCCAATTCCAAATCATGAGTAGGATAATTTCCTTCATGTTGTCGCAGTTGACGAGATGCATAGGCCACCACTTTGCCATCTTGCATGAGTACACACCCCAGTCCTTTTCTGGAGGCGTCGCAGTAAGCATCGAAACTACGGTAGATATCTGGAAGAGTTAATACGGGTGCCGATGTCAGTCTGGTTTTTAACTCATTGAAGCTCCGTTCGTAGTCTTCCGTCCATACGAACTTCTTGTCCTTCTTGAGGAGCTCAGTCATTGGCTTAGCGATCTTGGAAAATCCTTCGACAAAACGGCGATAATATCCGGCCAGTCCAAGGAAACTCCGGATTTCTGAGACGGTGGTGGGTGCGGACCAATCAAGTACATCTTTTACCTTGCTTGGGTCCACCAAGATTCGTCCTAGGAATCCCACTTGCTGGAGCCAAAACTCACATTTGCTGAATTTGACATATAATTGATGATCGCGAAGCCGTTGCAGAACTGTGCGAAGATATTCCTTATGTTCGTCCTTGCTTTTGGAATAAATGAGGATGTCATCAATCAACACCACCACAAACTTGTCCAAGAAGTCCATAAACACCTTGTTCATCATATGCATAAAGAATGCAGGAGCGTTGGTGAGGCCGAAGGACATAACAGTGTATTCGTAAAGACCGTACCGAATTGTGAACGCGGTCTTAGGAATATCTTCCTTCTTTATCTTGAGTTGATGATACCCCGTCCTCAAATCAATATTTGAGAATACTTTGGCCCCACTGAGTTGATCAAACAGATCGTCAATCCTCGGCAGTGGATACTTGCTTTTAATGGTTACGTCATTCAGCTGTCGGTAGTTTACGCACATTCATAGACTGCCATCCTTTTTGTCCACGAAGATTGCTGGTGATCCCCATGGTGAAGAGCTGCGACGAATGTATCCTTTTTGCAGCATCTCATCCAGTTGTTTCTTCAATTCCACCAATTCTGAGGAGGGCATCCGATAATATTTCTTATGTATCGGAGTGGTTCCGTGCACCAAGTTAATAGCAACCCACCTCGGTCCGGTGGCATGCCGGTGTCGGTGTCAAACCGCGGATCTCGGTAGGGGGTCCCGAACTGTGCGCCTAGGCGGATGGTAACAGGAGACCAGGGACACGATGTTTACCTGTGTTCGGGCCTCTTGATGGAGGTAAAACCCACGCCCCGCTTGATTGATATTGATATTGTGGATGTTTACAAGAGTGGATCTACCACGAGATCAAGGAGGCTAAACCCTAGAAGCTAGCCTATGGTATGATTGTAAGGGTTGTTGTGATTGTTGTCCCACGGACTAAAGCCATCCGGTTTATATAGACACGGAGAGGGCTAGGGTTACATAGAGTCGGTTACAATGGTAGGAGATCTACATATCCAGACGCCAAGCTTGCCTTCCACGCCAAGGAAAGCCCCATCCGGACATGGGGGAAGTCTTCAATCTTGTATCTTCATAGTCTTGGAGTCCGTCGATGATGATAGTCCGCCAAATGATAGTTCGGCTGATGATGGTAGTCCGCTATCCGACACCCCTAATCCAGACTCCTCAAGAGCTCCCTAACCAGGCTTCAATGACGATAAGTCCGCGGTATATTGCTTGGCATTGCTAGGTGGGTTCTTCCTCCAAATGATAGAAGATTGTGAACACCGTGATAGTGTCCGCTCGCAAAATAAATTCCACGCTCCATCGAGAGAGAATAATAATATACACAAGTTCAATCTGCCGACGCTTCTCCGTGGCATGACGTCACCCCACTACCAAGTCATTACTCAATTGTTTTTACTTTAACACCTCAGCGCATATAGCTAAGCGGTTTCCTTGGCACGCCTTGTCAAGCAGTAGATCGTGGTTTCCCTTAATCCGGATTCTCATCAATACGGGCGTAGTAATTCCAACCGCCGCCTGCTCGCCACGCCTCTATCGGGCGAGTCCCAACGGTCACGGAGACGGCTCTGGTATTATCCCTGCTTATAACGGGACCAAGGCTCGCTTTTTCTTCAACCTTCCATCGAATCCTCTCCACGCCCAAGTTCCAACACCTAGAGCCCCAGATTCGAGCGCCGACCTTCAACGATGTCCGGTTCCGACCTCCGTGGTCGGTGGATGCCCTCCTCCGCCACGGAGGAGGACGTGCTAAAGCTGCGGAGGCCAAGTACCTGCCTTACGAGATTTCAAGACAGGTTGCCCGCCAAAGGCAGGCCATCCCTACCCCCGAGCCCGGCGAGTATGTCGCCTTCAGATCCCACCTCCGCCGGGTTTAGGCTTCCGATGGATCCTTTTGTGAGAGGGCTCATGTTTTACTATGGGTTGAATTCCACGACTTGGCTCCGAGTCCATCCTCCATATATCCGCATTCATCGTTATCTCGAAGTTTTCCTCCGCTCACCCCACACTTCGCCTGTGGTGAAGACTTTCAATGTGGCGCCAAGATGATCGGGGCGCTGCGGAGTGTGGCGGGCGGCCATAAGTAGGAGAGCCGATGCCCGTGGCTCACCGGCTCCTTCCAAGAGGATCTCGCCTGTGGCAGCAAGAGTGGTTCTATATTACCGCTCCGAGGGGCCGCAGATAAAAGCCGCCGCCTTATTCCGCCGGGACCTCCACGACGATTGATGTCGGGTCAACCATATTCAACTGGGGCCGCCAAAGGACGTGCCCCTACCGCAGGGCGGATCCGAGATCTCCTAACGAGGGAGATCGATATGGTGGTGGTGATGCAGGTTATGCTAATTAGGCGCCTCCTGCCCCGCAAACGCCGCCCTTCCGGCTATGGGAGTTCAACCGAGGGCCCACGGATTCTTCAACACTTCATGGGTATGACACCTCAAGATGTATAACTTATTCTTCGGATCGCAAGAGGTGCGTCCGGAATTGACCGAGGATGCTGGACTAAGCTGCAATCGCCCGGATACTCAAGTAAGTAGTTCCAAGTCCGGACATACCGTTTGTTTGCCTTTCAATGATCCGCCTAATGACCGATCTCCTTCTACACAGGAGTGGATAGCGGAAGCAAAACTAATACGGTGTCCGGCCCCCCTCCTCAAGACCGCGCCGGATCCCGTGCTGGTCCGGATGCTGGAGGTTGCGCCTTCGGAGGAAAGCGAAGGGGAAAGCAGGAAAGCTACTGCCTCGCCTAAGGAGGCCTTTGAACGAGGGGGGATCGAGAATCCCTCCTACCAAGGGGAGAAGAGGACTGCCTCCGAGGACCCGGGGAAAAAAGCCCCTAAACGGGGGAAGAAATCTTCGCCGGAGGGTCCTGCGTCCGGGGAAGCCCCGGGCGCACAATCTCCCTTAATGAGCCAGCCGTCCGACGAGCCGTAAGTAGAAAGAAAGGAGTTTTATATTAAGGGACCTCCCTATTTGTGCTTCTGAGGATAACAAAAGTTTTTACCTTGTAGTTCGGATCTCCGTCCTTCGCAGATGAGCTCGTCTTCGGGGGACCTTCGTCCGGAGATGATAGAGAGTGAGACGCCCCCGTCCGGGGCGCCGTTGGATAGGGCGGATGAGCCTGAAGTGTCGTCACGGAGGGAGCCCCCGAGTGTAGCAAAGCCGGAAAGTTCGGCACGAACTGGTGTACGGCTGAAGGATCTGCTTGAGAAGGCATCTATCTCAGAAGATCAGCACGCATTGATGAGCGTGGTGATTGAAAGGATTTCGCTCACCAAGGCGGGTTGCATGATGCCGCCAGAGTTTATCAAGGGGTTTGAGGTATGTAAAATGACACACCTTTTAACAGTTTTGCATATAGAATGCGCTCAGATAGATAGTAGCCCCGAGACTCGGTAGGTTGTCGATATCGACAGCGCGTCGAGGATCAAAATCGCAGGTTTGAAATTCCGCCGTGCCTATGCAGGTGGCGGTCATCCGAGGGCCAGCCGACTTATGGAGTTGCTGAACTAAAGCGGCAACTCGATGTGGCGGATGAAGACATCGCGCTGATCAACAAAGCGACTTGATGAGTCGCAAGGTAAGTGTTACTGGCGGACACATGGTAAGGGAGCCAAGCCAACTCCTTACAAAATTTGCGTGAAATGCAGATAGTGCCGCTGCTGCGGAGAGTCTTCGGCCGAACTTGCTCAAGCCAAGGAGCAGGCCGAAGGAGTGATGCGGCAGCCTCAAGGCGCCGAGGAGTTAGTGGCCGAAAAGGCCGACATCGCCGGAGCAGGGAAGAGGTAGCCAAATGGCTGTGAAGTTAAAAGAGGCTACCGACCGCAATGAGGCTCTTGGGAAGGAGCGCTTAGCGGGCAGGAAGACCTGCGAAGGCCACCGCCGAAGTTAAGAATGCCCGCCTCGCAATGCGGGCCATGAAGGAAGAGCTACGCCAAAGCCGGGAGATTGTAGTCGGTAAGCCTTTTCGCTGCGCCAAGGTTCACGGATTCAAAATATGCTCAGCTAGGCTAACTGTGGTGTCCGGAGGACCCTTATATGGACTTAGCAGCGAAAAGCGGCGGATGCCGCAGCATTTTCGCCGTATGATCACCGACTAAGAGCTGTTTTGGTCTCAATTCCATAGTCCGGAGCGCTCACTTCCGCCGACCGATCGCTTGGCTGAGTGGGCTGAGCTAAATAGGTTGTCCGGCTTGCTATGGCGGATATAGTGACCCATATCCGCCGGATAGGCCCCACCAAGAGTTACTTTGGCTTATTGCAGCAGTTTCTTGGGGCGGTGCCGCATATCAAGGCGATGAAGCGGTCGGCCTGCATAGAGGGTGCGGGATGGCGCTTTCCGTGTGAAGACACATTGACAGAGATGGATGCCACCGCTGTTGCGTACCCCGGCCCGGATAATAACCGCTACCGCCGAGCACTATTTTGGCGGCGTCGCCCGGTGCTCGTGTAATAGAGTCGCAGTTTCGAAAAATGTTACGCTCGAATGAACGCTTATATAATGTAAAACGGTTTTTATGATGTAAGCGCCTTTTATACTTGTGCGCTCAAGTAATAGAATATCTCCTTTGCGGCCGCTCATGTATACGTATGTATAACCCGAAGATGGCAGTCGTTATTTCAGCCCCACACACAAGGGTGCGGGGTGTTCGCAAAAAATAGTGCGCTTCACACTTAATCCGACGCCTTGCATCAGTAAAGGAGGTGGTAGCGAGCAAACGAGGCAACCGGACTATAATGCTTTATCACTTTCACTTAGCCATGGAGTTTGAGGGTGGGGCTACGACATAGCCCCTGGGGCACCGTGTTTCTCCAATTGGGCGCCAGATGTGCCTGGCCGAAACGGCCCTTCACAAAGCGGAGGAATCCTAAACATTCCCAAGGTCGATCGAGTGGTTGACCAGTCTCTCGCTGTATCATGACAGTTTTCGGCTTTCATCGAGGTGCTCGCCCAATTAATCGGGGCACAATCGCAGAGTTCTCCGAGCTGCGTTAGCCGGCGATACGGAACGTAAGGCAGCAAAACACGTGAGCCGGGCAAACCCAACATTTGACCAAAGACATGATTCGAGCTGATGCATATAAGGCCTAACTCGAGACGCCGAACACTCCTCAAGGTGTTCGGTCTTTATAATGGCGGCAAAACAAAGCCCTAAGCCCCTTGTGTCCGTGCACGGCAGGTTCTTTCGGGCGCGCCGATGCCAAAACGCCAGCTCCACTCGTTATACTGAAAACCATGGGATTATATCAACAAGAGACAGAAGAAAGGTTTACGAGGGTCTTAGTCTGAAAAGAGTCCTTGCAACGGGTCCCTATCGCACGCCTGCGCTGTGGTCCTCATGCAGCCGTATCTCGACGGGTGTGCACGCTGTTCATCTGAAAAGAGAGGAACTTGTTGGAAAAGAAATCGTGTGATAAAGTTCATAAAATTGAAATATAGGTTAAGAAAGCTGAGCCTATGCTAGCTCATTGTGGCTTGTATGGGCAAACCTGTGAAGGGGTGTGCGGCTAGGTAGCCCCTAGTTTATTTATTCCGGACTCGCCCAGCCGTGTCCGGGTCTCAGCGCACTTTGATGAAACGATGCCACGTGGACTGGCATTTGAAGCGTAAGAGACGCGGAGTGTGGTATTGTATGGAAGTGGGCGAGCTTCGCCCCAGTGGTGCTTGATAGCTGGCTTAAGGGCCCGGCGCCACTCCTTTGAAGGAAGTGCGGCTATGTCGTATTGTAGTGGGGTCTATCCTCACTTGCGGATTGTGTCCGGATAAAGCAGGTTTAAGTCATCGCCGCCCATCGACACCGCGCTAATTGCAGTCCGCCTATTATGGGATCCGATATCGTGGCAGTCTATCCTCGCGCCCGGATACTTCTCGACTAATCCAGATGGTCGAAAGTGATTGGTTTTGACATCCAACCTTGGTCCACTGGGTGGATCGTCCGACACTTGTCTTGGCGAGTGCCGTGTTGGCTTTCCGTGTTTATCACGTGAAGCAAGTTTACTGTTTTGACTTCTCGAGGGAAAGTCCTTTGGCTTCCGGTGCTCGCTGGTGGGGCTCGTCATTGTCCTCGCCATGATCGAGTTCTTTGTGTCCGCATTAAGTCTGCCGGACTGTTTAAAACCCAACAATTTCGGTTGGTATGGTTTGCGTGCCTTCCGGGTATCAGGATTTGACATATCCGATCTAAAATTTTGTTCAAATTGATAGCTCGCCTCTGTTATCCTTAAGAGGCCGTGTTTTATTGTCCGCCGCGAAGCTTTTGAGTCCGGCGTTGACCGCCGTGCTCTGTGGGCTTTGTTCTTTATTCCGCGCTGATCTTTCCTGCGCTGCGTGACTTTCCGCTTCCATCTCCGATATCGGATGTACTCGGTCGTTGGTGCTGCATCTTGCTAGCCACCTGTCTTCTCCCGCGCAAAAGCGCCATGAGGCTTGTTAGCGGCCATTGTTCTTGGCTTCTCTTGGCCGAGGTGTCCGGGCGAGCCATTCGCCCTCGGATGTTGTGTTTAAAAGTTGCTAATGCTTCTGCGTCCCGACAATGACTATTTGGTTCTTTTTGGTGAGGAACCTGCTCCTGAATTTAGCTGACTCTCCGGGCTGTTGGGTTATATGACTCAGTGTCGTCAAGATCCGGAGGGCGGACATAAGTCCCTTGAAAGTTTGTTTCTAAACGCGCCCTCAAGCTCTTCCCAACTTCCAACAAGTGTTTTCGGGAGGCTTTGAGCCAATGCCGAGCTGGCCCTTTGAGCTTGAGGGGTAGGTATTTTATGGCGTGGAGATCGCCTCCTCTAGCCATGTGTATGTGTAGTATGTAGTCTTCTATCCGCACTCCGGGTCTCATAGCAGTCAGATGCCTCTATGTTTATGGGTTTAAACCCGCTGGAAATTATGATCCAAAGACCTCATCGGTGAAACATATGGTGTGGCGCCTCAGATTTGGGTGTGCCGCTGTCTTCAAACACTTGTCGAGGTATGTTACTTCGGGTCCTCCTTTTGGGCCCGTAGATGGACCTAGTTGGGCCATCCGCTTTACCAGGATTATAATTCGCTTGTGTGCAGCCCCGCTTGTCGCTTTTGGGCCCGCTGTCTGCCGCCTATCCGCCAGCGGCCTCTTTATTTTTTGACTGTGAAGGCTCGATGGCTTCCTCGCCAAATTCGCAGCAACTTGCGCTCGGTAGTTTCTTGATTTGATGGCCGCTGCCATATTTGTCTTCGGTCTTGAATACTTTGCTCCACTTCATTCTCGAGCGTGTCTTCGCTGTTTTGAGCTTCCGCTTTGCCTTCTTCAAACTTCTTGCGGTGGCATTTAGATTTTTGCGTATGTTCTTATGCTCGTGTTGTGGCCGGACTGTTGATTGCTTCGTGAAGGGGATGAATATCCGCTCGCCCTATTCGTCGTCTCGCCGCTTGCCCCGCTCTATCGCTGGGTCGTTAGGAAGGCTGCTTTGATCGGGCGGGACTTAGGGCGGCGCTTACGCCGCCGCTTTTGGTTCTTTATCGGCGAGATTATCCTCCGCCACGCCCCGTTGTTCCTCGTTATCGCTTCTTCGGTGTCCACCATGTATATGTCGATCACGAGGTGGTCTTCCAGGTCTCGTAGGCACCGGTTCTTGGTAGTCTCCGCATCGCCGCCCATACCGCCGATGTCTTCGGAGTCGTAGTCGAGTATGTCGTTAAATCGCCGACGGTGGCTACGGCGGGTGGTGGGTGGATCTGAATTTCTTCGTCATCCACGTCCCAACCATCCTGGCCGTAGTTCGCCAGGGCTCTCCGGATAGCGAGAGATGCTTCAATGAATTTATGATATCGCCAAGGGCGGAAGTGCGGAAAGATGTCCGCAGCGGTGAATTCCATGATCGGCGCCCAATCGGATTCGACTGGCAGGGGCGCAGGAGGTTCGGAGTCCGGAAGGGAGTACGGCACCTCGGAGTCATGGGCTTTACGTGGGACAAGGTAAGTGTTCGGCTCCATCGCCGTAGGAATTGCGGCTCCCGAGGCGGTGTCCAGCCATCCGTCCTCGATTCGAGCGATCGGCTCCGGACTATGAGTCGGAGCGGATCCGGGTGCGGCCTCCAAGGTGCTGTCCGGCGGCAGAGTTAGGTCATGCCCATCGTGACAGCGCGGCGTGCTCGGCTGTGGCTCAGATCAATCGAGGATTAGGTCCCCGCGGATATCCGCCGTGAAGTTTAAGCTTCCAAACCTGACCTGACGGCCAGGGGCGTAGCTTTCGATCTGCTCCAGATGGCCAAGGGAGTTGGCCCACAAAGGCGGTCCGCTTGAATATGAAGATCTGTCCGGGAGGAAGGTCTCACCCAGACTGCGTGACGTTGTTGATTGAAGAGGCCATCAAGCCTATCGGTGACGGACACATAGGAACTCTCAATGAAAGCACCAATGTCGGTGTCAAACCGCGGATCTCGGTAGGGGGTCCCCAACTGCAGCGCCTAGGCGGATGGTAACAGGAGACCAGGGACACGATGTTTACCTGTGTTCGGGCCCTCTTGATGGAGGTAAAACCCACGCCCCGCTTGATTGATATTGATATTGTGGATGTTTACAAGAGTGGATCTACCACGAGATCAAGGAGGCTAAACCCTAGAAGCTAGCCTATGGTATGATTGTAAGGGTTGTTGTGATTGTTGTCCCACGGACTAAAGCCATCCGGTTTATATAGACACCGGAGAGGGCTAGGGTTACATAGAGTCGGTTACAATGGTAGGAGATCTACATATCCAGACGCCAAGCTTGCCTTCCACGCCAAGGAAAGCCCCATCCGGACACGGGGAGAAGTCTTCAATCTTGTATCTTCATAGTCTTGGAGTCCGGTCGATGATGATAGTCCAACAAATGATAGTTCGGCTGATGATGGTAGTCCGGCTATCCAGACACCCCCTAATCCAGGACTCCCTCACCGGGTAATTCTTCAGGAAATACATCTGGATACTCACTGACCACTGGGATTAATTCCACCTCTTCTGCCACGGCTGCGAAAACCATATCCTTCGTGGGGATGCACTTGCGGGCATAAAAACTTGTGGTGCGACCTTCCATATTTTTTAGGGTAACTTCTCTGGTCGCACAGCTGATGCAGATTTGGTATTGGGTTAACCAATTCATACCCAGAATGACATCCAATTTGTTGGAATCGATGATTATCAACGATGTTGGAAACTTGACGCCCTTGATGTCAATCTCCAAATTTCGGCAGACGAGATTGCTTCTGAGTATGGATCCCGAGGATTGTACCAGCATGTGTTTTCCCAAAATCGAGCAAGAAAAATTGTTTTGGGAAGCAAAACCCTGTGAAATAAAAGAGTGGGAAGCCCCAGAGTCAAATAAAATTACGGCGGGTATGTCATTAACAGGAAACATACCAATGACGACTTCCGGGTCCTCTTGGGCTTCGTCTGCGGAGATGTGATGAACTTGCCCTTGGATTATATCAGGGGCGGAATACGGCACCATGTAGTTAATTTGCGGCTGAAATGGAGCGGCTTGCTTGGTGTTCTTGGGGCAATGTCGGGCGTAGTGTCCGATTTGACCACAGCTGAAGCACGAATTGTTGCACTGGCAATCGTCGCGCACCGAGCTGGTCACGACATTTTTGACTTGTGTAGTAGTCTTGTTGACGTTCTGCTGCCAATTGGGTTTGTACTCCACCTGAGTCTGTTGCCAGGTACGAGCCTTTTGCACTGGTTGCATATCCTTCTTGGGTTCGAATTTGCGCTTTTGTTCATTAGCAGCTGGCTTGTTGTCATGCAGGAGCTTGTGTTCCCTCTCGGTGATTAGGACCTTGTTCACCAGAGTCAGGAAGTCCGGGAATCAAACATACTGAGAGTGCACCGGAGATGTTGATGTAGGCCTCCAAGGAACCGATCGTTCTTCCGCTCTTCTGTGGCCACATCATGGAGAGAATAGCGGGCCAGATGGTTGAATTTATTCAGATACTCGGCGACGGTCAAGCTGCCTTGAGTGAGAGCGAGAAATTCGCGTTGCTTGATCTTCATGACTCCGGTGGGAATATGATATTTGCGGAAGTGATCCTTGAATTTTGTCCAAGTAATTTCCTTATCGGCAGGCCATATTGCTTTGGCATTATCCCACCATATAGCGGCAGCTCCTTCGAGATAATGCGTTGCAAAGGGAACCTTGTCTCTGTCGTCTGTGCGAGCAATTTCCAGTTTTCTTTCAATAGTCCTTATCCAGTCGTTGGCGTCCAAAGGATCGGTAGTATGGCTGAAACTTGGAGGCTTGGTTCGCCGAAAATCTGATAGCTTGGAATGATGGCTGTTGGTGTCAAAACCGGCGGATCTCGGGTAGGGGGTCCCGAACTGTGCGTCTAGGCGGATGGTAACAGGAGACAAGGGACACGATGTTTACCCAGGTTCGGGCCCTCTTGATGGAGGTAAAACCCACGCCCCGCTTGATTGATATTGATATTGTGGATGTTTACAAGAGTGGATCTACCACGAGATCAAGGAGGCTAAACCCTAGAAGCTAGCCTATGGTATGATTGTAAGGGTTGTTGTGATTGTCGTCCCACGGACTAAAGCCATCCGGTTTATATAGACACCAGAGAGGGCTAGGGTTACATAGAGTCGGTTACAATGGTAGGAGATCTACATATCCAGATCGCCAAGCTTGCCTTCCACGCCAAGGAAAGTCCCATCCGGACACGGGTGAAGTCTTCAATCTTGTATCTTCATAGTCTTGGAGTCCGGTCGATGATGATAGTCCGCAAATGATAGTTCGGCTGATGATAGTAGTCCGCTATCCGGACACCCCTAATCCAGACTCCTCAAGAGTCCTCTTAACCAGGCTTCAATGACGATAAGTCCGGCGTATATTGCTTGGCATTGCAAGGCGGGTTCCTCCTCCAAATGATAGAAGATTGTGAACACCAGGATAGTGTCCGCTCGCAAAATAAATTCCACATTCCACGTAGAGAGAATAATAATATATACACAAGTTCAATCTGCCGACGTTTTCCGTGGCATGACGCCACACCACTACCAAGCCATTACTCAATTGTTTTTACTTTACCACCTCAGCAAGATTTAGCGAGGCGGTTTCTTGGCACGCCTTGTTGAAGCAGAGATCGTGTTTCCCTTAATCCGGATTCTCATCAATACGGCGTGGGTAACCCAACGCGCCATTGATGGTGACGCTTGGGAGATAAGCGAGTTTTACCAGCCGGTGGGGACGCGAAGACTTCGCCGCCCATATAAGGGATAAGGATTCACCTTCTCACCCACGCCTTCTTCCTCCTTTGCTTATCCATCTCACAAGACTCGAGCTCCAAATACCAAGTTCACAAGATCTCGTCTCAACCTTCTCCGACCATGTCCGGAGCGGAGGTAAATGGTTGGCCTCCACCGCTAAGGAGGAGCAATCGCCAAAATGCGCGGGCGCCGATACCTTTCCAATGACATTGCGACGGCTGCCCGACGAGGGGCACCTCATCCCCACCCCCAGGCCC
The DNA here is from genome assembly GCA_021605205.1 of Aegilops longissima. Classification (NCBI taxonomy): domain Eukaryota; kingdom Viridiplantae; phylum Streptophyta; class Magnoliopsida; order Poales; family Poaceae; genus Aegilops; species Aegilops longissima. The sequence goes on along the minus strand of CM038677.1, from coordinate 791,710,629 downwards.
CATGAGAGGGTTGTCTTTCTTTCCCACTTCCTCCACGGACTGGGCTTTCCACTTCACCCCTTTGTCCGGGGCTCATGTTCTACTACGGCCTGGATTTCCATGATCCGCGCCAACTTCATCCTCAACATCTCGGCGCTTATCGTCAGGTGCGAGGCCTTCCTTCTGCATCCAGCCCCACTTCGCTTGTGGCTCAAGACCTTCAATGTCAAGTCAAGGTAGTGAAGGGCATTCAAGCGGAGTGCGGAGGGCGCCATGTTGGGCAAGATGCCCAACGCCCTTTGGTTCAAGGGGCCTTCGTGGAATCCGCCAAGGTGGCAATCGGGTGGTTCTACATCAACGAGCAGCGTGACCCTAAATGGGCGGTGGCCCCGAAGTTTAGATCTGGTATCCCCACGCAGCTCACCTCCCGGAAAGAGAAGGGCTTGCTGTGGGGCAGTTTGAAGGAGCCGACGGACTCCAAAGCTGTATCAAGAAGCCGTGAAGAAGCTCAGCTGGTTAACGTGGTCCAAGTCATGCTCGCCCGCCGGATTCTCCCATGCCAAGAGCGGCATTCAATCTATGGGAGTTCGATCCGAACAGCACCAGCGCTGAACAAGCTCTTCGACACAACGCACGAAGGCGCCGAAGGTGCTGTTCAAGGGCGCTGGTTTCGTGATCCGCAATCAAGATCGCGGATTTCGCCGCAGCACCAGCCGACGAGGTAAGTGATTCTACCCTTTACGGACACTTGTTTTCCATAGTTTGACTCTATGCGGTTTTAATTTCCCTTTCCTTTGACAGATCGATGAAGAAGGCGGAGCAGATTACCCGTCCGCTCCTATGCCAGAAAATCCAAGAGACGCCGCCTAGCGAGGCTGCTGGTTCCGCACCGCACGTGGTGCCGGAGAAGAAGGCCAAGAAGGAGGCCACGGTGCTCGAAAGAGCGCCCGCTTTCAGGTGTCCGACGACTGGGCTGACTCCTCCCCAAAATGAGGAGGAGGAAGAGGACTCTCTCCCGCAGGAGGGAGAGAGGAAGAGGAAGGCTTCCCAACAGGGGAGGCCGAAGGGTCCAAGAGGGAAGGACTATTCCTCGGACAGCTCCGCCAACATCAACGCTGGCGAGGAAGAATGGCCTTCAAGGGCCAGCCTCCGCGAGATCGTAAGTATCCGGATTCCTGAATGATTTATAATTTCTTTTCCGCATCACATAGTGTCATTCTAATGCCGCATACCGCCTGTAGTCCGCCAGTGATGATCTCCCGCTTCATCGAAGGGTCGCTGGCTTCGCCGGATGTAGACTCCATCCCGACCGCCCACCTCGCGACGCCAAGACGCCGAGGTAGGATCCCGGGGACCCGCTGGGAGGCCCGAGGCGCCACAAGGCGCCTCGACTTTGCGCCGACTCCACAATGTAACCCGCAGTGGTTCCGGAGTCCGCCGCGCCCTTTGAACGAAGGGCAAGACTGTGGACGCCGGCGGCTTCCGGCCCAACCGAGGCGCCGGTAATTTGTTGAGGCGCTGCAGAGCGCCCATCGAAGAACACCGCACTATTATGAGTGCGGTGATTCAAGGTGCAGCTTCGCCAAAGGCGGGCTGACCAAGCTCGCAATAGCCTTCTATCGTGCTTTGAGGTAAGAAGTTAAAATATGCAATGTAATGCCGCATAGACAAGAGCCCTCGATGTTCGGTTCGGTGTTCGGAAACAAAAGCCGGACCGAGGATCTTAAAAAGATATACGCAGGGTTGCTAAAAATTATGTCAATATGGGTTGCAGGCTGCGCTGCCGACCTCCGCCAGACCGATCGCGGAGGTCGGTGCGTTGAAGCAGAGCTCGAGCGGTCCGGCAAGAGCTCGGCCGCCGCCAGAAGCAGCTCCAAGACAAAGAAGGTGAGTAACACCACTTTGAATTTGTACCATGTAAAAGGATTTAGGTTGCAAAAAATAACAAGGATAACATGGGTACTGCAGGGCCACGAACGAGGTGGCGGCCTCAAGGAGGCCGTGTCCGCGCTGAACGCAATGCGCCACGGAACGGGGGAGCGAGAAAAGCAGGAGGCGCGGGTGGCGGTGGTTCAGCAAGAGCCTGTGCTCTCATGGAAAAGCATGAGAGTTTGAGCGTGACTCAAAGACTCGAGAGTCCGAGCTTGCCTCGCTCGAAAGTGCTAAACCGCCAAGGCCGAGGCCCATAAGTCCCTTCAGAGGTTGAATTGATGAAGAAGATAGCGGCGGTAAGGCATTTTTCATGCAAAGCAAGCATGTGAATGTAAATTACGTGTTACTTACCCGGATTCGAGCTCTGTAGGCGTTTGCAGATCTGCCTCGCAGCGTGTCTCGATGTCCGCCAGATTCTACCGAGCCGAGGAGGGAGCTCAACGGAGAAGGTCTTCGTCTCAAGATGCCGAGGCCGCCATCCGGTGTTTCTAGCGACCAGTCAAGCAGCTGGTCGAATCTCACAAGGTGGCCGAAGCAGGCCATGAAGGGCCTCATAGTCCGGCTGTGGGCTCGAGAGGCCATGCTCGGGAGCTACTTCGCCTCAGGCGACGGCTGGTGGATGCGCGCCTCGGATGGAGGTTATCAAGCGCCCACCTATATTGAAGGTGCTCGCGGGCCCTTGCCCGCGCAAAAGTGCATTGGGGCAAGCTGGATGCGAGAAGCTAATCATCGACGCGCCACCAGCGGGCAAGGAGCATCGACGCCAACTTTACTATAAGGCTGTCCTCAAGGGTGCCCGCAAGATTGCGGATGAGTGCCCTGTGGATGTAATTATTGAGTGAATTCGCAATGTGTTATCCTCGCATGCGCTGAAAACTTTGTTCATATGCGCTAAGCAACGCTTGTTTAATTTAAAATATTACCTTCAGGCGGTCGCTTATTAAATCGAGAGATGGCAAGTCGTCGGCTTCAGCCCTCATGCCACGAAAGTGCTGGGGTGTTCGGATAAACTTGAGCACTCTTGTTCCCATTTTTGGGTCCATCTAGGAGGCGCCAACACAACGAACAAGGCAACCGGACTTATAGTGCTTGAACACTCTCACTTAGCCATAGAATTCTATAATTTTAAATTTCGGCGAAGCCCCTAGTATTCGAAGAACGAATTGGGGCACTATCCACGCCTTCATCGGACATAATCCGAACTTCGTCAAGTGGCGAGGTCTTTAAGGACCCGAAGGACCTCTTGAACAGCGATCAGCCTTCGCTTTATCATGCCGGGCCGTTTTAGCTTTCCATCGAGGCGTTAACCCTGCTCAACCGGGCGCAATCGCAGTGGTTCTCCCAGTGCTACCTTAGCCGATAGAACGGAACGAAGGTGCCGAACATGGGAGCCGGGAAACCCAACTATTGACCCAAGGCATGATTCGAGCTAATTCATATAATGCTATAAGTTCGGGTGCCGACTTGTGAAAGTGTGCGACTTTATCACACCATAAAGCGGAGGACATAAGCCCTCGTGTGTTTGGTCAGTACTCAAGATGCACGGGTGCAACATGTCGTAAATGAACATATATATATATAAAGTAATGCAATTATAGGCAAAAGTGCTGCATTTTATTCGAGAAGATATGCTATCGCAAGGAATGATACAAATAGTGCGGAAAGCAAGGGATTGGACGAATTAAAGGCGCTCTCTCCGTGGGAAGGCTGCGGAATGTTGTATTTTAACAAATTTAATACTCATGATGGAGACAACCTGAGTGTTCGTCGCGGCCTTTGTCCTTCCCTGGCTGTTGCATCATGAGTTCGGCAAGTTCGCCGTCGGACTGAGTTCTGTATAAAAGAGAAAATAAAAGAAAAAGAGCGACACACTTGGGAGCCCCGGTGTGGTCGAACCGCACTGGTCTGTTGTGGTTGTGCCCTTCCCTATGCCCATGGTATCTCCGTATGTAATTATGTACGCGAGAGTTTGTCTTGCAATTTTGCGAGGGCTGGGGTTAGCAGCATTGCTACGCTGCGTACGTAACATGCCGTGGTCTTGGTTGATGTTGCTCCGGCACGTTTGGTCGTGTCCGGTCGCTTAACGGCCGGACTCGAGAATTGCCTTAAAAGGCTGCTCAGATTTCGCCGCGAGAGCCGCCAGATGTTCCTCCGCTCGAGGGAGCGCCCGTGTTTCCATTGACCGTGAAGACTCCACGAGGGCCTCGCATCTTGAGCTTAAGGTATGTATAATGCGACACCGCTAAATTTTGTAAACGCGTTCGTCCGAAAGCAGAGCGTGATAGCCGCCATGAACGGGACTATGTCAAGATTAACTCTCGCTCGAAATTATCCGGGATCCAAGACCACTTCCAGTAATCGAGCCTGTATAATTGGCCTCGACACCTGGTATGACGCTTTGAAGGTCGCTGTAGGTTTAATCCTTGAAGGGTCTATGCCCATCTTGGCGACCGATCCCGATAAAGCAGGTTCAGCTATCGCCGCCGCCCATCGGACTCTCGTGAGGTGAAATCCATCAACGATTGGGTCTAAAACCACGCGCGAATCCGCCATGGCGGATACTAGTCGGATGGTCTCTTCGATCGAAAGTGATCGGGCAAGAGGACCATGGGTTGAATTTTGGGGCGATCGCTCCATCGCAGATACGCCCTTAGTGCACGCTCGCCCTCTTGGGAATATGCGCTATGATATCATGTTTACCGTCCAACTTGAGGGGGGAATCCTTTGTCCTCTGTTGCGGCGGCCGGTCTCTTCCTCGCCATCGCTGTGTAGCCCCTTGTCACTGTTTTCGGAGATTGATTTGCCTGCCGCTTGAATACCCAACAATCTCTGCTGGTATGGTTAGCTGGCTTTTCGGGGTTCCATGTATTTGACAAGAGCGGTCGAGTATTCGGTCCAAATTGGACGGCCCGAGTGGTTCTTTTGAATGGCTTCTTCCGCTGACCGGTTTGAGCCTCGAATCCGCGTTAACTGCCAGATCCTCATTGATGTCGCCAGCACGCGGCGTTTGTTTTGTTTCGACGAATCTGCCATTGCGGTCCTTGGTATCCGGACTGCCAGCGCTTTTGCCGAGGTTGTTATCGCGAGCGAGCCAGCTATCCTCTCCCGCACGTAAGCGGGTCATGAGGGATGTGAGGGCTGCCATGGATTTCGCTTCTCCCGCCCTAGGTGCCGGGCCAGCCACTCGTCATGATGTTATGTTTGAAGGCAGTTAGTGCCTCTGATCCGGACGGTCGACGATTTGATTTTTCTTTGTTAAGAACCGTGTCCGAATTGCTCGGCCGATTCGCCTAGCTGCTGGATTATGTGGCTTAGGTCATCTGCGCTCGTGGTCGCACATATGTGCCCTCGAAGTTGTCGAGGAATGCGGCTTCCGTGTCTTCCCAAAGATCCAATTGACTCGCGGCAGGCTGTTAAGCCAATGCCGAGCTGGTCCTTTAAGCTTGAGCGGAGATATTTGATGGCGTGAAGATTGCCGCCCGGGCCATGTGTATATGGAGGAGATAATCTCAATCCGCACCGCTGGGTCTGTTGTGCCATCGTAGGATTCGATATTAACGGGTTTGAACCCTTCAGGATTTGATGATCCATTACTTCGCCGCTGAAGCATAGTGGTGTGCGGCGCCTCAGATTGAGCAATATCGCGACGTAGCTCAAGAGAGCGTTGTCACTGTGTTCGCCCGCCGAGTATTTGTATCCGTGTGACGGTGTTCGCCGTGGGTCGTGGGCGCCCACGTGATCCATAGATAGATCTGGATTGTCTTGCCTTGTCCTCCAATATATCCCGAAGTCCGCGCGTTCCCCGTGGCTTCCTCGCTTTTAGAGCGATGCCGGGTACGGTTTTTGTGGAGGGCTTGCACGCCCTCTATCGCGCCACGAGGTGGTCGGTCTGCCAGACAGCGCTGCTGATGCTGCTCCTCTAATCGGGGAGCAACTTGCGCTTTGGGTAACTTTTGAGGGGCGCTCGAGTTCATACTTTCGCCGCGAGGACCTCGGTCCATCCGTCGGCCAAGAGGTCTTGATCAGCTTGAAGCTGTTGTTGCTTTTTCTTTAGGCTGTTTGCCGTGGCCATTAGCTCCCGCCTCAAACGCCTTGTTCGACGGGATCCTCGTGCATGAAAATTGCCGCCGCCGAGGCTTGCCTCGCCTCCCGAGGGAGGTAAGTAATTGTCATCCTCGACCTTCGCCCGCCGCCTCTCCCGAGGGCTTGCTTCGCCTCCTCCCGCGCTGGATCGTGCCGAGGGAGTTGTCTTCGCACTTTCTCGGGTGTTATTATCTCCCGTGCCGGAATCTCCATTCTTGCCGTGGCGGATTTAGAGCGGCGCCACGACGCCGGGCGCTTGGGCTGTTTCTTTAAGGAATCGGCCTCCGCTGCTTCTTCGCCGTCCCCATCTTTTGGGGTGTCCACCATGTATATGTCGATGACGAGGTGGTCTTCCAAAGGTGTCCGTAGGCACCGGTTCTTGGTAGTCTCCGCATCTTCATCCATACCGCCGATGTCTTCGGAGTCGTAGTCGAGTATGTCGGTTAAATCGCCGACGGTGGCTACGGCGGGTGGTGGATGGATCTGAATTTCTTCGTCATCCGCGCGTTCAACCGCCCCGGCCGTAGTTCGCCAGGCTCTCCGGATAGCGAGAGATGCTTCAATGAATTTATGATATCGCCAAGGGCGAAGTGCTGAAAGATGTCCGCAGCGGTGAATTCCATGATCGGCGCCCAATCGGATTCGACCGGCCGGGCGCAGGAGGTTCGAGTCCGCAGGAGTCCGCACCTCGAGTCATGGGCTTTACGGGGACAAGGTAAGTGTTCGCCCATCGCCGAGGAATTGCGGCTCCCGAGGCGGTGTCCAGCCATCCGCCCTGATTCGAGCGATCGCCCGGACTATGAGTCGGAGCGATCCGGTGCGGCCTCCAAGGTGCTGTCCGCGCGAGTTAGGTCATGCCCATCGTGACAGGGGCACGCCGGTTGTGGCTCAGATCCATCGAGGATCAAGTCCCCGCGGATATCGGCCGTGAAGTTTAGGTTTCCAAACCTGACCTGACGGCCAGGGGCGTAGCTTTCGATCTGCTCCAGATGGCCAAGCGAGTTGGCCCGCAGCGCGGCCGCCCAATACGTAAGATCTGTCCGGGAGGAAGGTCTCACCCAGACTGCGCTGTTGTTGATTGAAGAGGCCATCAAGCTTATCGGTGACAACACGAGGAACTCTCAATGAAAGCACCAATGTCGGTGTCAAACCGCGGATCTCGGTAGGGGGTCCCGAATCAAGGCCTAGGCGGATGGTAACAGGAGACAAGGGACACGATGTTTACCTGTGTTCGGGCCCTCTTGATGGAGGTAAAACCCACGCCCCTGCTTGATTGATATTGATATTGTGGATGTTTACAAGAGTGGATCTACCACGAGATCAAGGAGGCTAAACCCTAGAAGCTAGCCTATGGTATGATTGTAAGGGTTGTTGTGATTGTCGCCCCACGGACTAAAGCCATCCGGTTTATATAGACACCGGAGAGGGCTAGGGTTACATAGAGTCGTTACAATGGTAGGAGATCTACATATCCAGACGCCAAGCTTGCCTTCCACGCCAAGGAAAGTCCCATCCGACACGGGTGAAGTCTTCAATCTTGTATCTTCATAGTCTCGGAGCCCGGTCGATGATGATAGTCCGGCAAATGATAGTTTGGCTGATGATAGTAGTCCGGCTATCCGGACACCCCCTAATCCAGGACTCCCTCAATGGCCATTCTGGTTTCCATTCTGCCCAACCATAACTTGTACACTTTTTAGTATTTGCAGCAGATCGTTGCTCCTTCTTTCTTCAAACATTTGCAGGATTTGCTCGGTGGAAGGCGGTTGTGGCGGTGGAGGCGGAGGTCGCTGGTATGGTTCAGGGGAATGTCCTGCCTGTCTTGCGGAACGACGGACAGGGACATCCTCACCAGCTTGACTGGTGCTGCCTCCACGCGGCATCCTATTTTTCATTTTCCCAATACATAGCAACCATGATGAGAAAATTCCAAAATGGGGGAAAAACCAATGACAAATCCTGGAAGAAAGCAGCGAATAAAACCAAGTCGAAAAAAAGAGTCCAACTTAATTATACATAGTCCCAACATGAAAATAAACATCGCAATGGGTCTACTACCCTCGTACATGAAACTACGCATCATGACAAGTGCGATTACAACCATACATCATGCTTATGACTACCACAATACTCTAACGATCTACTGCTCGGATGGTGCTGCTGCAGGCTCGTTTCTTGTGCCGGACCCAAATCCTGAACTGATAGTAGAGACCTCCGGGGGAAGAGAGGTGCGCTGGCGCTGCCTTGAGGGCTCTCCCTCAGGGGCAGGCGGGGGATGGGATCTAAGCATAGGAGCGGCAGGAGTAGCGACAAGAGAAGACCATGCAACAGGAGCGCTGCGAGGGTTCACCGTAAAAGGGTTAACGGTACCCTGCGAGGTCATCATAGGAACGGAGGTGGGAGGAGCAGAAGTGTAGATGACAGCGGGAAGAGGGTTCCTTATACGAGCAGCAGCGAGAGCGGCGCGAGCGCGTGAGAGCTCCCCAGCTAACTCGTAGTTAAGGAGATAGCTAGCAGTGATGTAGCGTGCAAGGTGGCTAGTGGGAAAATTGCATGCCAGATTAATCAAAGGAAAGCGGAGATGCCCATTCTCGTGCAGAGATGGGTAGAAGAAAAGTCCAGGGTGGGTGTGCATGGGAACCTCATTGTAGCGCAAGTTACAAGAGCCTCGATAGCAGCAAAATGAACCGCCTGAGATGGCGTAGAAGCAAGACCACCATTAGACGAACGAGTGTAAGCGCCGGATGGGGAACTGTGGTGTAGAGTGACCTCAACATAATACTCATACAATGCACCGGCCAGATGCTCGCGATACACCCGATACTCTGGATCAGCACCCTCTGGATAGAGTCGTCGCCACACGTTCTGAAGCAGGTGCGGCGATGTGCACGGAGCTGGCTCAGGATGGTACCAGATCGGTACTTGTGCCATCTACACCCACAAACCATACGGTTAGTAATAACAACAATAAGTCATGCATGCAATGCAACAACCAATTCCTATGCTACCGACACTCAAATGAAACTATCTACCGTTTTACTAACGCACTACCGGTCTAATGTGTCCTACAATCAGCGCGGCTCTGATACCAAGTGTTGTGGCACCAAGGCTCAGAGCAACCGGTTTACCCTGCATTGCCAGCCCAGAGATCGAGTCTTCTGGCAATACACAACAACATGGTACAGAAATAACCGCTTTATTGATACTAGCATGGTACAAAGGTCTGATATTACATCAAGATTCAAGGCCAAGCGGCACACACGGTGCTACTGGACAATATGTACATTATTTAACGAACATGAATGGGGCCTCGATCACACGAAACTACGCGGCAGCAAAAGAACCACGTAGCGGAACTCCATGGCACAGGGACACCGGCGTGGACACGGCCTAGACACGAGATGCGCTCCGATGCGAATTAACTTGCCTGAAAGCTAGCATGGCACGCCAGGTCAGTACATTGAATCTACTTGCATGCTCACAACAAACATAAGCACGATGACAGACAATATCATGATAATTAATCAAGTTAAATTAATGCAAGAAATTACTACAAATGCAAAGCTATGCAAAGCAACCAAACAGCGCACCGAGTCACACGGAGTCGCTTACCAGACGGTTACCTCGTAACCAATCGGTGACCACACCCGGGTCACACATGAAACCAATCACTCATGAACACCTCGAGTGTTCAAGGTTCACCACGAAACAATGCATCACAACAATTACTAGTTTGCAAGATTAATTATAAAAGCTGATCCATGGTGTGACTTACTCCTGAGTCTTGCCCATAACCGAGGGCGCGGCTATCGATAGATTAAATACACTCTGCAGAGGTAGCGCACTTTACCCACACTATGGAATACCTGGCCTCGTACTCCCATTCAGGTGGACCAAAGTACCCCGTCGAAACCCTCCCTTTGCCATGCACTCTCCCCGGCCATTCCGACCATCTCCCTCTCAGGGCTAGGTCTTGGGTGGCCCCGTGTCTACCAAAGACACCAACGGCCACCGTCGTGGAAAAACGGTCCCAAAGGGGGACAAGGTACCATAAAAACAAAACGAGCACACAAGGTTATATCTGCCTACCGGGCCAGGGTATGCATGCCCATAATCTTCCCTCACGGGATGCACCGATGAGAGCCACGACAAAGGACCGAATCAAGAGCTTCCCATTAGGTAAATGTGGTCACACTGAATTAAAAACCCGATTCAGTGGCACCATGATGTGATCAACATCATATTCAGGTTGAACTTAATCAAGTATTAACTTTCAGAAAAACTTTTTATTACTAACATGGCATCGTACCGGAAATCATGCAACTACTCGTCACACAGAGCAAGCAACTCTTAAGCATGGATCAAAACAAAAAACATAACTATGTTGCACTACTAAGATCAGAAACCTCTCAGGTTATAACTCATTTTTATCTACAAACAGCATTTTTATTAGTTCATCATGTAGTTGAAAACTATTACTAGCAAAAATTTCTACCATAACTTTCCATAAAAAAATATCTAGTGCAAAATCTTACTCTACTTAGCCAAACAATTCTATGAACTCAACTAGAAGCTAAAACAAGCATATCAAGCATCATAAAACAACTAGCAATTAACCATATTAATTTATCAAATTTTAAATGCAAATAAAGACTCATATTCAAGTAGAAAATCATAGATATTTAAATAACACCATCCAAATGATGTTGTGGCTTGCCTTAGTGCAGAGGAGGGTCACACTCCTCCTGGTTAGCTTCAAGGCAAGATCCTCCTTCTGAAAATATTTTAAACCACAAAAATAAATGTCAAAACACATTCTGAAAATCACCAGAAATTCTAGACAGCAAGGAAAAATCCACCTTTTGGTGTGCTGCTAGAGCTTTCTGTAACAAAGACAATGCAAAAAGAATCAATTCATTTGGACTTGTGGTTTAGAAATTATGGCTGGTCAAAGTTTGGTCAAATTTCTGAATAAATTTGAATTAAACAGAAATTCCTGGGGGGGTGACGTCGAAGGCGTAAAACAGAAATACGCCTCCATTCGTACCGCTTCGGGCGCGAGTGGTGAGACCGACAGGTGGGTCCCGTGCGTCAGGAGAGAGAGAGAGATCAGAGGGAGGCGGGGCTACGCCGAAGCTCACGGCGGCGACGAGCGGGTTTGGGGCTAAATGAGAGGGATAGGATTGAAGCCGGGGTCGTGGCGCACTTGCCCGTACCCGTGGCTTGGCAAGAGGTGGCCGGAGTTGGTCGCAGTTGAGCTCGCAAGCTTCGGTGGTGGACGGGTTTCGCCGGAGAGGAAGAAGACGGCAGCGAGTGGCGGCTCCGAGGGCTCCACGGGGTCCAGGCAGCACCAGCAGACCCCCAATGCCCCGCCCAAGCAGTTGCTTGAGCTCGAGAGGCACCGGAGTGCGGCGGCTGGACTGCGGGGATCGCCGAAGTCCTCTGGTCGGGGGGACGGCCAGAGGCCTGCCCGGTCGGGCTTCTGCTCGTCTACGTGTTCGTGGAGGTGGTGTGGAGTGGTGCGTGGCTAGCGAGCGAGGAGGGGAGCGCTATATATAGCCGGAGCGGGGGCGGTCGCTGCCGGAGCGCTCTGGACACGCGGCGAACATCGACGAGAGGCTCCAATGCGAGGGCACAGGGTGCAGCGTCAATGCCAGCGCTTGCCCATGCTCGCGAATGAGCACGGGAGGCGGTTTGAGATGGGCACAAGCACACGCGCGCACCGTGCCGTTACTTGACCGGGCTTGCTGCAGCGGCTCAGCGTCGGCGAGCGCCAGGGAGGGGTCATGGGTGATGGTTCGAGGGTTGTGGTGCGGTGCGGCAGTCGGCGGCGGCGAAGGCTGAACGGCATCGCCAAAAACAGAGCGCATAGCGCCAGCCAGAGCGCTGAGACGATGCTCGCATCGTGTCCACGCAGCAATCACCAGTCGGGCATGGTCAAAATGATGCCCAGGAGCGGCCAAACCTTGTCTATGCTCTCGACCGTGCAGTGTTTAGTCTAGGGGAGTTGATGGCTCATGCCCAGGTCGACCAGAAGTGACGCCACTTAGCTGACAAGTTTCTGTATAGAAACTTGATCGCCAAGTTTGGCCACCTTCTAGAAGGCCATTAGGGCTGATCTCCTGGGGTTTAGGGTTTCTTAGGAGGGTGTTTAAGCTCAAGAAATATCAAGGCTAAAAGCTTAGGGGAAAATGCACTTGATGTACAAAGTGCATTTCTGGTCCAGAAGTGAAAAGATTTTCTACAGCAAAAATATTACAAAAAGTGATGCAATATTTTTGTAAAGTTGTGCCTTGGTCCTAAGAATTTTAGGAATTATTTCAGATTTTTCTGAGCAAGAAAAATTGAGGTTGCTTTGGAGCACAAAGTTCTGAAATGAACTTAAGAGAGAAAAATGAATATTTTCCTTTTAGTAAAAATATTCATTTTATTATTTTGGGAATTTGTGGGAGGAATAAGGTAGATAGGTCACTTGGGTGAAAGCCAAGGATATGCCCAAGTGACAAGTCCATTTGAATTGATCCAAAAATCCAAATCAAATCAGGGCAAAAACCACGATGAAAACCAAGTCCGGAAAGAGAGAGAAGGCAAGTCCGGTAAAAAGAGAGAAGGCAAAAATCCAGGCTGTCACAAAGCACCCTGTTAAACGATGAAGATTATCCATCGTTACGGCGCAATAAGAAAAGGACACAAGCGAAGAAAAGGTGAAGGCTTTCTCTCCAAAACTATTATGATGATGCCTTTGATCTAGAATATCACTGCAGTTACATGTGAAGAAATGAAATGCCTTGTGTACCAGATGAGTTTTCATCCGAAACCCTGATACTTTGAAAGAGATTGTCCATTTTGTACACGAAGTGCATCCAGTTTTTGTCGTAACCCTCTCAACTTTTTAGCACATGCTATGTGGGTGAAATGATGATACCATGCCAACTTTCAACCTTTTCGGAGTTCATTTGTAGTGCTTTTCAATTTCAGGGTCATATAGCTCAAACAAATCAGTAAATGCATGAAAGATAACAAATGAAGTCAGAAAGGGTTGAAAATTGATGATGTGGCTTTGAATGGTACATTCTGAACACACAAAAAGTCTGGAGTTCAAATAAGTTCACAAAAATGAAATCCCTTTGTAACAGATGAGTTTTCGTTCAAAACCTGATACTTTGAAAGAGATTGTCCGTTTTATACACGAAGTGAATCCAGTTTTTGCCATAACCCTCTCAACTTTTGAGCACATGCTATGTGGGTGAAATGATGATACCATGCCAACTTTCAACCTTTTCAGAGTTCATTTGTAGTGCTTTTCAATTTCAGGGTCATAGAGCTCAAAAAGTCAGTAAGTGTGTGAAAACAACAAATGAAGTCAGAAAGGGTTGAAAATTGATGATGTGGCTTTGAATGGTGCATTTTAAACACACAAAAAGCACTTTGTAACTGAAATCCCTTTGTAACTGATGAGTTTTCGTTAACCAAAAAAATCTAATTTTGATTAAAACAGACATTTCAAATAACCTAAAAATTACCAAATTAAATACAATGATAAAACACACTAATATTAAATAATAGGAAAAAGAATCACTCAAAAATCTATTTTTATAGTAAAGTTATTCACAAACAAGTGATTCACACAAATTCCAAAAATTCAAATTTAAACTATTCAAATAGGAAAACTAATGGCACTAACAGAAAGTTTATAATTTTTATTACCTAAAAGCAAAAAGAAACACTGAAAAACGGAAACAAAATAAAAAAGCAAAAAAGAAAACAAAAAACTAGAAAAATAAAAAAAGAAAACAAAATAAAATAAATAAAGAAAAAAAACAAAAGACTGGAAAAAATGCCAGCTACTAGGCCACCACGGCCTGAATACGACTAGGAACCCATCCATGGGCCAGGATTTAGGCCCGCAGATGGCCCAGAAGGCCAACAGGCGGCGTAGGGTTAAATTATGCCCGTAAGCCTGCATTTGAGAGGAGCGCAAGAGGGCAGCTGAAGTGGGGCTTATAAACCACTCCGAGCTTCTCTCAACTAGCGAGGTGGGACTAAACTTTTGGCCGCGGGCAGCGCAAGGCCTTTGGTCCCAGTTGGTAGCACCAACCTGTACGAAAGGGGTGCATTGGTACCTGTTCGTGGCACCAACGGGATTAATGCCCCCTTTGTTCATTAGTGCCACCAACCGACCAAAGGCTTCGCTTCCGCCTTTGGGCTGTTGAAGAGACCTTTGGTCCCGGTTGGTGGCACGAACCGGGACCAAAGGGGGGCATTCATCCCGGTTTGTGCCAGGAACCGGGACCAAAGGGGGGCATTCGTCCCGTTTTTGTGCCAGGAAACGGGACCAATGCTTTGTGTATATAAGCAGGACTTAGGAATTTTTCAGTTTTCATCGACCATTTGCCCCCCGACGACACCGAGCTCATCGACGCCGCCAGGCTGCCCGTGCTCGCCGTCGCCGTCATTGCCTGCTCCTCGTCACCGACGCCCTTGACCTCGTCGGGCCTCCTCACCGTCGTTGCCTGTGATCCGTCCGACGTCGTCGCCGTCGCCGAGCTGCCCCAACGTTGTACCCGCTCCCACTGTGAGCCACCACGCCGTTCCTCTCCTCTCCCCCCTCGCCCTGCGCTGCCGCCGCGCGCTGCCCCTGCCCTACGCTGCCACCACCCCTGCCCTTCGTTGCCGCCGCGCGCCGCCCCTGCCCTGCACTGCCGCCGTGCGCCGCCCTGCCGCCCTTGCCCTTCGCTGCCGCTGCCCTGCAATTTTTGTGTCATATATGTATTTTTTTGTCAATTTATGTACATGTGTATATATGTGTGTATGTGTATATATGTGTGTGTATGTGTATATATATATGTGTATATGTTAATAGCATTTTTTATATATGTATTTTTTCAATTTATGTATATGTTTATATATATATGTGCATATTTAGAAAAAATTTGTGTATGTATACACTACTGCAGGATGCTGCTAACGCGACACTACGATCAGAGACCCTTTAATGAAACTATGTGCGATGCATTAATTGCAAATGGTGGTGTGCATCAAAAAAGGTGCAAAACATTTGCGATGACGGATGCATCAAACACGGTTCAGATTTTAATTCCGTGGGTGATGTAGGGCATACGATTCAGTGCAACGAGGCACGTCCTCATGTCAATGATCCGCCTGTGCATCTTGTAGCATGTGTACACGCTCTTGGCCTCGAACCTGAGGTGAGGTTCATCCCGTCTCCGCATCCAGGCCCTGTGCCAGGATACGGGATTTGTTCTCTGGGCATCCCGCTTCATCTTTTCGTAGTAGGGGTCAATGATGGCGGAAGCGAGTTCAGCCAGGGAGTCCTTCTTCGTGCTGCCCAGACCTTGTAGTGGTCACGGATTTCGACAAGGTTCTGGCAGGCCAAGCCCGTAACACTAAGTGCTTTTACATCGTCGATGGTTTCCACCGTGGCGAACTTGTAGTCGGTGCTGTTGCAAACCTGTTGAAAAGGTCGCAAGGCTCTCTGGCCATGTAGTAGTGGTAAATGAGGACATGATGGCACATGCACAACTGGGCGACGGCAACCTTCTGATCTATGTTGGGACTACCGGCGATGTATAGGAGGTCGATGCCGACCACCTTGTACTTGTCTGCAGCAAGCAACTGCTCAACGGTGTTGATGTAGTCGTCCACCACGGCCGGGTCGCTGGTGTACACCACCGAGAGATCCGTCTCCCTCGCATGGGTCTCCACTTTATGCTCGTCAAACTCCACTGGAGCGCCGTTAGACATCGCCTCTCTATGTGTCATCGTGGGTGTGCTTGTTGTGTTGTGGGGCGCGATCGAAAGGTTGAAGAGACTAAGGTTATAATGGGCACGGTAATTAAAGAGGAGGCCGGACGGCACGTACTGATGGCAGTTCTAATTGCAGCAGCTGTAACTCCATCCTCGCCAAGACGAATCGCTGCTGGCTGCGGCGCGCCGCGGCAACCGCATGCATATGGGGCCCTGGCGTGATCATGCACAAGCCCAACCACTGGCAGAGCGCGCGCGGAGGGACGCGAGCAGAGCGCTCCGCGGTTGCCTCAATGGCGAGCAACCGCTGGATGTCCTCTCTATATGTGTCGTCGTGGGTGTGCTTATTGTGTCGTGCGCCGGCCCCAAACACTGGCAGCACAACTTATAAACTGGTGGATGGAGTACTAGTTATAGTGTTGCATATAATTAAGCAAAGGGAAAACACATGTCTGTATTGACTGGAATGAGAATGCAATAGCACAATAAGAACTAAGGAGGCAAGAAGAAAGACGCATCCATCAACGTACGACCTCCTCCTCCTCAACTCAGTGCGCCGGGCCACCGTCCGGCGGCTAAGGAGCGGCAGCTTTTGTGGCGAGGTCAAGGTGCTTCTCAGCAAAGGCATCCAAGGCTTCCAGCCGGTTGAAGAAGGCCAATGTCATAGCGTCCTCACTGGTCTTGTAGATACCTATGTACACGATTTGCTCTTACAGTGGATGTGTAGGTCCACGAATTCTTACAAGGCGAGGTGCCTCGCGGCGAGCGCGACCTCCAGGTGGACATTCTTCGTGGTGTCGGCAAGCAGTCGCAGGGCCACCAGTGCTTGAAAGAGGTTCCGACCATGGAGGCCAATTAGGGTGGCAGGCAATGAGGAGCTCGGGCGCGCGGACTGGAGGAGTACGGTGATGTCTTCCGCGAGCTTCTTGACGATGGTGAACTTTTTGGTGGTGGCAACGATCATCTGGTCCAACTAAGAGTCATAGCTGGCGTCGACGGCGGCCATCCACCAGTAGGTCGCCAACACCGTCTGGAGACGATCCTCGGTGCCATGCCGCAGGCCGGCGTCGTGGACCATCTGGCATAGCCGCTGGCCGCTCGCGAGCATCGCCGCCATGGGTCTGGAGTGAGCACTTTTGCGCTTAGTGTAGGTGCTTAGGCAAATTCTTAGGTGCGTACGATGTGGTAGATGCATTGGAATGGAGGGGCGCCTTTATATGAGAGCAAACTGCATTGCTTTCACGTCGTGCTGCCTCTTTTCCCGATCCTCCTCCCATTACTTCCCTCATGCATTCATGATGCTAATTGAAGGAGGATGCATCATTGGTCGTTCAACATTTCGGGAACCCCTACCCTCTCCCTCATGTGCAATAAAGTTGTATCGGGAACCGCGCCGCCCGCTGTCAAATCGAATAGTACTGCGCCGCCCGCTGCATGCCCGGCTGAACACGCCTCCTCGCCTCCGTCTATGCTTAATTGCTGAATTTAGTTGCAAAAATTAGATACTGCTAGTGATTTTTAGCTTCATATTTTGACAAATCGCAGTGTTACAAGGTTGACAAATGGCAATGTTACTAGATCAACAAATGTCAATCTTTCCAGTTTGAAAAATGGCAACATACCCAATATGACAGATGCAAATCTTACCAAATTGTTTGTAAGTGGTTGCACACGGGTCATCCACACAACCGTTTGCGTTGAAGAGATGCAGAAATCATGCTCTCACTTTGCATACGGGTGTTCTTTCTAAAACGTTTGTGATCAAGAGCCATTAAAACCTATAGCCATTAAAAACCAAGACACGTGGCGTCACGTGAATGGTTAAAATTTGAATTATGCAGATAAATGCAATGAAAACTCAATTCATGCATAAAAATGTCCAAACGAACCCCAAAAAATCCCAAAAATTGACACAGCACTCCTGTTGTTCTATGTTGACATGAGAATTTTTTTGAAAGCAATAAGAGGCAATGGATATGTTTCGTCCCCAAAGGTGGGACGTTCCCTACCGAAACCATCATGCTTGTTGTGAGAAGCTCTGGTTTGTGAGAAGCATATCCCCAAACCTGCCCCAAATGGGACAAAATTTTTACCACGACATGTTGATGCCGCTCCATGATAGCATGCCAAGTTTCATGAATTTCAGACGAGTTTTGCATTTACTAGAATTTAAAAACCAGGTATCTCAATAGTTGCGGCCGAGTGACGGTGACAGGGCGTTTGGCATTCATTCCCATTTCTTGTATGGGACCTAAGCATGCAACCAAGGACACAAATTTGAATCTTCAACCAATTTATATGCATTAGAGCATGTGCATGTAGTTCAAATTCGAATTATGCACATAAATGCATTGAAAAAGTCAATTAATGCATAAAATGTCCAAACGAACCCCGAAAAATCCCAAAAATTGACACACACTCCTGTTGTTCTATGTTGACACGAGAAAATTTTCCGAAGCAATAAGAGGCAATGGATATCGTTTGTCCTCAAATGTTGGACGTTCCCTACCGAAACCATCAGGCTTGTTGTGAGAAGCTCTGGTTTGTGAGAAGCATATCCCCAAACCTACCCCAAATGGGACAAAAAATTTACCACGGCATGTTGATGCCACTCCATGATGGCATGCCAAGTTTCATGAATTTCAGATGAGTTTTGCATTTACTAGAATTTAAAAACCAGGTATCTCAATGTTTGCGGCCGAGTGACGGTGGCAGGGTGTTTGACATTCATTCCCATTTCTTGCATGGGACCTAAGCATGCAACCAAGGACACAGATTTGAATTTTCAACCAATTTATATGCATTAGAGCATGTGCATGTAGTTCAAATTTGAATTATGCACATAAATGCATTGAAAAACTCAATTAATGCAAAAATGTCCAAACGAACCCCGAAAAATCCCGAAAATTGACACAACACTCCTGTTGTTCTATGTTGACACTAGGAAAAAATTTGAAATCGAGAAGATGCAACGGATATCGTTTCATTCCAGAAAGGTGAAACATTCCCTACCGAAACCATCACACTTCTTGTGAGAAGCTCTGGTTTATGAGAAACTTATACCCAAACCCGCCCCAAATGGGACAAAAACTTTACCATGGCATGTTGATGCCGCTCCATGATAGCAAGCCAAGTTTCATGAATTTCAGACGGCTTTTGGATTTACTAGAATTACAAAAGCAAGCACCTCAATGTTTGCCGGAGAGCCACGGTGCCGTGGTGTTTGAAATTCATCCCCATTTCTTGAATGGGACGTAATTAAGCATCAACCTATGGACACATATATCATTTTACAACCCATTTTAATTTGGTGCACCGGAGCATGTGCATGTGGTTTAATTTTGAATTGTGCACCTGAAATATCTAGAAAACCAAGTTACCATATGAAAATGACCAAACGAACCCTGAATAATTCCAAATTTTTTGACGACACACCTATAGTTGCATGTTCACTACAGATAGAAGTTCTAGCAATTCAAACACCATCCTTTGCAGCTATGACCCCATTATGTAATTGTCTGGACCCCGATTCTAAGTCACACCAATCTAGCATGTAACACCTCGTATCATTTTACGGCCTCACGCACGGTACTCCCACGGGTGCCACCTTACCTGGCCCAGAACTATTTGTGCCTTTTGGCACATGTATATGATAGTGTCGCTAGCATCCATATGATAGAGAACTCGGGCTGACATGACTAGTCATGAACCCAAAGTGGCGCTAACTTAAAGGGACAGGCATACATGACCCAGCAACGAATGTGCCGATCAACAGCGAATGAACCCAAGTTGTAGCAAGCTATAAGGACTTAAAGGAACACCACGTGACATTTCCCCGAAGGAACAGACACAGGAACGAAGAAGGACACATGCCGGCCATCCTAAGTGTTCCGGAGCAGTAGAAAGCTACCATGGCTCAGTGGAAGCACTAGGAGACATTTCCCGGTAAGAGAGGCTATCAAGGATAAACAACTAGGTAGTCAGATCCCACATATACCAAGCATTTCAATCATACACACAATATGCTCGATATGTGCAAATACAACATGGCATCACAACAAAACTCTACAACTCAAGTACTTTATTTAAAAGGCTCCAAAGAGCCATACATATCATTCATACAGATAGGGGTCACATGACCCGACATTCAAATCATACAGGTATACAAGCACTAGCGGAAGCAACATGTCTGGGTACAGAAGACTAGAAAGTAAAAAGGCTTGAGGAAGCCTATCTATCTACAAGGGTCCTTCACATGCTCAGGATCACCACCTGGGCATCAAGCTA
Source organism: Aegilops longissima (assembly GCA_021605205.1). Taxonomy (NCBI): domain Eukaryota; kingdom Viridiplantae; phylum Streptophyta; class Magnoliopsida; order Poales; family Poaceae; genus Aegilops; species Aegilops longissima. The sequence goes on along the minus strand of CM038677.1, from coordinate 791,690,580 downwards.
CTCATCAATGTTGAGGTCTACGTAAAACCCATCAGAAGGGGCGGCATTCTCTTCTACAACAGTAATTAAGCAAACATGAGTACAAAGGTACTCAACAAGACTTACATCAGATCCTACATACATGCACATTATCAACAAAGGGATAGTGGAGTTTAATGCAGCAAGCCAGCTTTGACTCTTGGCTAAACTATCTTACGAGACACCAACTTTTAAATGTGTTGCGCACAAGAGTCCACTACTCACCACAACAATACACTACTAAGGATCCACTCCTGTCATCCTACGGAAGAGCCATCCACGGCACTCACACTTGTCTTGAGGCTTTTAGTAGTTTCCATTTACTTGTCTATGAACTGTATAGGCAACCAAGTAGTCCTTTACCACGGACGCAGCTATTCGAATAGATGATGTTAACCCTGCAGGGGTGTACTTCTTCACACACGCTTCCACCACTTATCGCTGTTTACATGACATGTACTCGGCAACCTTCAAGCGGACGCCCAACGAGGGTGACAGCCACGACCTGACTAAACACTCAAGTCTCTAGTCCAGGTTTATCGCCTATTCAGATTCCATTCGCATGGAGTCCGGCTGAGGTTTCCACATACGGCCCCGAACAATGTGTGCAGGGTTCCTGAGACACCAAACGGGCGCCCGGTACACCATGCCACGTACCTACCGCATCACAGCCCCCCCCCTGCGAGGGTTAGCGCTGCGCACAGCCTCTAGTATACTACAAACACCAGAAACTATTTGCAACTCCTGGACAAAGGACAAGGGCGGTTAATAAGCCGAGAGGGTCAATTAAGGATCCCAATGCATGGTAGTAGTTGAATCTTAAATCACACATACAGATCTCAATTCCTAGGGACGGTTCCAATGAAACAACCCACCATGTACTCCTACATGGCCTCTCATCGATACCTTTACCAAATCGTGTTCAACACTTCACTCTCATCACTGACATGATCATTTCACTCTAGCCCATCACCCAGATGAAATAGACCTGACACGACTCTAGGCATAGCAGGCATAGCAAGGTAGGAACACAAACATGGCTCAATCAACTCCTACACATGCTAGTGGGTCTCATCTAGTTACTGTGGCAATGACAGGTCATGTAAATGAAATGGGTTCAACTACCGCAGCACACAACAGTTTGGAACGTTGTTGTCTTAAATGCAGTAAATGAGAGCAGGAGAGAGAGCATGGGATTTTATCGATATGATCAAATGGTGGTTGCTTGCCTGGCAGATCGGTAGACTGGTACTGTCCTTCGGCTGGGTACTCACGGTAATCCTCCGGAACTGAACCTACCGCAGAGAACACATCGGTAACACAATCAATACACGACAATATGCAATAGTATGATGCATGCATATGACATGGAAAAATGAGTGTGTTCAGCTAATGCAACTACAACCAGATGGGTTTGAGCCATTTTGAACCAAAGGTTCAACCCCAAGCTTATTTAGCGATCTTAAATAGTGCCTTATCATGTTTTGCACTAAACAGCAAGGTTAACTTGTTTAAACATGCATGAAACCAGTACAGATGGATAGATTGGATTTTTTCATCATTTTTCATATATAACACTTTGCATTTGGAGTTACAGATTAATTTCTATGAATTATTGAAGTTAGCACTATTTTTTGGAATTTCCTGAATAAGGATAAATCCAGAAAAGGCTTTACTGAGTCAGCATTGCGTCAGCAAGTCAACTGGTTGGTCCAGGTCAAACCTGACCAGTGGGACCCACTTGTCAATGTCACTGTTAGTTAACTAACTAATTAGGATTAGTTTAACTACTAACCTAGGTTTGACTAACAGGCAGGGCCCACATGTCAGTGACCCAGGGGGTCAAATCCCTGGTCAAACTGGGTCAACTCACCGGCGTTTAGCCGCCGGCGACAACCAGACGCGGTGGAGGGTGCGGGTTTCGCACTCCGGCGACCAAATGGATGGCGGAGACCACCTACGGGTAGCTGGGAGCAAGCCGCGTTGAGGGGTGGTGGTGGTTGAGCTCGGGGTCGTCGGAAACGACGCTGGCGACGAGCTTGGCGGCTGCCGGAGTTCGGGTGAGGATGAACTCATCATTGTGGTGATCCTAGAGGCACGGGGCCAGCTCCTACGTGGCCTACATGGTGCGGTGAAGTTAGTGGACATGGTGGTGAGGCCGTTGGGTGGCCGGAGCTACGTCGGTGACGAGCTCAGGCGGCGGCGCGTGCGGGTGTGCTCGTTGCGGTCGTTGCAGTGGACGGCAGCGAGAGCGGAGAGGAGGGAGAGAAGCAGGATCTCACGACGGTCGCGGCAAGCTAGGCGGCGAGGTAGGGGACGAGCTGGGGCGAGTGAGACGGCGAAAGGGATCTCCGGCGACGGCGAGGCGGAGCGAGGTCGTTGCAGTGGCTCCGGGGCGAACGAGCGCTCGGGGCTCGGCCTTCCTGACGAAGCGGAGGGCGGCGAAGCTCCTCGACACGGCGAGGCGACGTGGAGACGACGGTGGCCGCAACTACGACGGCGGTGCGGCTGCATCGGCCATGGGTGGGAGAGGGCGAGAGAGAGGCGCTGGGGGGAGAATGAGGTGTCGGGGAGCTCGGGGCGACGACGTCGAGATCATCCACGCGTCCAGTAGCTCGGCGGCAAGCAGGTGATGCCGTGGAGAGCTCAGGCGTGCCGACGCTCTCCTCTCTGCCTGCTCGGCAAGAGGAAGCAGCTGACTGGCCTCGGGCCAGCACAGTGCTGGGCCGCCAGGTGGGTTGGTCGGGTATGTGCTTTTCCTTTTATTTTATGTTTTTCTTTTTCTTCTGTAACTTTGTGGCTTTTCTAAAAATACCTAAACACTCTCAAAATCATGAAACTACTCATGGCTACTATTTAGAATATATCCAATAGTAAACATTTTAGTTTATCAATATTTGGACATTTAAAATATTTTATAGCATTTAAATGTCCAAATGCAAATAGCATATGATTTAATCCAATGACCTTAAGATGTCCTAGAAATGTGTGCACCATTTTTGTCATAGGTTCTAGACCAAGGCAAAGATGATGAACATTTTAGAAGGGCATTTCAGGTTCATTGAAAAAGATTTTAGTAAACCCTACTTGGATTAAGGGGGTGTTGGGGGTTCTGTCATCCCCATTTCAAAGTTTCTGAGAGAAGTAAACATGATGCAGTCACTCTAATGCATGCACTGACTAGGGTTGTGACAGTAATTCAAATCAAGATGAAAAATCAAGTAGATCGCACACAGTTTATTATCACCAACCGTGTGAGATGCAGTACAAAATATCCTGGAGCACCGTCGGTGTATAGTATGCCTATGGCTTACTTGATAAGGTTCATCGGCTACAGTCCACAGTCCGCTCTGAATAAGGGACCGTGTCTGATGACACTTTGCGCGCCAGTTTTTTCGCTAAAGCGATTCCAAATTTTTGGCTTCCGCGGAAATATCTACCTCCCCGCCCCCTCCCCCTTACCCAAAGCCACATTTCCCCTGTTTCCGCCTTCCTTTCCAAGTTGAAACCTTCACTCCTTGCTTGCAGCGCCACCTCCTCGCTGGCGACCCTCCTTCACACTGCTCGTCCTCGCCTATCCAGGCAGGTAATCCACACCCGAACCCCATCCTCCTCCTCCTTCCACATCCCACATGCCCCGACCGCCGGCGCGAGCGCGACTTCTTCCACCCAAATCACCGACCCCTCCACCAAATAAGCGTCGTCCTAAGCAATGGTGCACGCAGTATAGCCAGGATCTCAAGGAGCATTTGGCAGTGGAGAAGCAAATCGCGGTTGCACGCGCAGATGACGTCACGATGGCTGCCATTCATGCCGACCCCCAGATCTTGGAGGAGCACCTCGCCATCAAGGCCACCATCGACGCCTCGCGCGCTGACGCCGCAGCGTGGTTGGCTGCTTTAAACGACAGTTCGTGGTGTTTTCTCGAGGCCACTGTCGGTGCCTTCGACGAAGACTATGAGTTGTTTTCTCAGCGTGCACGTGCTTACCTCATCTCGAGAGCCAGCAGGTTGGTTCCCGGAGCGGCTCTGGCAACTCACCACTACGGCGAGGGCACCCACGATGCGAAGGCCTCACCCACTTCCATGTCCAAGGAGCCAATCATCATCGATATCTCTGGCAATGAGTGGCTTGTCTTATTAGCTCACTATAACAACTCATGTTCAGTTTGCTAGCAACTGCCTTTCCTTAACAAATTATAGTGAATTGTGTTATCTACTTTTACCATGCAATCTTCTGCTCTAGTGTATATGTTCTATATGTCATGCAATGTGGTGTTCAGTTAACCGTTTGGTTTAATTCTACAAATGTGATGTTCAATTCTTTAGGGTGCAATTTTCCAAGTTTTCAAGCATGCTTGGTTTGGTTAATTGTCTGATCTTCTATTACGAGTATGTTATATTCTGCAATGTGGTGCTCAGTTAATGTTTGGTTCATTTGTTGTGGTTTTTAGTTAACTGTTTGGTTCAATTCTGCAATGCGATGTTCAATTGTTGTGTGTGCATTCTGTTATTGTATACCATGTGAGAAATAAATCGAATTTGGTTGTACTAAATACATGAGAAACAAATACAATTGCTATATTTCCAAGTTGTTAAGAATGCTTGGTTTGGTTAACTATCTGATCTTCTATTAGGAGTATTTTATATTGTGCAATGTGGTGCTCAGTTGACGGCTGGTTCATTAGTTGTGGTGTTTAGTTAACTGCTTGGTTCAATTTTGCAATGCGATGTTAAATTGTTGTGGCTGCATTCTGTTATTGTATACTATTATACCTTGTCTTTTTTATTCTTTTGCCCCATTTCCAATATAGAGAAGATATGTAACATCCCAAATTTTCAATTTGGAATGTTATACATAGAGCATCATTGCATATCATATTTTTCGTTGCATTTTTGCTCGATCCTAGAAATTCTACACAACTCAAGGACCCTCGGAGAGAGTTGGGGATTTTCGTTATTTTCATATTTGAGTTTTCTCAAATTTTGAAAATAGGATCATTTGATTTTAATTATTTTGTCTTCAATTATTTGTACTACCAAAATATGAGAGAGGGAATAAAATGACTTTCCCAAAATAAAGAAATAATGAAGATTTAATAATAAAATCAAATAAGATTTTATTTTGGAGTTTTTTCGCCTTTTTATTTGAATTTAGGAAAAATGCACATTTTTCAAAATTGCATTTAGGCCCCAAATAAATGTTCATTAAATCCGGCTTGATTTTAGAAGTCGGGGAAAATTTATTTCGGGATTTTTGGAGTCCGTTTAGTACTTCTTTTGTTTTTTTTCGAGCGTAATTATTTAGAAAAAAAGTGAACCGCCTTACGGGCCGTACCCGAGCGGGACTCCGCTCGGCGCAGATATAAATGGCCGCCTCACGCCACCGCCCACCCCCCACCCGCCCAAGTCGCCTCTGCCGCCCACTCGCCCCGCGCCCCGAACCCTAACCCTAATCCGCCGTCACGGAGCCTCGCCGGAGTTCGCCGCCGCCGAGGTTCGCCGCAGCCTCGTGTTCCGTGCCGGTTTTTTTAGAAAACCGAGCGGATTATTTTACGGTTTTTTTTTGTTTTTTTTTTGTTTTCGGTTTTTTTCGGTTTAGGTTAATTAGCGGACGTTCGTCCGTTTGTTCGTTTAAACGAACGCGTTCGTCAGACTAGTTTAGTTAACGAACGTTAGTTCGTTAACCCGTTCGTCGTTTTTCTTTTTCTCCAATTTAATCGGCGATTTTTCTGATCGCGATTCCAGATTCGATTTTCGTTTTAGTATAACTTTTCGCTTGTTTATCGGAATCAGGCGATTCAAGCGCCTGGAGTTTCGTCTCGAAGCCCTCTTTTCGAATAATCTACTTAAACAAGTTTTTGCTTCGGTAAAATTTGACTTAGATCCAGATTAGTAAAACGAAGCTGTTTTCTTCCGCCGTTTGACTTTTCGTTGCTTCGTTTGATTTGATTCTTTTTGCAAACCGGAGTTCTTAAGTTGAACTATCTCGTTAGATCTATTTGAGTTTTACCTGTGCATTAGATGAGTACTTATTGTATGCTTGTTTGTTTGTCCGTGATAGAATACCCGAGCGCGCTTTGTTACTTCGAGTCTCTAGGTTTCATGGATCATCGACAAGGCAAGTAACACTTTGATCATACCTTTTCTCATACCCAGTTTTATGCATTAGATCTATCCTCAAGCACTTGCATGATTAGGATCTAATTAAATTGTGGGATGGGAAGTAGTTGAGGTAGTACCTATTACCTGCTTTATTATAAACCTTTGGGAGTTACTTCACGCTTGCTTATTTTGCTATGCTATGCTAGTAGACGTGGATTGGGTGAGTGTATCCATGATGATATGAGATTGTTATTTAATGGTTTATTTAAGGTGGCAACTTAAACACACATCTGGGTGGATTGAGGCACCTGGTTTCTATCAGACTTGCCTGTATTTCTTGGACCGCCACCTGTGCTCAAAGGGATCATGAGATTATTCAAACTAGAAACTTCAGTGTGCAGCCCCAAGCCATTATGGGCTCTGGCATAGTTGACTAAGTTGTGCGAACTCTTACGGGTAGACTAGCAGATGTAGGGGAAAGTAGGTGTATCGGTGTACCCACAAGTAAGGTGCTAGTGCTTCTGAAAGACTATGTCTCGGTCATCCGTTTCTCAAACACCATGTAGTGCGAGAAATCAAACGGAGGCGATCGAGTCTTGTGGGGAAAAGTGCGCAAACCTCTGCAGATTGTATAAACTAATCATGGTTAGTCGTGTCCCCGGTTATGGACATCTTGAGTATCTAGTACCTGGATATCATGTGAATCTCATCATGTTACTTCTAATTAATATTGTTGGGTTTGTTAATGAGTACTTTTAATTGGGATTGAGAATGCTGTCAACCATTCTCAATGTTTCACAACCACCATGTTAGTTAAATAAATTTATTCCTTTGTAGTAGGGAAAAATTGGCTTTATGCAAAAACTGTAACCATAGAGCTTTCCACCAGCCATATATGCATGTAGTATAGGCTTATCATTCCATTATTCTCTATGTGTTACATTGCCAAGATATTCCATGTGCTGACAATTTTCGGGCTGCAACGTTTCATGTTGCGAGACTTTTCGAACGACAGTAAGGTGCATAGGTCGTGGTTCTATACTCAAGTGATGCCGTTGGAGTTGATGGACTCGCTTATTCTTCCAAGCCTTCCGCTGTTATCGTATTAGATGGCCTTAAGCCATATTTATTTTATTAAGTTCTCTCTTGAGACATTTGATTGTAATAAGTGTGTGATTGCTACTCGTTATAAATCCTTCGAGTAATCGTGTCGTGTCAAGATTATCGATCCAGGATGACATCGAGCACGAGATCGATCGTTTGAGGTCTGGTTGCTACAAAGATGGTATCAGAGCACACGCTGACTGTAGGACACGACCATTAAGCTAAAGCCCTAGATCACTACTCTCTCTTCTCATTTCTGACTCCCCATCTTTTCTACTCTTTTAGGACGATGGAAGCGAGGATCAAGTTCACTCAGCTGGATGAAGATACACCCTTTGGACGACACCTGAAGGAAGTCACTAAGTACCTTAACATAGGATTACCAAGCTTCACCGGGACTTACAATTCCACTTTACCCGAAGAAGAGCGCTGGAAGATTCAAGCCCAAGTTCCCGGAAGGACGTTTGCGCCAATCACGGAACCCATAGAGTGTGTTTTCAATGCACCAACCTGGAGTCTGGGAAAGAGCATGGCAGCTCACATAACCATGGGACGCATTGGAGAAGTTTATAAAGAAGACCTCAAGGATACTATCTACCAGATTTGCGGACGCCGAGATGAACAATGGGAGATAGTTGGCACTAAGAAGGATCGATCCATTGCAGCTTTCATACAGGAGTTAAACCAGCACATTCGACGCCAGAGAACCAGATGTCTTGCAGACATGATGGAGTTGAAGACAGCAAAAGCCAAGATTATCGAACTAGAAGGAGAACTGAAGGCCACTCGCAAGGACTACATGGAGGAGATTGTAGCTCTAGTGGGACAAAACGGCGATCTTAAGGAGAAGATTGAAGAACTCATGGGAAATTCAGCACCCGGAGGGGAAGATGAAGATAGCACCTGTCCAGAGAACTACATCATCATCGACGACACCGATTCCGATCCTAGTGATGATGATTACGAAGATGAAGCTGGAGCAGATATCATGGAGTCTTCATCGGAGCAGTTTTTCTAGTTGTCCACCATAACAGTAGTAGATTACCCCCATGTTATATTAGTTTTAGTTCAGCACTTTGTAACGATAGATAGACCGTTGTATGCCCTTGTTTGAATTGATTGGAGTGATATTGTGTGATTTGTCTCATGTGCATATGGGTAGTGTTCCTCTCTAGACCTCATTCTATTCTAAATTCTCGTCTTTTCTTAAACCCCTCAGATGCCTCCGAGACGCGACCCCGGATTTGTGTTCCCACCAGAGATCACTCAGTTGATTCAGTAGCAGAATGCCTTGATTCAAACATTGGTACAGAACCAAGGCAACAACAACAACAACCCACCGCCACCACCACCTGTTGACCATTTGACCCGTTTCTTGAGGCTGAATCCGCCGGTGTTTTCCAGTAGCACCGAGCCGATTGTTGCAGATGATTGGCTCCGTAAGATAGGGAGGGAGTTGACCACTGCAGGATGTACAGATGGAGAAAGGGTGAAGTTTGCCGCACACCAACTTGAAGGACCCGCAGCAGCATGGTGGGAGAATTTTACAGCCACTTACCTCAGAGACACCGTCACATGGGATCAGTTTCAGCAAGCTTTCCGTCGCCCATGTTTCAGCAGGAGCTATGGCCATGAAGAAGCGTGAGTTTCGCAACTTACGCCAAGGAGGACTGGACAGTTGGCAAGATGTAGATGATTTGAGAAGCTAGCACGTTATGCCCCGGATGACGTTACTATGCACGCAGCTAAGCGGAGAAGTTTCTAGAAGGACTGAATGATGAGCTGAGCATGCAGTTGATGGTAGCCACCTTCAATAACTACCGGAGTTAGTAGATCGTGCGCTTATGATTGAAGGAAGCAGCAGCAGATTGAAAATCGCAAGAGGAAGTATGGACGGGGAAGAATAACTCGAGCTCAGCAGAAACTTCGCTTACCCAAGTCGGAGGACAATTTTAGCATACCCATGGAGGAGGTAGCTCGCACAACCATAATGGCACCAAGAATGGGAACGGAATGGAGGAAGCAATGGACAGAACCGCACCAACCCGTCAACACCATCCAAGGTAGACCTGAGCCACATCACTTGCTTTAAGTGCCGCAAGACTGGGCATTATGCAAACGATTGTCCAGAAGGCCAGAATGGAAATGGCAATGGAAGCTCAGGAAAGAAGCCGAACCCTTTCAACAAAGGACAAGTGAACCACGCTACGTGGAGGAGGTTGAAGCTCAGCCGGATGCGATAATAGGTAAGTTTTTGGTTAAGTCATTTATCGCAGGTTGTTCTTTTTGATACTGGTGCATCGCATTCATTCATATCAAGGGGATTTGCGGATAAGTTTAGCCTACCCACTAAAACTCTTAAGACACCCATGCTAGTAAGCTCACCGGGAGCGGAGTACATGGCCAGTCAAGGATGTTTTCAAGTGCCATTAATTATAGGGAGGCATGTTTTCCCAACGGATTTAATCATATTGGAATCCCAAGGTTTGGATGTAATACTTGGTATGGATTGGTTGTCGATGTATGGAGGAAACATCGATTGCGCCAGTAAGACAATTTTGCTTACCACCCCGAAGGAAGGAGAATCAAGTATGTATCACGGCATGAGCCGAGGAGAGCACATGTAAATTCCTTATCAGGAGTTGTGCAGGAGGAAGTACCAGTGGTAAGGGATTACCTGGACGTGTTTCCGGAAGAGTTGCCAGGCATGCCACCGGATAGAGACATTGAGTTTCTGATTGAACTACTGCCAGGCACTGGGCCAATATCCAAGAGACCATATAGGATGCCAGCCCAAGATATGGAGGAAATTAAGAAGCAGATTAAGGAGTTACTGGATAAAGGTTTTATTCGCCCAAGTTCTTCGCCTTGGGGATCACCAGTACTTCTAGTGGAGAAGAAGGATGAATCATTAAGAATGGTTGTTGATTATCGAGGATTGAATGAAGTGACCATTAAGAACAAGTACCCGTTGCCGATGATCAATGACTTGTTTGACCAATTGCAAGGAGCTAAGGTGTTTTCAAAGATCGATTTGCGACCAGGGTACCATCAGTTGAAGATTCGAGAGCAGGATATACCTAAGACGGCTTTTACCACCAGGTACGGGCTGTATGAGTACACCGTTATGTCATTTGGTCTGACTAACGCACCTGCCTATTTTATGAACATGATGAACAAAGTGTTTATGGAGTTTTTGGATAAGTTCGTCATGGTGTTTATTGATGATATTTTGGTTTACTCAAAGAATGAAGAGGAACATAAGGAGCATTTGTGTTTGGTACTCGAGAAGCTCAGAGAACACCAGTTATATGCCAAGTTCAGCAAGTGTGAGTTTTGGTTGAAGGAAGTTGGATTTCTTGGACATGTTATATCCGGAGAAGGTATAGCAGTGGACCCCACTAAAGTTGTCACTGTAACAAACTGGGAATCGCCAACAACAGTTGGAGAGATCCGGAGTTTCCTTGGACTAGCAGGATACTGAAAGTGCTAGTTATCGACTAGAGGGGGGTGAATAGGCGATTTTTAGGAAAGTCTTCAAAACATGGATGTTTCGAAGACAAACAATAGAAATGACCTAATTGATATGCAGCGGAAGATAAACTACAACAAGCAAGCCATAGACAAGTATGCAGTAATGTGAACGTACAATGACTAATAGCAGCTAGGTAGTAAGGATCAGGATGGAAGATAGTATGAAGCCAAACAACAATAGAAGTCAAGCAATGAAGTCAAACAGATAAGGCATATAAGCAATGACTTCATGAAGACAAACTCAAGGTAAAGGAGGGAAGGGATAGAACCAGTCACTTGTTGAAGACACAGGATTTGTTGGACCAGTTCCAGTTGCTGTGACAACTGTACATCTGGTTAGGGAGGCTGAGATTCAACTCAGAAGACCGCGTCTTCACCTTATTCCTCTTGAGCTAAGGACACACAGTCCTCGCCCAATCACTCTAGTAAGTCTTCAAGGTAGACTTCCGAACCTTCACAGACTTCGTTCACCGGCAATCCACAATGACTCTTGGATGCTCAGAACGCGACGTTTGACCGGTGGAGGATTCACAGTCCTCTAGTGTAATAAGTCTTCAGTCACATGCATGTAAAGACTTGATGATGCCTAACACTCTTTGGCTCGGGTGTTTGGGCTTTGTCTCGCAAGGATTTCTCTCTCAAAGGCTTCGAGGTGGGTTGCTCTCAAACGACAAAAGCCGTGCACTAACTCTGAGCAGCCACCAATTTATGGTGTAGGGGGTGGGCTATTTATAGCCACTAGGCAACTCGACCTGTTATGTCCTAAATGACCCTGGGTCACTAAGGAACTGACACGTGTTCCAAAGGTCAGATTTCAAACACACACGGCAACTTTACTTGGGCTACAAGCAAAGCTGACTCATCCAGCTCTGGATAAGTTTTGCTCTCATTGTCTTCGCTCGAAGACATAGGATTTGGGTTGAGCATCACTTGTGTCATTCTGACTATGATCACTTGGACCCCACTTAACAGTACGGTGGTTCCTACGACTCAACAAAGAAGAAAAGGAAACAACAAAACCACACAGTCTTCGCGCTCCATAGTCTTCACTCAATGTCTTCTCATGTCATAGTCTTCAATGTGAATATCTTCACATACCACCATTGTCGTCAATGTCTTCATACATTTTTAGGGGTCATCTCCGGTAGGTAAACTGAATCAATGAGGGACACTACCTGCGTTATCCTGCAATTCTCACAAACGCATTAGTCCCTCAACCACATTTGTCGTCAATACTCCAAAACCAACTAGGGGTGGCACTAGATGCACTTACAGATACTACCAAAGATTTATTGAGAATTTCTCAAGGATTGCGAAGCCTATGACAGAATTGTTGAAGAAGGATACCAAGTTCATTTGGACCGAGGAGTGTGAAGCTAGTTTCCAAGAGTTGAAGAAACGTTTGGTTACCTCACCAGTGTTAATTCTGCCAGATCAGACCAAGGATTATGAGGTGTATTGCGACGCTTCACGTCGAGGACTTGGAGCAGTGCTTATGCAGCAGGGGAGAGTTGTTTCGTATGCTTCACGACAGCTTAAGCCTCATGAGCTAAATTATGCTACGCATGATTTGGAGTTAGCAGCCGTAGTGCATGCGTTGAAGACATGGAGACATTTCCTCATTGGAAATCATTGTGAGGTGTATACGGATCACAAGAGTTTGAAGTACATCTTCACGCAGAAGGAGCTGAATCTCAGACAAAGGATATGGTTGGAGCTTATCAAAGATTATGATATGAAATTGCATTATCACCCCGGAAAGGCTAACGTTGTAGCAGACGCGTTGAGCCGTAAGAGTCACATCAACACATTAATGACGGGAGAAATTCCAAAGGAGTTAGCCGAGGATCTTCGAGAGCTATGTTTGGAAATAGTTTCGAGAGGCTATGTAGCAGCATTGGAGATTCAGTCAACTTTGATGGACAAGATCAGGGAGGCTCAGAAGACTGACAAAGAGATTGCCTCCATAAAAGAGAAAATGAGCAAAGGAAAAGCAAAGGGATTTCGTGAGGATGAGCACGATACCTTATGGTTTGAGGACCGTGTTTATGTGCCCAATGACCCGGAGATCAGGAAGTTGATTCTACAAGAGGCACATGATTCACCGTATTCGATTCACCCAGGAAATACCAAGATGTATTTGGATTTGAAGAATACTTTCTGGTGGACCGGAATGAAGAAGGATATTGCAGAGTATGTAGCTGTTTGTGATGTATGTCAGAAGGTGAAGGCAGAACATCCAAAGCCAGCAGGATTTTTACAGCCATTGCCTATACCGGAATGGAAGTGGGATAAACTAGGTATGGATTTCATCACGGGATTGCCCAGGACTCGTTCAGGCTATGAATCGATTTGGGTTGTAGTCGATCGTTTGACGAACGTAGCTCATTTCATTCCAGTAAAGACTACCTACAGCAGTGCCAAATTGGCTAAGATATACATGACCAGGATTGTATGCTTGCATGGAATTTCGAGGAGTATCGTATCAGATAGAGGAACCCAATTCACCTCAAAGTTCTGGAAGCAGTTGCACGAAACTTTGGGAACCAGGCTGGAGTTTAGCATAGCTTTCCATCCACAGACAGATGGACAAACCGAGAGAGTCAACCAGATTTTGGATGATATGCTTAGAGCTTGTGCTTTGGATTATGGATCAAGTTGGGATGACAACTTGCCGTATGCGGAGTTTTCGTACAACAACAGTTACCAAACCAGTCTGAAGATGGAACCTTTCAAAGCCTTGTACGGAAGGAGGTGCAGGACCCCGTTGTTGTGGGATGAAGTTGGAGACCGCCAGTTGTTTGGACCGGATTTGATTAAGGAGTCTGAACAGAAAATAAGGTTGATTCGCGATAGGCTCAAGGTAGCCCAGTCAAGACAGAAAAGTTATGTGGATTCAAAACGCAAGGAGACAGAATACAAAGTCGGAGACAGAGTTTATCTTCGAGTATCGCCGCTTCGAGGAGTTAAGCGTTTTGGAGTTAAGGGAAAGTTAGCACCTCGATTTGTAGGACCTTATCGTGTTTTGGAACGTATGGGAGAAGTTGCATACAAGTTGGAATTACCCGAAGGATTGTCAGGAGTTCATGATGTGTTTCATGTTTCTCAGTTGAAGAAGTGTCACGCAGAGATGGCTGATATACCACCGAGAGATCTGATTACACCGAAGCGATTGAGTTGAATGATGATTTGACCTATGAGGAGAAACCGGTTAAGATTCTGGAGTATGCCAGCCGAGTCACCCGCAGCAAATTCATTAAGTTTTGCAAGGTTCAGTGGAGCCACCACACTGAGGATGAAGCCACTTGGGAACGAGAGGAAGATTTGCTTAAGGACCACCCTCACCTATTTTCTAGCCAACCCGAATCTCGAGGGCGAGATTCATCTTAAGGGGGTAGGTTTGTAACATCCCAAATTTTCAATTTGGAATGTTATACATAGAGCATCATTGCATATCATATTTTTCATTGCATTTTTGCTCGATCCTAGAAATTCTACACAACTCAAGGACCCTCGGAGAGAGTTGGGGATTTTCGTTATTTTCATATTTGAGTTTTCTCAAATTTTGAAAATAGGATCATTTGATTTTAATTATTTTATCTTCAATTATTTCTACTACCAAAATATGAGAGAGGGAATAAAATGACTTTCCCAAAATAAAGAAATAATGAAGATTTAATAATAAAATCAAATAAGATTTTATTTTGGAGTTTTTTCACCTTTTTATTTGAATTTAGGAAAAATGCGCGTTTTTCAAAATTGCATTTAGGCCCCAAATAAATGTTCATTAAATCCAGCTTGATTTTAGAAGCCGGGGAAAATTTATTTCGGGATTTTTGGAGTCCGTTTAGTACTTCTTTTTTTTCGAGCGTAATTATTTTAAAAAAGTGAACCTTACTGGCCGTGCCAGCGGGACTCCGCTCCGGCCATATATCATGGCCGCCCGCCGCCACCGCCCACCCCCCCGCCCGGCCCAAGTCGCCCGCCACGCCCACTCGCCCCGCGCCCGAACCCTAACCCTAATCCGCCGTCACCGGAGCCTCGCCGGAGTTCGCCACCGCCGAGGTTCACCGCCGCCTCGTGTTCCGTGCCGGTTTTTTTAGAAAACCGAGCGGATTTTTTACGGTTTTTTTTTGTTTTTTTTTTGTTTTCGTTTTTTTAGTTTTCGTTTTTTTTTCCGGTTTAGGTTAATTAGCGGACGTTTGTCCGTTAGTTCATTTAAACGAACCGCGTTCGTCAGATTAGTTTAGTTAACGAACGTTCATTCGTTAACCCGTTCGTCATTTTTCTTTTTCTCGGATTTAATCCGTGATTTTTCTGATCGCGATTCCAGATCCGATTTTCGTTTTAGTATAACTTTTCGCTCGTTTATCGGAATCAGGCGATTCAAGCGCCTGGAGTTTCGTCTCGAAACCCTCTTTTCGAATAATCTACTTAAACAAGTTTTTGCTTCAGTAAAATTTGACTTAGATCCAGATTAGTAAAACGAAGCTGTTTTCTTCCGTCGTTTGACTTTTCGTTGCTTCGTTTGATTTGATTCTTTTTGCAAACCGGAGTTCTTAAGTTGAACTATCTGGTTAGATCTATTTGAGTTTTACCTGTGCATTAGATGAGTACTTATTGTATGCTTGTTTGTTTGTCTGCGATAGAATACCCGGAGTGCGCCGCATGTTACTTCGAGTCTCTAGGTTTCGCGGATCATCAGCAAGGCAAGTAACACTTTGATCATACCTTTTCTCATACCCAGTTTTTATGCATTAGATCTATCCTCAAGCACTTGCATGATTAGGATCTAATTAAATTGTGGGATGGGAAGTAGTTGAGGTAGTACCTATTACCTGTTTTATTATAAACCCTTGGGAGTTACTTCTACGTTTGCTTATTTTGCTATGCTATGCTAGTAGACGTGGATTGGGTGAGTGTATCCATGACAGATGTGAGATTGTTATTTAATGGTTTATTTAAGGTGGCAACTTAAACACACATCCTGGGTGGATTGAGGCACCTGGTTTCTATCAGACTTGCATGTATTTCTTGGACCGCCACCTGTGCTCAAAGGGATCATGAGATTATTCAAACTAGAAACTTCAGTGTGCAGCCACAAGCCATTATGGGCTCTGGCATAGTTGACTAAGTTGTGCGAACTCTTACGGGTAGACTAGCAGATGTAGGGGAAAGTAGGTGTATCGGTCTACCCACAAGTAAGGTGCTAGTGCTTCTGAAAGACTATGTCTCGGTCATCCGTTTCTCAAACACCATGTAGTGCGAGAAATCAAACGGAGGCGATCGAGTCTTGTGGGGAAAAGTGCACAAACCTCTGCAGAGTGTATAAACTAATCATGGTTAGCCGTGTCCCCGGTTATGGACATCTTGAGTATCTAGTACCTGGATATCATGTGAATCTCATCATGTTACTTCTAATTAATATTGTTGGGTTTGTTAATGAGTACTTTTAATTGGGATTGAGAATGCTGTCAACCATTCTCAATGTTTCACAACCACCATGTTAGTTAAATAAATTTATTCCTTTGCAGTAGGGAAAAATTGGCTTTATGCAAAAACTGTAACCGTAGAGCTTTCCACCAGCCATGTATGCATGTAGTATAGGATTATCATTCCATTATTCTCTATGTGTTACATTGCCAGCATATTCCATGTGCTGACCCGT
This sequence comes from Aegilops longissima, assembly GCA_021605205.1. Classification (NCBI taxonomy): domain Eukaryota; kingdom Viridiplantae; phylum Streptophyta; class Magnoliopsida; order Poales; family Poaceae; genus Aegilops; species Aegilops longissima. The sequence goes on along the minus strand of CM038677.1, from coordinate 791,674,152 downwards.
TTTCGGGCTGCAACATTTCATGTTGCAGACTTTTCAGACGACAAGTAAGGTGCATAGGTCGTGGTTCTATACTCAGTGATGCCGTTGGAGTTGATGGACTCGCTTATTCTTCCAAGCCTTCCGCTGTTATCGTATTAGATGGCCTTAAGCCATATTTATTTTATTAAGTTCTCTCTTGAGACATTCGATTGTAATAAGTGTGTGATTGCTAATCTGTTATAAATCCTTCGAGTACTGTGTGGTGTCAAGATTATCGATCCAGGATGACACCGAGCACGTAGATCGGTATTTGAGGTCTGGTCGCTACAAGATATTTATGCACATCCTTGTTTTCAGGCCTTTCCAAAATAGTTCACTGATGATTACCTGTCAAACCACCTGTATGGTCAGGAGGCGAGGAAGGTATTCATACAACACCCACGGTTCAATATTGAAGTGTTCCTGAAGAGGACGAAAGATGGACGGTCAATCATCCACGGGCACTGGCCTAAAGTTGCAAAGACCTTCAACATCAATGAAGGCTCAATATTTGTCTTCCGCTTCAGCAATTTTCCCGATGAGATGCATTTGTCTATGTACCATCTATGATGCTAATTTTGAAAGGTTCTAGATGTTGCATGTGAAACTTGGTGCTGGTGCAGTTGTCTAATGGGGTAGCTGAGTGCTGAAGCTATATCATGTTGTAGTCTGATGTATTTCAATTATGAAATCCTGCTTCCTTATTATAGGAATGAAATATATTATGTGTTTAATATGAATGTCAATTAGATTAATAAATGGATTATTAATAATAGGGCAATTAGCCTGCTAATTGGTTTTTGCTATTGCAAACGGTATTGAGAAAATACCGTGGGCGATGACCTAAGGCAATGCACACAGTTTCTAGGAATAAACCGTGTTGGATCGATGAGCAATCACACACGGCATTCTCTTCAAAACTGTTTGCGTTAGGCCACCTTGCGCAAACGTTTACCGCATAAAAGCTCTGTGTGATGGATAGCCTTTGCCACACAGTTTCTTCTACGCACCGTGTGTGATGCATTCAATAATGCAAACGGTAAAATTATTAATATTGTGTGCGATGGGAAGGCCATCACAAATGATTTAACGAGGAAAATTGTGTGTGATGTACCTATGAAAGGAAATGTTTTCCTTGCAGCGGCTGTGTGGGATGTATATACGAACATAAATGTTTAGCGGGGACTGACTGTGTGGGATGTACTTACAACCGAAAATGATTTTGCCTATATAGTTGTATTTTTTAGCACTACTGTACGTATAACCGTATTTGCTCGCTCGCCTGTCGCACACGACCTCATTTTGCCGAGCTTGTGTGCCAGGAGGGCATATCCCCGATGATTTATCGGTCATGTGGGAAGGACCCCCCTATCGCCCACACTCACTAGGTGACGGTTCCGAATGCCGTCGCGAAAAGGGGTTAAAAACCGTTTGTATAGCACCGACGCGTACCAGTGGTAGTAAAATTGTGTATGATCAAAGTCATTTATGTATATGTTCATATTTAGAAGAAAAAGAAGGAGAGGAAAAGGAAAATAAGAAGAGGAAAAAGGAGAAGAAGAAGGAGAAGAAGAGGAGAGGGAGAAGAGGAGAAATAAATAAGAAGAGGAAATATATTCTATTTTTTCTTCTTCTCCTCTATTCCTTCTTCTCCTCCTCTTTTTTTCTTATTTTTTTTCTTCTTCTCCTCTATTCCTTCTTCTTCTCCTCTTTTTTTTCTTCTTCTTCATCTTGTTATTTTTTATCGGGTATGTCATTGTCGATATACCCCTTCCCCGATAACTTCGACATGAGGGGGGGTCGATATACCCCCTTCCTGATAACATTTTTTTCCATGTATGTCATTGTCGAAATACCCGTCAAGAAGCTTCAGAAGTATATCGCCGCAGCGCATCAAGGAAGTACGTTCCCAACAGAGAGAACGACGAGCTCACAGAGGCCCTCGGGAATCCTAAGCACCCTAGACGAACACGAGGCACGCCAGGCTCCGTTGTGTGGAAGCTTGGGTTTCCCGGCGCAGGCGGTTACAAAACCCAAGAGAGGAGGAGGAAAGTGGAGCAGAGTGAACTGCAGAAGCTGAATGCAAGGGTACGAAAGCTAGAGGAACAAGTTGAGAGCCAGTGACTTGCCCAAGCTACCCCAGAAGCTACCCCGCCATCTCAGCGAAGAAGCAGTGTGGCTTCCACCGAGCCCGTTCAGCAGCCTGACTTCACGGCTCCTAGCTACCCCGTGGATGCTATCAGGAGGCTCAACAGTGCTAGCTTATGACGCAATGGTAGAACCTCAAAGTCAAGGCGGTTGTCGGCTCTGTTGCACCTCCTGAACCCGAGGCAACTTTTCACTGCCCTCCGGTTCCAGAAGGCTATGCTGTTGTGATGGTGGATGAAATAACGGAGGGATTTGAGGAGCTCCAGCTTGACCACCCTATAGGTGAAGGGGAGACTCAGCTGGGTCTTGCTCTGAAGACTCCATGTCTATGGAAGAAGGAGCACATCAAGCTTCTAAAGTTGACGCCTCCGCCTCCTCCTACGGCGAGTCAGGGCACTCCGCCTCCTCCTCCTCCTCCGGCGCGTGAGGGCGGCACTCCGCCTCCTTCTCCACCTGCTCCAGCGCGTCCGAGCAGCCCGCCTCCTCCTCCGCCTCATCAGCAACGGCAGAACACAGACGCCGCCGCTCCGGCTGCTCCGGCGCGTCGGACCACTCCGCCTCCTTCTACTACTTGTCAGCAGCAACGGAAGAGAGCGCCGCCGCTCCAGCGTCTAGTAGTACAGCCAGAAGCGAGAGGCAATACAGATTCGGTCCATCTCTCAAGCCTGTAGAGAAGTTACCATACGAGATGACTGTGGAGGAAAATGCGAAGATCGTTGAAGCCCAAGTGAAGGACTTCTTTGAAACGCGAAGAGCTATGAAACATCCACCTCCGGAGGAGAAGATAGATCCGGTGAAAGCGAAGCGGACTAACAATGCCCTGAAGCGACCACCACCGCCTTCGCCGGATAACAACCATCTCCGTTGTCTTAAAAAGATATTGGAAGAAGCGCGCCGGTCAGGAAGTACTTCAAGTGACAAAAGGTTAAAAGAACGAAGAAGTGGGAAAAAATTCCCCAGTTCGGAGAACAGGAGAACCAATCGTGCCCCCAGCTCAAGGTGTCTAGCGATATCGTCGCAAATCAGCCGCTGATGTTGCCCGGTACCAATCCTACTGATTACCTGCCCGACGATGTACATTTTGATACAATGGAGGTGGACGAATTCAAATACTAGTACGGGAAGCCTCTCGTCAAATATGGAACTCTTGCTCTAACAACGATGATGCGAAGATTCAATGAATGGTACATGAAAACCTGCAGCGAGTCTGGGAAGGATGCTTTGTCGATGAGAATTAAAGAGGACCATGACTTCATTGGCCAAGAACTACAATCAAAAGTCCTCGACAAATCACTTGTGGCTTGCTACAGTCTGTAAGTACTACTTTCTATAATTAAGTCTCTCTCTATATAGCTCAGCTCTTTCATTGCATGTATATATAATTATCCTCACTATATTATGCAGATTGAAGATCGTCGAATGCAGAAAAGCGCAAATCTATGACATTGGGTTCATTAACCCAAATGTCATACATGAATGGACGGTTCAAAAGAATGTCACAGAAACCGAGGACAACTTGCTACAATCGTTGCTCAAAAATCAAAGCAAAGATAAAATACTCTTTCCTTACAACTTCAAGTGAGTATTATTGTCTTGTGCATATTCGGTTTCCCTTATTACTCGAGGTTATAGTCATGTAACTGATGAGTTGTGCATGCATGTGCAGCTTCCACTTTATTCTCTGAGAGATTAAGCTTGAGCAAGGAGAAGTAACCTTCTTAGACCCGAGACGAAAAGATCCCGAGGACTATGCGGACATGACTCAAATGCTCCAGAAGTAAGTTCAATCGATCATTATCGCACCATATCGGCAACTTTGTTCATTTTCTGATATCAAGTTATTATTTTCTTTGTCTGGCAGGGTTTGGAAAGAGTTCACCGCAATTTCTCCGGGACTTCTGATAATCCCAAGTGCAGGGAATCATCGTAGCAATTTCCAAAGGTGGAAGTGATAAGCATGGAGTGTCGAATCCACAAGGAGCTAAAGGCAAGATTAATATTCTCTCAAGTCCTATCTACCACTGATACGACTCTACGTACACCGAACATTTGCTTCCAACTAGAAACGAGAAATAAAACTATGTTGTGGGTATCAAGAGGATAACTTTGTATGATATCGAAGAGCTAAAATATAAAAGTAGGTGTTGTTATCATAAATTTAGAATATATTACTAAATATTATAAATAGCGAGTGTGGAATAATGATGGGTCGGTGTGCGGAATTATCCTAGGCAATTGTTCACAAGACCGGTAATCACTATTGCAATTTCATATGAGGGAGAGCCATAAGCTAACGTACTTTCTCTTCTTGGATCATATGCACTTATGATTGGAACTCTAGCAAGCATCCGCAACTACTAAAGATCATTAAGGTAAAACCCAACCATAGCATTAACATATCAAGTCCCCTTTATTCCCATACGTTGTTACCCACTTATCCGTGTTTATGCTTCTGTCACTCAAGAACCGCAGACAATAAGTAAACCGTGGACATATTGCAACACCCTACAGCAGGAATCCCTCATGCTTGCGCGACACGGAGGGCACAATAGGACAGCACCAAAATAAATCATACAACTCATACCAATATAGATCATCAATCAACCCAAAGATAAAGGATATCTACTCAAAACATCATAAGATGGCAACACATCATTGGATCATAATATGTGGCATAAAGCACCATGTTCAAGTAGGGATTACAGCGGGGTGCGGGAGAGTGGACTACGTAAAAGAGATGAGGATGGTGATGATGATGGTGATGTTGATGAAGACAATCACCGCTGTGATGATTCCCCTCCCGATGGCACTCTGGCACCACCGAGAGAGAGGAGGAGGAGTTCTCCCCCTTGTGCTTCCTCCTCCATGGCCTCCCCCTTGGATGGGGAGAGGTTCCCCTCTGGTCCTTGGCCTTCATGGCCATGATGGCCCCTCCGAGATCCTTCCCCATGGCCTCCGGTGATGATGGCCCCCTCCGGCAGGGTGCCAGAGAGGGCCTAGATTGATTTCTCGTGGCTACAGAGGTTGCGACGGTGGAACTTCTGATCTAGGTTATTTTCTGGAGGTTTGGGTATTTATAGAAGAGGTTGGCGTCGAGGACAAGTCAAGGGGCCCCACAGGGAGTCCACGAGGCATAGGCACGCGCCCCCCACCCTCGTGGAGCCCACAGGACTCCCCTCTAGTAGATTTTTGTTCCAGTATTTTTTATATTTTCCCAGAAAAATCTCCGTTGATTTTCAACGCATTCCGAGAACTTTTACTTCTCTACAAAAATAACACCACGGTAGTTCTACTAAAATTTTCGTCAGTCCGGGTTAGTTCTAATCAAATCATACCAAAATCATATAAAACTATTGTAAACATGGCATGAATACTTCATAAATTACAGATACGTTGGAGACGTCTCAGCATCCCCAAGCTTAATTCCTGCTCGTCGTCGAGTAGGTAAATGATAAAAAATAATTTATGAAGTGTGAATGCTAGCAAGCGCTTAATTTTGATGAATGATAGTTCCAATCACTATTTCTAGCATCATTATATATCATACCAGTAGCTCAACTCATAAAACTTTTCATGATCAAGTAACAAGCTATTCACAAGTTAAAGTATAGATCATAAACTTTCTTGAAAACTAACAAACCATGCTCTTAGTCATCAAACAATTGCAATTCATCTTATTTTTGGAAGGGTCTATGTAAGAGCTTTGGTTCAGCAAACTCCACATACTCAACTATCATTTAATCTTTCACAATTGCTAACACTCATGTGATATTTATGGTTTCAAAGTTTCAATCGGACATAGAGAAAGATAGGGGCTTATAGTTTCTCCTCCCAACCTTTTACCTCAAGGGCAATGTCAACAATAATAATTTATGAAAACCTACATCCAAGTGGATATATATATCCGGATCGCTCCAACACAAAGTGCTTGCCAAAGGAAAAAGTGTAAAAAGGAAAGGTGATGATCACCATCACTCTTTTATAAGGGTAGAAGATAAAAGTAAAAGATAGGCCCTTATCAGAGGGAAGCATAGGCTGTCATGAGCTTTTATGGTTGGATGCACAAAATCTTAATGCAAAAGAACGTCACTTTATATTGCCGCTTGTGATAAAGACCTTTATTATGCAGTCTGTCGCTTTTATTTCTTCCCTATCACAAGTTCGTATAAAGCTTATTTTCTTCGCACTAGTAGATCATACATATTTAAGAAGCAATTTTTATTGCATGCACGATGACAACTTACTTGAAGGATCTTACTCAATCCATAGGTAGGTATGGTGGACTCTCGTGGCAAAACTGGTTTAAGGGATGTTTGGAAGCACAAGTAGTATCTCTACTTGATGTAAAGAATTTGGCTAGCATGAGAGGGAAAGGCAAGATCAATCATGTTGGATGATCCAAGACAATATAACGTTTAGGATATAGGAAAACATAACCCATTAAGTTGTCTTCCTTGTCCAACATCAACCTTTTAGCATGTCATATTTTAATGAGTTCTCACAATTACAGAAGATGTCCAAGATAGTATATTTATATGTGAAATATCTCTTCCTTTAATATTCTTTCATGAATTGTTCAAGTGATCAATGTTGCGTTTGCTGACTTTCAATAAGTTTACTACCTATACTTATTATGTGTGAAGTCATTACTCCCCGTGTTATAAGCATATGAAACATATATAAATTTAGATTTATGATATTCAATTCATTCAACCATTTACTCATAGGATATACATGAAGCATGTGAGTAAATGGCAAACTACTCCAGAAAGATATAAGTGAAGAACACTGAGTAGTCAAATAATTAACTAGCCATGGGAGGATTCTTTTTCATTCAAGATTTCAGATCCAATGATTTTATTCAAACAGCAAGTAAAATGAAAATACGCTCCAAGCAAAACACATATCATGTGACGAATAAAATATAGCTTCGGGTAAGGTATATCGATGGTTTTGAAGACTAAAGAGGGGATGCCTTCCGGGGCATCCCCAAGCTTAGGCGCTTGAGTCTTCTTTGAATATTACCTTGGGGTGCCTTGGGCATCCCCAATCTTAGAGTCTTTCCACTCCTTATTCTCCTCATATCGATATCTCACTCAAAACTTGAAAACTTCAATCACACAAAACTAACGGAACTTCGTGAGATGGGTTAGTATGATAAAGAGTAAATCATTCACTTTGGTACCGTCAAAGACAAGATTCATAATTGTTCTCACACAGTGCCTACTGTACCATCGATAACTCCTTGTTCTTCGAACACTTCATCCACACAAAACTTAACAAAAACTTTGTGAGATCCGTTAGTATAATAAAGCAAATCACTACCTTTAGGTACTGTAGCAAACTCATTTCAATTTAATATTAGCACTTTATCTACTGTATTCAAACTTCACCATGGTTCATACCCCCCGATACTACCCATGGATTCATCAAAATAAGCGAACAACACATAGAAAACAAAATCTGTCAAAAACAGGACAATCTGTAGTAATCTGGAAATTTAGTAAACTTCTGTAACTCCAAAAATTGTAAATAAAATATGACAATTTAAAAAATTTGTAAAGAAGTAATGTGCAAAAAGTTCCAGACCCATTTGACTTTCCAGTAAAAAAAATGTAAATTCACGCGCTACAGCCAAAGTTTCTGTTTTTGTACTGTACATAGTAAACAAGCAATCTAATCATACTAAAACCAGAGCTTGGCACATTATTTTTATAATAGAAAGGATATATACAAGGGGATAATTATTTACAGAGAAACTTCCATGAAAAATTCTACATTGTTTCGATGAGCATGAACACAAGTGCCCAAGGTCGACCCTCACTTCTCCAATGCATAACTTTCCAATCACTTCTCTTCTTGAAAAACTTTTTAGGCATATGAGGCAAGTGCATATTTTTGTATTTTCATTTTTTTTATCTTTTTTGTATTTTTCACCCACAACTAAGCAAATCAAAAACAGAAAACAAAAACTACTTACTAAAGAAAGCAAACAAGCACACACGAGAATATCAACCCCACGCTATTGCTCCCCCGCAACGGCGCCAGAAAAGAGCTTGATAATCCCCAAGTGCAGGGAATCATCGTAGCAATTTCCAAAGGTGGAAGTGATAAGCATGGAGTGTCGAACCCACAAGGAGCTAAAGGCAAGATCAATATTCTCTCCAAGTCCTATCTGCCACTGATACAACTCTACGTACACTGAAAGTTTGCTTCCAACTAGAAACGAGAAATAAAACTATGTTGTGGGTATCAAGAGGATAACTTTGTATGATATCGAAGAGCTAAAATATAAAAGTAGGTGATGTTATCATAAATTTAGAATATATTACTAAATCTTATAAATAGCTAGTGTGGAATAATGATGGGTCGGTGTGCGGAATTATCCTAGGCAATTGTTCACAAGACCGGTAATCACTATTGCAATTTCATATGAGGGAGAGGCATAAGCGAACATACTTTCTCTTCTTGGATCATATGCACTTATGATTGGAACTCTAGCAAGCATCCGCAACTACTAAAGATCATTAAGGTAAAACCCAACCATAGCATTAACATATCAAGTCCACTTTATTCCCATACGTCGTGACCCACTTATCCCTGTTTATGCTTCTGTCACTCAAGCAACGCAGACAATAAGTAAACCATGGACATATATTGCAACACCCTACAACGGGAACCCCTCACGCTTGCGCGACATGGAGGGCACAATAGGACAGCACCAAAATAAATCATACAACTCATACCAATCTAGATCATCAATCAACCCAAAGACAAAGGATATCTACTCAAAACATCATAAGATGGCAACACATCATTGGATCATAATATGTGGCATAAAGCACCATGTTCAAGTAGGGATTACAACAGGGTGCGGGAGAGTGGACCGCGTAAAAGAGAAGAGGATGGTGATGATGATGGTGATGTTGATGAAGACGATCACCGCGGCGATGATTCCCCTCCCGATGGCACTCTGGCACCACCGAGAGAAAGGAGGAGAAGTTCTCTCCCTTGTGCTTCCTCCTCCATGGCCTCCCCCTGGATGGGGAGAGGTTCCCCCTCTAGTCCTTGGAATTCATGGCGATGATGGCCCCTCCGAGATCCTTCCCCATGGCCTCCGGTGATGATGGCCCCCTCCGGCAGTGTTGGAAATATGCCCTAGAGGCAATAATAAAAGGATTATTATTATATTTCCTTGTTCGTGATAATTGTCTTTTATTCATGCTATAATTGTATTATCCGGAAATCGTAATACACGTGTGAATACATAGACCACAACATGTCCCTAGTGAACCTCTAGTTGACTAGATCGTGAATCAATAGATAGTCATGGTTTCCTGACTATGGACAAGACCCAATCCTAAGCATAGCACAAGATCGTGTAGTTCGTTTTGCTAGAGCTTTTCCAATGTCAAGTATCTCTTCCTTAGACCATGAGATCGTGTAACTCCCGGATACCGTAGGAGTGCTTTGGGTGTACCAAACGTCACAACATAAGCGGGTGACTATAAAGGTGCACTACTGGTATCTCCGAAAGTATCATTGGGTTGACACGGATCGAGATGGATTTGTCACTCCGCATTACGGAGAGGTATCACTGGGCCCACTCGGTAGTGCATCATCATAATGAGCTCAAAGTGACCAAGTGTCTGGTCATGGGATCATGCATTACGGTACGAGTAAAGTGACTTGCCGGTAACGAGATTGAACAAGGTATTGGGATACCGACGATCGAATCTCGGGCAAGTAACATACCGTCTGACAAAGGGAATAGTATACGGGGTTGCTTGAATCCTCGACATCGTGGTTCATCCGATGAGATCATCGAGGAGTATGTGGGAGCCAACATGGGTATCCAGATCCCGCTGTTGGTTATTGACCGGAGAGCCGTCTCGGTCATGTCTGGCATGTCTCCGAACCCATAGGGTCTACACACTTAAGGTTCGGTGACGCTAGGGTTGTATGAATATGAGTTTGCAGCAAACCGAATGTTGTTCGGAGTCCCGGATGAGATCCCGGACGTCACGAGGAGTTCCAGAATGGTCCGGAGGTAAAGAATTATATATAGGAAGTGCTATTTCGGCCACCGGGAGAATTTCGGGGGTTACCGGATTGTCTGGGACCACCGGAAGGGTCCCGGGTCCACTGGTGGGGCCACCTATCCGGAGGGCCCGTGGGCTGAAGTGGGAGGAACCAGCCTGGTGGGCTGGTGCGCCCACTTGGGACCCCTGCGCCTAGGGTTGGAAACCCTAGGGGGGGCGCCCCACTTGCCTTGGGGGGCAAGCCTCCCCCTTGGCCGCCCCCCCCCCATCTAGATGGGTTCTAGAGGGGCCGGCGCCCCCCCAGGGGGCCTATATAAAGGGGGGAGGGAGGGCAGCCGCACCCTTACACTTGGCGCCTCCCTTCCCCTGCTACACCTCTTCCTCCTCCCCAGTTGCTTGGCGAAGCCCTGCCGGAGTACTGCTGCATCCACCACCACGCCGTCGTGTTGCTGGATCTTCATCAACCTCTCCTTCCCCCTTGCTGGATCAAGACGGAGGAGACGTCACGCTGACCGTACGTGTGTTGAACGCGGAGGTGCCGTCTGTTCGGCGCTAGGATCTCCGGTGATTTGGATCACGACGAGAACGACTCCCTCAACCCCGTTCTCTTGAACGCTTCCGCACGCGATCTACAAAGGGTATGTAGATGCATCTCTCTCACTCGTTGCTAGATGAACTCATAGATGGATCTTGGTGAACGTAGGAAAATTTTATTTTATGCAACGTTCCCCAACAGTGGCATCATGAGCTAGGTCTATGCGTAGTTCTTTTTTGCACGAGTAGAACACAATTTGTTGTGGGCGTAGATGTTGTCAACTTTCTTGCCGCTACTAGTATTATTTTGCTTCAGCGGTATTGTGGGATGAAGCGGCCCGGACCGACCTTACACGTACGCTTACGTGAGACAGGTTCCACCGACTGACATGCACTAGTTGCATAAGGTGGCTAGCGGGTGTCTGTCTCTCCCATTTTAGTTGGAGCGGATTCGACGAAAAGGGTCCTTATGAAGGGTAAATAGAAGTTGACAAATCATGTTGTGGTTATTTGTAGGTAAGAAAACGTTCTTGCTAGAACCCAATTGCAGCCACGTAAAAGATGCAACAACAATTAGAGGATGTCTAACTTGTTTTTGCAGCAATTGTCATGTGATGTGATATGGCCAGAAGTTGTGATGAATGATGAATGATATATTGTGATGTATGAGATCATGTTCTTGTAATAGGAATCACGACTTGCATGTCGATGAGTATGACAACCGGCAGGAGCCATAGGAGTTGTCTTGACTATTGTATGACCTGCGTGTCATTGATTCAACGCCATGTAAATTACTTTACTTTATTGCTAAACGTGTTAGCCATAGTAGTAGAAGTAATAGTTGGCGAGCAACTTCATGGAGACACGATGATGGAGATCATGGTGTCATGCCGGTGACAAGATGATCATGGAGCCCCGAAGATGAAGATCAAAGGAGCTATATGATATTGGCCATATCATGTCACTACTTTATATAATTGCATGTGATGTTTATTATGTTTTATGCATCTTGTTTACTTAGAACGGCGGTAGTAAATAAGATGATCCCTTATAATAATTTCAAGAAAGTGTTCCCCCTAACTGTGCACCGTTGCTAAAGTTCGTTGTTTCGAAGCACCACGTGATGATTGGGTGTGATAGATCCTTACGTTCACATACAACGGGTGTAAGACAGTTTTACACATGCAAAACACTTAGGGTTAACTTGACGAGCCTAGCATGTACAGACATGGCCTCGGAACACAAGAGACCGAAAGTTCGAACATGAGTCGTATGGAAGATACGATCAACATGGAGATGTTCACCGACGATGACTAGTCCGTCTCACGTGATGATCGGACACGGCCTAGTCGACTCGGATCATGTAACACTTAGATGACTAGAGGGATGTCAAATCTGAGTGGGAGTTCATTAAATAATTTGATTAGATGAACTTAATTATCATGAACATTAGTCTAAAATCTTTGCAAAATGTCTTGTAGATCAAATGGCCAACGCTCATGTCACCATGAACTTCAACGCGTTCCTAGAGAAAACCAAGCTGAAAGATGATGGCAGCAACTATTCGGACTGGGTCCGGAACCTGAGGATCATCCTCATAGCAGCCAAGAAACAATATGTCCTAGAAGCACCGCTAGGTGAAGCACCCATCCCAGAGAACCAAGACATTATGAATGCTTGGCAGTCTCATGCTGATGATTACTCCCTCGTTCAGTGTGGCATGCTTTACAGCTTAGAACCGGGGCTCCAAAAGCGTTTTGAGCAACATGGAGCATATGAGATGTTCGAGGAGCTGAAAATGGTTTTCCAAGCTCATGCCCGGGTCGAGAGATATGAAGTCTCCGACAAGTTCTATAGTTGTAAGATGGAGGAAAATAGTTCTGTCAGTGAGCACATACTCAAAATGTCAGGTTGCACAACCGCCTGTCCCACTGGACATTAACCTCCCGGACGAGGCGGTCATTGACAGAATCCTTGATCGCTCCCACCGAGCTACAAGAGCTTTGTGATGAACTACAATATGCGGGGATGGTGAAAACTATTCTGAAGTATTTTCAATGCTGAAGTCAGCAGAGGTAGAAATCAAGAAAGAACATCAAGTGTTGATGGTCAATAAAACCACTAAGTTCAAGAAGGGCAAGGGTAAGAAGAACTTCAAGAAGGACGGCAAGGATGTTGCCGCGCCCGTAAGTCGATTGCGGGAAGAAGTCAAAGAATGGACCCAAGCACGAGACAGAGTGCTTTTATTGCAAAGGAAGGGTCACTGGAAGCGGAACTGCCCCAAATACTTAGCGGACAAGAAGGCCGGCAACACTAAAGGTATATTTGATATACATGTAATTGATGTGTACCTTACCAGTACTCGTATTAACTCCTGGGTATTTGATACCGGTGCCGCTGCTCACATTTGTAACTCACAGCAGGAGCTGTGGAATAAACGGAGACTGGCGAAGGACGAGGTGACGATGCGCGTCGGGAATGGTTCCAAGGTCGATGTGATCGCCGTCGGCACGCTACCTCTACATTTACCTACGGGATTAGTTTTAAACCTCAATAATTGTTATTTAGTGCCAAGTTTAAGCATGAACATTGTATCAGGATCTCGTTTAATACGAGATGGCTACTCATTTAAATCCGAGAATAATGGTTGTTCTATTTATATGAGAGATATGTTTTATGGTCATGCTCCGATGGTCAATGGTTTATTCTTAATGAATCTCGAACGTGATGTTACACATATTCATAGTGTGAATACCAAAAGATGTAAAGTTGATAACGATAGTCCCACATACTTGTGGCACTGCCGCCTTGGTCACATTGGTGTCAAGCGCATGAAGAAGCTCCATGCTGATGGACTTTCAGAGTCTCTCGATTATGAATCATTTGACACATGTGAACCATGCCTCATGGACAAAATGACCAAGACTCCATTCTCCGGAACAATGGAGCGAGCAACCAACTTATTGGAAATCATACATACCAATGTGTGCGGTCCAATGAGCGTTGAGGCTCGCGGAGGATATCGTTATGTTCTCACTCTCACTGATGACTTGAGTAGATATGGGCATGTCTACTTGATGAAACACAAGTCTGAGACCTTTGAAAAGTTCAAGGAATTTCAGAATGAGGTAGAGAATCAACGTGACCGAAAAATAAAGTTCTTACGATCAGATCGTGGAGGAGAATATTTAAGTCACGAATTTGGTACACACTTAAGGAAATGTGGAATCGTTTTCAAAACTCACGCCGCCTGGAACACCTCAGCGTAACGGTGTGTCCGAACGTCGTAATCGCACTCTATTGGATATGGTGCGATCTATGATGTCTCTTACTGATTTATCGCTATCATTTTGGGGATACGCTCTAGAGACAGCTACATTCACTTTAAATAGGGCACCATCTAAATCGGTTGAGGCGACACCGTATGAATTATGGTTTTGGAAGAAACCTAAGCTGTCGTTTCTAAAAGTTTGGGGATGCGATGCTTATGTCAAGAAACTTCAACCTGAAAAGCTTGAACCCAAGTCGGAAAAATGCGTCTTCATAGGATACCCTAAGGAAACCATTGGGTATACCTTATACCTTAGATCCGAAGGCAAGATCTTTGTTGCCAAGAACGGATCCTTTTCGGAAAAGAGTTTCTCTCGAAAGGAGTAAGTGGGAGGAAAGTAGAACTCGATGAAGTACTACCTCTTGAACCGGAAAGTAGTGCAGCTCAGAAAATGTTCCTGTGGTGCCTACACCGGCCGGAGAGGAAATTAATGATGATGATCAAGTTACTTGAATCAAGTTGCTACTTGAGCTTCAGAGGTCCACAAGGACACGCTCCACACTAGAGTGGTATGGCAACCCTGTCCTGGAAATCATGTTGTTAGACAACGGTGAACCTTCGAACTATGAAGAAGCGATGGCGGGCCCAGATTCCAACAAATGGCTTGAAGCCATGCAATCCGAGATAGGATCCATGTATGAAAACAAATTATGGACTTTGACAGACTTGCCCGATGATCGGCGAGCGATAGAAAACAAATGGATCTTTAAGAAGAAGACGGACGTGGATGGTAATGTCACCATCTATAAAGCTCGACTTGTCGCTAAAGGTTATCGGCGAGTTCAAGGGATTGACTACAATGAGACTTTCTCTCCCGTAGCGAAGCTGAAGTCCGTCCGAATCATGTTAGCAATTGCCGCATACTATGATTATGAGATATGGCAAATGGACGTCAAAACGGCATTCCTTAACGGCTATCTTAAGGAAGAACTGTATATGATGCAGCCGGAAGGTTTTGTCGACCCTAAGAATTCTAACAAGGTATGCAAGCTCCAATGATCCATTTATGGGCTGGTGCAAGCATCTCGAGTTGGAACATTCGCTTTGATGAGATGATCAAAGAGTTTGGGTTTATGCAGACTTATGGAGAAGCCTGCGTTTACAAGAAAGTGAGTGGGAGCTCTGTAGCATTTCTCATATTATATGTAGATGACATACTTTTGATGGGAAATGATATAGAACTCTTGGACAGCATTAAGGCCTACTTGAATAAAAGTTTTTCAATGAAGGGCCTTGGAGAAGCTGCTTATATATTAGGCATCAAGATCTATAGAGATAGATCGAGACGCCTCATAGGTCTTTCACAAGCACATAACTTGAAAAGATATTGAAGAAGTTCAAAATGGATCAGTCCAAGAAAGGGTTCTTGCCTGTATTGCAAGGTGTGAAATTGAGCTTGGCTCAATGTCCGACCACGGCAGAAGATATAGAAGAGATGAGTGTCATCCCCTATGCATCAGCCATAGGGTCTATTATGTATGCCATGTTGTGTACCAGACCTGATGTAAACCTTGCCGTAAGTTTGGTAGGAAGGTACCAAAGTAATCCCGCAAGGAACACCGGACAGCGGTCAAGAATATCCTGAAGTACCGAAAGGACTAAGGACATGTTTCGTTTATGGAGGTGACGAAGATCTCGTCAGTAAAGGGTTACGTTGACGCTAGCTTCGACACAGATCTGGATGACTCTAAGTCACAAACCGGATACGTGTATATGTTGAATGGTGGAGCAGTAAGCTGGTGCAGCTGCAAGCGAGCGTCGTGGCGGGATCTACGTGTGAAGCGGAGTACATGGCAGCCTCGAGGCAGCGATGAAGCAATTTGGGTGAAGGAGTTCATCACCAACCTAGGAGTCATACCCAATGCGTTGGGGCCGATCAAACTCTTCGTGACAACACTGGAGCTATTGCACTTGCCAAGGAGCCCAGGTTTCACAAGAAGACCAGCACATCAAGCGCCGCTTCAACTCCATTCGTGAAAATGTTCAAGATGGAGACATAGAAATTTGCAAAGTACATACGGATCTGAATGTCGCAGATCCGTTGACTAAACCTCTTCCGCGAGCAAAACATGATCAACACCAAAACTCTATGGGTGTTCGATTCATCACAATGTAACTAGATTATTGACTCTAGTGCAAGTGGGAGACTGTTGGAAATATGCCCTAGAGGCAATAATAAAAGGATTATTATTATATTTCCTTGTTCGTGATAATTGTCTTTTATTCATGCTATAATTGTATTATCCGTAAATCGTAATACACGTGTGAATACATAGACCACAACATGTCCCTAGTGAACCTCTAGTTGACTAGCTCGTTGATCAATAGATAGTCATGGTTTCCTGACTATGGACATTGGATGTCATTGATAACGGGATCACATCATTAGGAGAATGATGTGATGGACAAGACCCAATCCTAAGCATAGCACAAGATCGTGTAGTTCGTTTTGCTAGAGCTTTTCCAATGTCAAGTATCTCTTCCCTAGACCATGAGATCGTGTAACTCCCGGATACCGTAGGAGTGCTTTTGGTGTACCAAACGCCACAACGTAATCGGGTGACTATAAAGGTGCAATACTGGTATCTCGAAAGTATCTCTGGCTTGACACGGATCGAGGCTGGGATTTGTCACTCCGACACGGAGAGGTATCACTGGGCCCACTCGGTAGTGCATCATCATAATGAGCTCAAAGTGACCAAGTGTCCGGTCACGGGATCATGCATTACGGATGCAGTAAAGTGACTTGCGTAACGAGATTGAACAAGGTATTGGGATACCGATGATCGAATCTCGGGCAAGTAACATACCGTCTGACAAAGGGAATAGTATACGGGGTTGCTTGAATCCTCGACATCGTGGTTCATCCGATGAGATCATCGAGGAGTATGTGGGAGCCAACATGGGTATCCAGATCCCGCTGTTGGTTATTGACCGGAGAGCCGTCTCGGTCATGTCTGCATGTCTCCCGAACCCGTAGGGTCTACACACTTAAGGTTCGGTGACGCTAGGGTTGTATGAATATGAGTTTGCAGCAAACCGAATGTTGTTGAGTCCGGATGAGATCCCGGACGTCACGAGGAGTTCGGAATGGTCCGGAGGTAAATAATTATATATAGGAAGTGCTATTTCGCCACCGGAGAATTTTGGGGTTACGGTATCGTCTGGGACCACCGGAAGGGTCCCGGGTCCACTGGTGGGGCCACCTATCCGGAGGGCCCGTGGGCTGAAGTGGGAGGAACCAGCCCTGGTGGGCTGGTGCACCCCACTTGGGCCCCCCGCGCCTAGGGTTGGAAACCCTAGGGGGGCGCCCACTTGCCTTGGGGGCAAGCCTCCCCTGCCCCCCCCATCTAGATGGGTTCTAGAGGGGCAGCGCCCCCTGTGGGGCCTATATAAAGGGGGAGGGAGGGCAGCCGCACCTTACACTTGGCGCCTCCTCCCGCTACACCTCTTCCTCCTCCCAGTTGCTTGGTGAAGCCTGCCGAGTATCGCTGCATCCACCACCACGCCGTCGTCTGCTGGATCTTCATCAACCTCTCCTTCCCCTTGCTGGATCAAGACGGAGGAGACGCCACGCTGACCGTCACGTGTGTTGAACGCGAGGTGTCGTCTGTTCGGCGCTAGGATCTCCGGTGATTTGGATCACGACGAGAACGACTCCCTCAACCCCGTTCTCTTGAACGCTTCCGCACGCGATCTACAAAGGGTATGTAGATGCATCTCTCTCACTCGTTGCTAGATGAACTCATAGATGGATCTTGGTGAACGTAGGAAAATTTTATTTTATGCAACGTTCCCCAACAGGCAGGGTGCCAGAGAGGGCCTAGATTGATTTCTTGTGGCTACAGAGGCTTGCGTCGGCGGAACTTCCGATCTAGGTTATTTTCTGGAGGTTTGGGTATTTATAGAAGAGGTTGGCGTCGAGGACAAGTCAAGGGGCCCCACAGGGAGTCCACGAGGCACAGGGGCGCGCCCCCCACCCTCATGGAGCCCACGGGACTCCCCTCCGGTAGATTTTTGTTCCAGTATTTTTTATATTTTCCCAAAAAGATGTCTGTTGATTTTCAGCGCATTCCGAGAACTTTTATTTCTACACAAAAACAACACCACGGTAGTTCTGCTGAAAACAGTGTCAGTCCGGGTTAGTTCTAATCAAATCATACCAAAATCATATAAAACTATTGTAAACATGGCATGAATACTTCATAAATTATAGATACGTTGGAGACGTATCAACTGCCGATCGAGCTGACATTTAAACACCTGAAAGTAAGTACTACTACCTAGTTCCGCGCATCTCCCATTGATTGTAGCTAGTTTCATCAATACCATTTAGCATGCTTGCTTATCAGTTTGATTGACCTCTATTTCTCATAAATTGCTTGTGGCAGGAAGTCGGGAACAATTTCTGTGGATACTACGTTTGTGAGTTCATCTACAACGAGACGGCCAAGAATAAGCAGGGCTACTCTGAAAAAACAGTATGAAGTGCATAAGAAAAAATATTCACAATTGTATTTTATTACCATCATTTGTGTTGAGTTTCATTCTTACACATGTATTGACCCTCTTCTTCGATTTAGATCTGGCAGATGCGGGATGAGCTCCTACCACATGATCGCATAAAAGCAATTCAAGAGGAATTGGCGGGATTCTTTCTTAACCACGTCATCAATAAAGCCGGAGAATACCATGTGGAACTTGACTTCAGATGTTAGGGATTGTAATAGATCTTATATTCTATATATGTAGCTAGTAGCGTCGGATAGATATACGAAAACTTGTTGTTCGACCAATCTCTCGGAGAAGGAGAGGTCGATCACTTCTCTTTGTATATGTTCATGACGATCTTCTATACTTAATGGTTTCCTTCATTTTCTTACTAGCTAGCGTGTCGAGTCCTCTCTATACGTATAGTATGTAGCGTCGACCAAGCACGGAGGTAAGAGAGGTCACTTCTCTCTATTAGCTAGCTAACACAATATATGAAACCCCTAATTAAATTAACCCTCCAAAACCCCCAACCCCCTCCCTTTCAAAAAAAACAAAAACCCTAGCTCCTGAGCCGCTGACGCCAACCGGGACAAAAGGCCCTCTTGTCGGGGCTCGCCGCAGCGGCCACGTGGAGCCCCACCTGTCCCGGTTCGTGAGCGAACCAGGACTAAAGGTCATGGGCTTTAGTCCCGGTTCCAGAACCGGGACAAATGGGCCTCTGGAACCGGGAAAAATGGGCCTTTTACCACGAGTGACTTACCGCGGTTGATGTAGTCGAACGTCTTCGCAAATCAACCGATCAAGTACCAAACGTATGGTACCTCCGAGTTATGCACACGTTCTGCTCGATGACGTCCCTCGAACTCCTGATCCAGTAGAGGCACGAAGGATTCAATGAGTTCCTTCTGCACGACAGCGTGATGACGGTGTTGGTGAAGTGATCCACGCAGGGCTTCACCTAAGGACTACGACAATATTGACCGGAGTAGTATACAGTGGAGGGGGCACCGCACACGGCTAAGAGACAACGGTTGTGCCTTGGGGTGCCCCCTGGCCCCGTATAAAGGAGGAGAGGGGAGGCCGGCCAGCCCTAGGGGCGCGCCAAGTGGGGGGAGTCCCACTAGGACTCCCAGTCCTAGTAGGCTCCCCCTTCCTTCCAACGAAGAGTGTGAAAGGGGAAAGAGGGGGAGAGTGAGAAGGAAAGAGGGGTCGTGCCCCCCACCCTTGTCCAATTCGGACTGCCATGGGGGGCGCCACCTCTTGTCGCCTGCCTCCTCCTCTCCACTATGGCCCATGAGGCCCATTAACTTTCCCGGGGGGTTCCGGTAACATCCCGGTACTCCGAAAAATCCCCGAACCTCTTCGGAACCATTCCGGTGTCCGTACATAACCTTCCAATATATCAATCTTTACCTCTCGACCATTTCGAGACTCCTCGACATGTCTGTGATCTCATCCGGGACTCCGAACAACATTCGGTCACCAAAACACATAACTCATATAATACATATCATCATCGAACGTTAAGCATGCGGACCCTACGGGTTCAAGAACTATGTAGACATGACCGAGACACCTCTCCGGTCAATAACCAATAGCAGAACCTGGATGTTCATATTAGTTCCCACATATTCTACTAAGATCTTTATCGGTCGAACCGCAATGTCAACATACGTTATTCCCTTTGTCATCGATATGTTACTTGCCCGAGATTTGATCATCGGTATCTTCATACCTAGTTCAATCTCGTTACCGGCAAGTCTCTTTACTCGTTCCGTAGTGCATCATCCCGCAACTAACTCATTAGTCACATTGCTTGCAAGGCTTCATATGATGTGCATTACCGAGAGGGCCCAGAGATACCTCTCTGATACTCGAAGTGACAAATCCTAATCTCGATCTATGCCAACCCAACAAACACCTTCGGAGATACCTGGAGAGCATCTTTATAATCACCCAGTTACGTTGTGACGTTTGATAGCACATAAGGCAAACCTCTGGTGTCCGGGAGTTGAATAATCTCATAGTCGGAGAATATGTATTTGACATGAAGAAAGCAGTAGCAATAAAACTGAACGACCATTATGCTATGCTAACGAATGGGTCTTGTCCATCACATCATTCTCCTAATGATGTGATCCCGTTCATCAAATGACAATACATGTCCATGGCTAGGAAACTTAACCATCTTTGATTAACGAGCTAGTCAAGTAGAGGCATACTAGGAACACAGTGTTTTGTCTATGTATCCACACATGTATCAAGTTTCCAGTTAATACAATTCTAGCATGAATAATAGACATTTATCATGATATAAGGAAATATAAAATAACAACTTTATTATTGCCTCTAGGGCATATTTCCTTTAATATAGTGACGCAAAAAGATACCAGAGGGGGGCCACCCAGAGGCCACAAGCCCTGGGGGCGCGCCCACCCCCCATGGCGCGCCCTGCAGGCTTGCGGGCCCCCTGGACCTCCTCCGACCC
This sequence comes from Aegilops longissima, assembly GCA_021605205.1. Lineage (NCBI taxonomy): Eukaryota > Viridiplantae > Streptophyta > Magnoliopsida > Poales > Poaceae > Aegilops > Aegilops longissima. The sequence continues at coordinate 791,653,097 of CM038677.1, read as the reverse complement.
TAATTAATTAATGGCATTGGTATTGCCCTTAAAGAAGAGAGAAAATTAAATAAAACAATAACTAAATAAGAAAATAAAGTTTTCTAAAATAATGAGTTAATCATATTCGTATTGCCCATAAAGAAGGAAGAAAATAAACAAAAATTAAAAACAAAATCAACTAATGAAGTTCTGTACGAAAGAATGAATAGTGCCATTGTTATTGTCCATAAAGTAGAAAGAAAAAACAAAACAAAATAATAATAATATTTCTTTAAATAAGAATGAATTTGTGGCATTAGTATTACCCTTAATAAGAAACAAAATGAAAAAAACTTAAAAATACTTGCACATAATTCTCCACTGAAAGTGCAATTTTTATGATATGCAAAGAATAAACATATAATAGTACAATTTTTCACACTCTACTATAATTTACACTAATACTGTACAATAGTTGCTTTTATATATTTACACTCATCTAAAATCCGAAAAAATACTCATATAGAAAAAACCGACCAAAAAAAAGCACAACACACATACGCATATAAAAGAACTAACATCCACAAAAAAAAACAAGAAAAAGTCCAACGTGGTTGTTCTTATCAACTCCTCTATGATTAGTCTTTTGATGTTCCTGATGGGATTCTATAGCCTTCATGAATTCTTGTATCAAGAAATTGCCAAGTACCAGTCCCAGTTTTTCTGGGCTGGCAAGGATAATAAACATAAATACCATATGGTAAAATGGTTTGAAATCTGCAAGCCTAAAGACCAGGTAGGGCTTGTAGTCATCTCATCCAAACGGATGAACATTGCCCTCCTTTCCAAGTGGTTATGGCGCATTGAGACCGGTGATGGAGGCCTCTGGCTTCACATCATCCACAATAAATACCTGCGGGGCCAGTCTCTTGCCTTTGCGCCCAGGGTGGGCAGCTCCCAGTTCCGGCAATGGGCCGCTTACCTTCCGGGACGGGGGTAAGCAAACGCAATGGCCCTGGGGACGGTACTTGCCCCTTTTGTGACATCCCTAAGGACACTAATCATATATTCCTTTGCTGCCCGGCTGCCATTTTCCTATGGAGCTGTTTTCGCGAGACTGTTGGAGGCAACTGGGCCCATGCCAATCTCTCGGATCTCTTCCGCGAGACCCTTGATTCCCCCTGCGGGACACTCCTGCCCTCTGGGTGGCGATTAGTGCGCTAGCTTGGATGCTTTGGAACGTGTGCAATAAAATCGTGATAGAGCATGTGATTCCGCTTCGGACTACTGACGCCATTTATAAAATATGCGGCTTCTTGCAGCTCTGGCGGCCGCTTAGCAAGCGGCGCCATCGGGACGACATCACCACCATCATCGTTGGGCTCCGCTCCACCGCCATCTCTCTCGCGTCGCCGCTCCCCCCTCCGCCTCCGGAGCCTGATTAGTTAGCTATTTATCTTTGGGGTTTGTTGTGCTGTGCCCTTAGCTAGACTCTTGTTTTATTTTTTCTTGTTGCTCATGAACCTTGAACTTGTGGCTGTTAGTTGTTGTTGGTGGTATGCTTTATAATATAAAGCGGTGGGAAACCCACGCATGAAGGCATGGCATGGCATCGCATGCATACAGCTAGTCCAAAGCTAACCTCGCTTATATTGCATCACGCAATTCCCGCATGCAGCATGTCCGGACTAAAAAAACAATCGACTGAACCAAAAGAAGAATTTAGGCGACTGTTATATAGCTAAAACGTTCTCTGTTTCCCTCTTGGAATCACGATGAAAGCGGTCTTGGTCTGCATTTAGTCAAAAAAGAGGATGATTGATTACTCAAGTCTTGGTCCAAGTAAACTGCCGAGTCTCAGTCTCAGCCAAGTGTTGTGCTCCTAGACTTCTATTCCTTGCATGCCCTTGTCTAAAGCAGGTGCGAAGAAGCTCGCGAATTAGTGCAAAGCCGGCAGAAACACACTCACCATTTTCCATTCAAATTCTAGCAACTACAGCCAAATTGTACTCCCTCCGTCCGGAAATACTTGTCGGGGAAATGGATGTATCTAGACGTATTTCAGTTCAAGATACATCTAATTTTATCTATTTGTGCGACAAGTATTTCCGGACAGAGGGAGTAGTTTATATGCACGCAGACAGGAGAGGGACAAGCTTACTACTGTCAGATATGGGTAGCTTCCTGCCATGGCGATCATTGTCTTTGACAGTACTATTTCTCTTGTTACAGTCCATGCTTCAGTTGTCCTCTGGCTGCTTCGTGGAGGAGAGAACTGCTCTGCTGGACATCCAGTCTTCTCTGATAAGAGCCCATCCCCTGATTGCCCTTGATTCATGGGGGAAGGATGGTGATGACTGCTGCTCGTGGGAGCATGTGAAATGCAACAATACAACACAGCGAGTGTCTCATCTCAACCTTTCCTCTGTATATATCACGACAGATGCAGATGATTGCTGGTATTTAAACTTGACAGTGTTTTCTGCTTTGCATGAGCTTCAGTACCTAGATCTATCAAACAACTATCCGCTAAGCTCGCAAGGTACGCACGTGCTCCAAATTCTCTTGTAACAATTCGTGTGTTTAGTCGCTTCTTATTCTCATATCTGCACAAACAAAAACACCTGCAGGGTTTGTTGGACTAGCCAAGCTTCGTTATCTCGACCTCAGTGACACTATGTGGGAAGTGGGTTTCCCGGAATTTATAGGGGAAATTGTCTCACTGGAAGTCTTAACTCTCAATGGTAACAGAATGACCGGAGGTCTTCCGGACGTAGGTACAAAATTTTACTGCTTATGGTATTAGTAGTAAGGTAGAGGTTCACATTTCATACCCATAATTGTCATATGTCCCTCCACATTTTGCAGCTGTTAAAAATCTTAGGAACTTGCGAATATTGAATATGTCTTGGAATAACTTCAACGGAAGCCTACCAGAATCATTATTCTCACTTCCTCATCTAAAGATCCTAGATCTCTCCCTAAATAATTTCGGTGGGCATATTCCAATCAGTTCATCCTCTGGACCAATTTTACTTGAAGTGTTAGATCTCAGCTATAATAACCTCAGTGGAAATCTCCCAATTACAGGTAAAAAAACAAGTTCTTAACTATTTGAAAAGAGATTCCATGTTTATACTCGAGTTTGTGCTACCTGTAACCATTATGGTACTTCCATGCATCACAGCCTTTAAAAGCATCAGGAACTTGAAATTGCGTAACAACCAATTCAGCGGATCTCTCCCTGCGTCATTATTTGCGCTTCCTCATCTGAAGTCCCTAGATCTCTCATATAATAATTTGAGTGGAGCTCTTCCGACCGGACAAGGTACAAATCGAGCATTTTCCCTGTATATCACTAAAAACATGTTGCCAGCATTTCTAATTCTTACAGGATCTTTCTATGTTCACAGCATTTGGAAATCTACAGAACCTACGAGAGTTGTATCTGGGTTCCAACCAATTCATCGGAAACATTCCAACATTCTTGTTTTCGCTTCCACATATTGAACAGTTAAATCTCTCAACTAATTATTTTGAAGGACCATTTCCTATAAATCCATCTTCGAATCTTTCATTGTCGCTTAAGAGTCTTCGGTTCTCCCAAAACAATCTGAGTAGTAGACTTGCTTTCGCTTGGCTTGGAAACCTCACAAAACTTGAAGAGATAGATCTTTCAGGCAATGCTAAACTAGTTGTGGACGTCAATATTCCTGGATGGACACCTCCGTTCCAGTTGAAACAGTTGTTGCTCAGTGGTTGTGATCTTGACAAGAACATTACTTCAAGACCAGAATTTTTATGCACACAGCGTCACTTAGAGGTGCTTGATTTGTCCAATAATAACTTATCAGGTAGCATGCCAAATTGGTTATTTACAAAGGAAGCAACACTAAATGATCTAAATCTTGGAAATAACTCGCTAACTGGATCGCTGGACCCAATATGGCATACTCAATCTTCTCTCGGCCATATCAACATACACATGAACCATGTCACTGGACAGCTGCCGGCCAACCTCAGCTCAATGTTTCCAAATTTGTTAGTTCTAAATTTTTCTAGTAATGACTTGTTTGGGCACATACCAACATCAATGTGCGAGATCAGCTACATGGGTTTTTTAGACCTATCGAACAACAAACTTTCTGGGAAGGTTCCAGCTTGTGTTTTTACTAATTATACCAGGCTATTAATCTTGAAGGTCTCAAACAACAAGCTTGGTGGTCCGATTTTTGATGGAATGAATAATATATCCAATATTTTTGTATTGTGTCTGGATGGTAACAAATTTAATGGGACATTGCCTCATGATCTGGCAGGAAAGGATCTAACAGTCATTGATTTGCATGATAATGAGTTGTCTGGCGAACTCAATACGTCATTTTGGAATATGTCTTATTTGTCGACCCTGAATCTTGCTGGCAACCGTATAACAGGCAAAATTGATCAACACATTTGTGGCTTTACAAAAGTTCGCATTTTAGATCTGTCGCGTAACAGCTTAACAGGGTCTGTACCAAACAGTTGCTTCGTAGAGCTGAATTTTCTTAACCTTACTGGGAACTCTTTATCTGGCGATATCTCTTTTCCCCTTTTCAACACGTCCAATCTAATTGCTTTGGATATCAGAGACAATCAGTTCATGGGCAACCTCAGTTGGGTACGTTACCCTGAAAACATTAGGCTACTTTTGCTAGGCGAGAATAAGTTTGAAGGGAAGATCACTCCAAACCTGTGTAGGCTCATGTATCTGAGGATAATTGATTTGTCCCATAACAAGCTTTCAGGTTCTCTGCCAGCATGTATTGGTAACATCTCTTTCAAAGGTGACACAGATGATCAAATTTTTCAGCCAGTCCATGAGATGATGTGGGTGTCGGACGACTACACTACTTCCTATGAGTTAATGTACTTCAGTTTTGCTACCAAAGGGAATCTCTACACATACGGCCGCAATTTCTTTGTTTCAATGTCTGGCATCGATCTATCTGCAAACCTGCTGGATGGAGAAATCCCTTGGGAGCTAGGAAAACTGAGCCATATCAAATCTCTTAACCTGTCCAACAATTTCTTTGTTGGTCCAATCCCAACGACCTTTGGCGGCATGGAGGAAATAGAAAGCTTGGACCTCTCCCACAATAAGTTGAGTGGACCAATACCCTTGCAGTTAACCCAGCTATCATCATTGGGGGCGTTCTCCGTGGCATACAACAACTTGTCAGGATGCATACCAAACTCTGGTCAGCTCGGCTCATTCAGCATGGACAGCTACCTAGGCAACACCAACCTTCACAACATTACTCAGGCGAATACTTGTGCTGCTCCCAGTCCAGATCCTGTTGTGGGGAAAGATGTGGAAGAGACGGCCAGTGACCCAGTTCTATATGTGGTCACAGCTGCCGGCTTTGTGTTGGCATTTTGGGCCACTATTGGGTTATCATTTTGCCATCCTTACGGAAGATCTGTAATGCTCAAGCTGTAGTGCTTGAGCAATTACAAATTGCAAGTTATGTAACATGAACCGTACTATAGTGTCATGTAGCGCTTGAGCATTACATATACTTTAAATGTATATAAGACCCACTGAGCTTCCTTAAATTTCTTTCTGGCTCTGTAATATGAACTACTCCCTCCGTCTGAAAATACTTGTCAACAAAATGGACAAAAAGGGATGTATCTAGAACTAAAATACATCTAGATACATTCCCTTTTATTCATTTTGATGACAAGTATTTCCGGACGGAGGGAGTAGTACTCTACATCGTAACAGATTGTACTACTCCCTCCATTCACTTTTATAAAACGTTTTAGACATTTAAGAGAACACCCAAAACAGTTCAATTTCAGCTGTCTAAAACGTCTTACAAAAGTGAACAAAGGGAGTATTTCTTATTGAGAACGCATCAGACCCTTACCTATGGAGCAAATAATGGAGGTTCATCAGTTCATGCAGTCATGCCAGCAAAGTGGCTACTAATCCCTTCCCTTGTTCTTGACGACCTTTTACCCTTTACATAATCTAATTCTATGGCTAGTGGCACCAGCATAACTCCGGTGCGTCATCAGCTACTCCACTATTTTTTTAACGTTTTTGCTAAAAGTATTTTATCAGTCTAATAGTCCACAAAAAGGAATTTATCTAAAACGTAGACATTTAGATATTTATAAAACTAAACCATACTGGACAAAATGTCATTTATAGGATGTGCTTGAGCAATTACACATCCTTACAGAAGATCTGTAATGCTCAAGCTGTAGTGCTTGAACAATTACGTTATGTAATGCAAAACAGTATTACAGTTATATAGTGTGCTTTCCTGAAATTACTTTCTGGGTATGTAACATAATTGTATTTTGTATCAGATTCTACTTTTTCTTGCTGAGAGTATCAGATGAACTTGATTGGCACAGTGAGAGAAACTACAATGAAAGAGTGACCTTGCGCTTCTCACACGAAGTCAGAAGTTAACATGCAGAATCTTAGCATATATAACAACTGGTGAAGATTCATGCATTCATACTAGCAAAGTCGCCACTAATTTCTTCTCTTGCTTGTTCTTGACGACCTTTTACCCTTTCCAGAATCTGATTCCATGGCCAGTGGCACCAGCATACCCCCTTTGAGATCATCAGCATGTGAACTCTTCGCAATAGACTTTTGTAACTTGATGGAATATCTAAAGTCTTTTATCTGCATGGATTATATAGGACATGTTAACAAATGCTCCTAGTACTGAAACTCACCTCCAGATATTATAGCTTTTACAAGGAATAGCAATGAAAAATATAGGCACCTGTTCTTCCAGGTCAAGAATCGTCTCATCCTTCAGCTTCAACTGTGCTCTCTCCCTGTGAATACAGAATCATCAAAAAAGGATACAGAAAACTTGTGGCATTTTAGAATGGAACAGATATGAAAAGAGAATATTCAAACAACCTCTAAATAAGACTGAACATGACATAAAGTATATAGGTCAGCAAATCATTTCAAGTATCTATGTTCATAATGTGCCCCCCAAAAATGCATTATTTGACTTCTTTCACATGACACGTCTTGAATGTTGCACGGCTACTACCATTTTCAGGTGGAAAGATCAAAACATACCTTTCCTCTATTCCTTTTACTGTCTGGCGCCATATATCCTGGCTCTTCGTGAGTTTTTCATTCATCTACAGGAGAAGGCATAGGACATCAGTTACATCAATAGGCAAACTGGTTGTACATTATAACGGAAAAGGCAGCGTGATTTAAATAAGCTCACCTCAGCAACTTTCTTTTTCTCCAACATTGTATTTTCAAGCTTAAGTTGCAGCTCTTGAAGCTTATCATTTATAGTTTTATCCACAGCAACAGAAATGTGGTGTTCCCTTTCTTTCTTAGCATCTGACAAAAGAGCTTCGTAATACTGTCAATATGAACACACACAGGCACAGGCGGAGGACCCGGTAGGGCAAGGTTGGGCGACCGCCCTACCTTGATTCTGTGCGATACGATTTGTACAGGTATGCATCATCGCTGGGTTTTTTTGTTGACTGCTTCCTCGTTGCCTTCAGAAAAATAGGAAAGGGCTTGGACATCCATCACACTCACACGTGGGCTGCGTAATTTGGGCCCTCAGCCCCTGAACTCCCGCTGTCATCCATCAATATGCAATTAGAGAAAATTCACCAATACCCTGATCGCTCCCTGATTCTCTACTCTCTTTTTTCTCTCTCCGCCTCCCTTGTCAATCCAGGAACCGGAGGCTGCAGTAAGTCCATGGACGTGTGTGGAGGCAGCATGCGCTGGAAACGATCGCTGTGAGAGATTTAGAGATGAGAGAGGCTTCGGCTGGGAGGGGGGTTTCTACTGATTTTCTATTTCTTTTTATGAGAGACAGAGTGGGGTTGATTAATGTAATTTGTGGTGCTGCTGTTGGTACTGAATGATTCTGTTGCTGCTATCCAATGCAGATGTGTGATGGCTGGGCGGTGGTGAGTGGTAGAAGTCTAGAAGTAAAAGATGGGTATTAAGGGAAAGGGGGCAACAAAGGCACAGTAAGGCATACTTTAAAAAAAAATAGTTCTAAATTTGTAAATTTCTGTTATGAAAATTGCTTGACAATCGAGAATACAATGATATTTTCTTTTTAGAATTTTTCATTCAAATCACGAAACAGTACAAAGTAGATGATCCTTACAAGAACACTAAAACGCAAACACAAAGGACCATGAACACCTAGAGTACCCTAAAACAACCCTAACACAAGAAAATCTCCGGAGCCCCGTGTCATCATCCTTGGATCTTAAGAGAAGACCTCTGCAGCAGAAGGATCTGCAACCAGGCGCAAGCAGGTCATCATCTTCGACCACGGTACAATTGCCGCCACGCTGCTTCCTTCTTTCTTGACACCAGTGCTGAGAGGGCATGAACATCAATCCAACACACTGCAGCGATCGCCGCCATCTTTGGCTTTGAGTACCGCTGAAAAGTGTCCTTCCGGAAGGAAGAGAACTCGAGTCATCCGACCGATCCAGATCACATGGCGGGCCTTCCGCCCGGACAAAGCAGATCTCCACCGGCGTCGTAGCGAGAGAAAGAAGAAGAAGAAAGCAGAAGAAAATCATACCAACAAGGAAGAAGAAGGGTCTTCGTCTTCCTGCATCCATCGCCCATCTGAGGACCCAAACGGCCAGTGCCAATGGACCTCCATCCACCATAGCCCGCGACCTCGACGAGATCCAGGGATCCCCCACCCCGCTGGCTCCTAGACGAAGGCAAAAGCCTCGCCTGACCGTGAACGGAGCCCGGAGAAACTTATTCCGACGCGACACCACCGCAACGGCCTCGGCAGCGTCTCCCTCAACCCTAACCCTACCACACACACACCAAATGAACAAACCCGAGGTTCCCCCTCCCTCCCGCCGCCGGAGCGGCCGACGGATAGAGAGGGAACCGGCGGCACGCAAGGGAACTTTGTCGCCTGCCTAGATCGCCTCGTGCGATCCTATTTTCCTGCTGCAGACTGGCGGCGCGAGAATACAATGATCTTAGTGGTATTTTTCATGGTGTGAATTTGATTTTGCATCCTATCTTTTTTCTTCTTTATAGTCTGCCCCACCTTAAATTTTTTTCGTCCTCCGCCACTGCACACAGGTATATAAATGGATCAGAATAGTACATAACTATAACAAAATTTATCTCCAAGAAAACTATATGAGAAGCTCTAGAACAATACAATGGCTAGTGGCCATACAAAAAAATTAGTACTACAAAGGAAAGAGCACTGCACCTCTCGCTGAGTTTCAAGTTGGCTTGCTAAAAGACGATTGTATTCATCCACAATCTGTTAAGAAGGGCAGGGCACATGATTTGAGGAGCAAGAATACCAAGAAGGTGTTACAGAGAATCAAAACAAAGAAACTTAAATCTCTTACTGTGTCCGCTTTACTGCTAAACATAACTCCACCCATATCTGAGTCATCGTGCATGCAGTTTACACAGTTGTCCCCGGGATATTCACACTTTGAACTGAACTTAGCATGCTTTACATCGCTTTTTGAGTGATTGAGCCGATGGACATAACTGTCACCAACATAATCCCAAACACGCTGAGTTTCCAAATCGAGAGAATAGCAGTGCTGAGTGCCTTTCCAGTGCCTGATTGAATGCCCTTCTTTATACCTATCAACGGCAAATTAATAAAGTGAAGGTTGATTTGGGCATGTTGACAAAAGTAGAATTAGTCATATATTTAACCTCTGACATAGTTTTTCTTTAAATAATCATGTTAAACGCTTCAAATTAGCACATAGCAGAGCGACTATGGGTTTTGAACATCTGATAAAAAAGGTCAAAAGGAAATAACTATTACTACATAAAAGACACGTATCAGGGAGTCTAGGAGAAATAAAAGCGATGATATAGTTAAGTTTCATTGTAAATGCTTTGAAATAGCACGTAGCAGAGTGATTATTAGTTCTGAACTTCTGATGAAGAAAGATCAAAAGGAAATAACTATTACTACATAAAAGACATATATCAGGTAGTCTGGGAGAAATAGAAGTGATGATATAGTAAATACGAATGCATCAAGTCATCCGTATCTAGACAAATCTAAGACAAGAATTTTGGGATGGAGGGAGTATATAAAAACCACATATCAGGGAGTCTGGGAGTAGTAGAAGTGATGATATACTTAAGCTCCAATGTAGGTTTCCTTTCTTCCTAACTTCTACTGAGTGCACCAGTACAGCATATTATGTAAAGGTGTGAAATGCTTAAGCATTCCTGCCATAGTAGGACGATTGCGAGTTCTGCTACACTTTCAGTCAGCCGGTGTTAGCATACCTTCCGCATCCGACAAAACCACATATCACACAGATCCAGAGGTTTTCAGAGGTCTGGCAAACAGAACATGTAGGATTTGTAGGAGCTTCAGACAGCTTCTGACAGAACTGACAAACCTGAAATGGAAACAACAATAAATAAAGGCAAACTACGATGGAACCCAATACACAGACAATTTAACGCTACACATACACATGGTTATAGTGTTGGAAACTTGGAATGAATGTTTGTGTCTATAAAGCAGCATTTACTCGTTTGCAATTTTATGATCTAGTCAACTGAAGTGAAAGTCAATATGTATCTTGGATAATTAGATTCAAACAGCTGGCAACAACATTCAATACTTTATACCGGGTAAAAATATATTCATATGAGCACTAGACACAAGGTTTAATATTTAAGTCAATATGTATCTTAGATAATTAGATTCAAACAGTTGCAGTGAACATTCAATACTCTATACCGAGTGAAATTTATTCATATGAGCAACAGACACAAAGTTTAATATTTAACACTGCAAATACCCCTGAACCTGAGTAGGTTCCGAGTGTCCAAGAGTACAAATAAAGCCCAACGTGTGATATCAGTCACCAGATGACTGCAATTCGACATTGCTGTGGAATTCTTGTTACTTCACTAAATAGTCCTACTGAAGAATATTAAAAGTAAGTGAACACATGAGAAGATTTATATAAAACAAGTAATGGCAACCCAGTGTACTCTAAAGACAAAACAAGAAAGATGACTTCCATCTGAAACAAAGTGATTCCTAGTTTCCCCGTTAGCACGCAATGAAACAGTGATTAAGAAGATCCTTCCTTACCGGACAAGATGAACTGACCCACATTGAAACGCATGAACACTGGAAAGAATGGTCACAATTAGTAGCCCCAATTCCGCTGATGTCTTGATCCAACCTTTCTGTATCACACACAAAAGATAGTCAAGGAACAGACTGGTCATGTGATACCTTATACTAGACACATAACTAAAGTGACGAGCAAAAAATTCTAAAAATTGAAGATGAGGAAATGGAATATTGGTAGATCTAATTAAATGATTTCCAAAATGTAGCCAGAAAACAAGTGGGTGTATCTGTGGATGGTTAGTTGGTTACAGTTAAACAACAGAAATGATGCATAAGCCATAATATTTTACCCCACAGACACAGTTCTGCAATTCGATAGAAACTATTACTCTGTCCCATAATGTAAGACGTTTTTGCAGTTCAATTTGAACTGCAAAAACGTCCTATATTATGGGACGGAGGGAGTACATTGTAGCTTAAAAGGTTGCCTCCAGAAGCTGTCTGTAAGAGAGACAGCATTAAAATTGATTTGCCTAATATTGTGAGCTGCCCTTAAAATAAGGTAATCTGGATTTTGTGAGGGTAAAAACTCCACAGAGATGTAAATTTGATGTTTGTACATGGTGTTTCTGGGAAATAAAAGTACCTAATCTTTTTATTAGATTATTATACAACTGGGGTTTTCTCCAGCAATGCAACCATAATCAGAAGTACACTTTGCACGAAGTTCATATCCAATGTTAACACAATACTAGCTTGTGTGTATGCCTAAAAGGAGCTAACCTATGCAAACAGGACAAGTCGGAAGCTCGGTAGATCCAACCGGTGGGATGACGGCCAACTCAGTGGATGATGTGTATTGCACAGCAACTATAAACAGAACATGGCACACCTCTACCTGCACCATGGACAACAAGCACATTTTAGCAGCAGCAAAGCACAAGCTCTGAGGACGAGATGGATAAACCAATCAGCACCAAATTGACGATCTTACAACCTCTGAGGATGAGAACCTCCAGCCATTGAGGTCCAGGTAAAATCCATCGGCACTCTTCTGATCCTCAAACTCCACAAGCACGCTGTACCGGTCCTCTACCCCATCATCGCTACGATCATGACAGCGCATCAAAGTGTTATGTGTGCATAATCAAATGCAATCAACTCTAAATGCGTCTGGAAATTCACCTAATGACACGGATCTCAGAGCCGTGCTCGACGTAGGGGCCGCAGAAGCGGACGAAGTCGTCTGGCGTGAGGCGGGCTGGGACGGCGAGCACCAGGAGCCGCGTGCCGCGCCATGACTGCCGAGTGAGGGGAAACAAGGCGTGAGCACGAGCAAAAACGAACAAATTAGTAAGAAATCAAGGCGGGGCCGTTAACGGGAGCAGAGAGTCGCAGGGGAGCGGTGAGGCGGTGGGGCCGGAGGAGGAGGAAGAGGGGGTGGCGGTGGCGGTGGCGGTGGCGGTGGCGGCGACGGCGACGGCGACGGCGGAGGCGTAGGACGAAGCGGGGGAGATGGAGGGCACCCCTCCGTGAAGACGCGGCGGAGGTGACGCCGGGCAGCTCGATAGGAGTTGTGGTGGATGTGGTGGAGGGGAGAGGGCTACTGGAGCGTGGGGGGATGGGATTAGATGCAGTTGTGCCGCCGGCGGCGGCGACAGTGAGAGTGGCGAGGGCGTCGAGCAACTCGGCAGACTGGATTCGAAGGCTGAACAGTGTCGATCGTGTCAACAACTCACGATACCTTTCGTCTGAAAATAATCCATTTTTTTCAATCCCTCCACCGCATTTTTTACACTAGTAATATAAGAAATGCTCTTATATTATGAGACGAAGTGAGTATTTATTTGTTGTGTTACTAAATTTTGAAATTAATCAAGTTGTATGCTACATGAACAACAAAATTTAGGAAGACGAATTCCGATGTTAATCAAACACATGCTTTATTTGAAAAAACATCTCAAGTCATGAGGAAATCCTCAGTCCCACACATGCTTAATGTTGGTGTCCTTGAACTTTCATGTCATCGCCAGACTGCCTGAAGAATAAGTTGGATCCTGAAGAATCCACCATTTGAAGAAGAAAATGATAGTCCATCGTACCTAATTGCCCGCTAGAGTCAGATGGAATAACCATGTCATTGCTGCAGAAGCAACACTAACCCGACGAAGACACAACCACCCCCTTGTTTCCACGGAGAGGAAGGCAAACATTAACACTTGATCTCATTGTTAAATCCGACGAAAAAATGCCATCGCTAGATCTGACGACGCACTGATCGTCAGGGTTGGAAAATAAGTCAGAGAAACCGTTATTAAACGTCGTCGTCACCACCACCGAAAGAGGCGAAGTGACAAACAAGTGGGGTACTTACCCGGTGCCCCAATAACTAGAGTGCCACACCTTCAATTGGTAGTAGAGCCCCCCCAATGTAATTGGCGGAGGAGGGCGACGATCTACACGCGGCGGAGAGGTGACAGCGGAGAAAGAACCCTAGATTGCCTTGGCCGGGCTACGTGTCATTTTTAAATTACATGTTGTGCAAGCATACACTATCGATGAAAATCGTCAAAAACTTAGAGTGCGGAGTTTACATGATCCGTTAGTTGAAAATTGTATATAGATGAAAAATAATACAAGGCATGGATCAGTTTGTTTGAATCTTTTTATCAACGTTTGGGAATATAAGATGTCAATGTAGATAATTCTACCATGTTCATTAGTTTGTGTACTATTTTTATGTTACCATTTCTTTAGATATTTCGAAAACTCCCTAGGAAAAAAATCATTGATTTCATTGCTATGTCATGGGTATACATTTGACAAACAAGAGTAAGAGAGGAGGCAAAGATCCACCTCTCATCCTTGAACTTGTAATTCTAACTCACTTTCCAGCTTAAGACCCAACTTCAGGCTTCTGAAAAACTGTTTTAAGACATAAAACTTCCACCCGTTCAAGTGGTGATTCAGCTAGAGTGTGTGAGCCTAGTTGGTAAGGGTTGCTCAAACGGCACATCAGCTAACAACACACCACTTATATCATCAAAATAAACATGATTAATGGTATAAGTAAGCTCAGTAATTGTTCACATGATTCCTCTCTCCAAAACACAAGGCTCTCTCAATTTGCCATATGTGTACTTTTTTTGCGAAAAGAATCAGATTTATTATAAAAGTTCATCGGAGATACAAAACATCTCAAACATAATAAAAATTCTTTTTCGGTAAAAAAACCTTTTTCGGTAAACATAAAAAAAATTATATTAAAATTCAAAGATCATGGAACGATCACTACTGCTAGAACGAGTCACCCACGTGCTCCTTGTTTGTTGATACCTTGCCTTATGGATGTGACCAACATGATGTGTTTGTTCGACTATAAATCCTCTAGACTGTCACTAAAAAGCTTTTTATCACATTCAAAGCTTAGAGCATCTCCAGCCGTTGAGCCCTCAGGAGGCATTTTTTTCGCGGCCTGGGGGGGCTGCCGGCGAAACATTTGGCATTGGGGTCAAAATTTTCCCAGCCGTCTCCCCAAAAGGCTGTTTCTTTTTTCTTTTTTTTATTGTGCATGTCATTTCCACAAACACGTTGTGGGCAAGGCAGCTTGGAGACAACGACACTGGCCGTGAAGGCACGGATTGCCGAGGAGGCGAGCTTGGCGGTGGCGAGCTTCCGCTGGAAGAGCCAGGAGTTGCCTGCCTCGCTGAGCCACTGGCAATGGCGTCGCAGCAACAGAGCTGGAAGGATGCCGCGCCGTCAAAGCGAGCGGAAGGCGGCCACGGCGTCGGCCTGGACAAGATCGAAGGCGGTGATGACGACGCCGCCCCAGAGCGGCACGATGCCCCTGGAGAGGATCTTGATGGCAATCGCGCTGCCGATGACCTCCTGTATGTCGGCGCCGACGAGCGCGAGCTCCGTCATGACCCAGAGCGCGCGCGTGGCCCAGGGCGGGTACTCCTCCCGGCAGAGCTCGGCGAGGTGCTTCCCGGTGACGACCCCGAGGCGCGCGGAGAGCAGCTGCACGAGCGCGCCCATGACCGTGGCCCAGAGCAACAGCCAGAGGAGCTAGTACCCAGCGGCGGCGCCCGCCTGCAGGTCCCTCTCAAGGTTGCCCGGGTCGAGGAAGCCGATGCACATGAGGAAGCCGGGCCCCGTGAAGCGCCAGAGCTTCCGCCAGGAGAAGGCCGGGCGCGCGCGCGCGGCGCCGGGGTCGCCGTCGTCGTCCGGCTCCGAGTCGGAGATGGAGATGGAGACCTTGTCGTCCGAGTCGTACGCGCGCTCCTCGTACTCGTCGTGGGAGGAGGAGGCGCCCCCGCCGGCGAGCAGGCTCTCGGCGAGGTCGCCCGAGGCGACCTCGTCAAGCACGCCGGACGCCGGCCACGCGCCCTCGCTGCCCCGCACGCCGGACGCCGGCCACGCGCCCTCGCTGCCCCGCACGCCGGACGCCGGACGCCGGCCTCGCTGTCCCGCTGTCTCGTCGGCATGCTCGAGAGAGAGGAAAAGAGAGGAGAGAGGGTGAGGGCACGTGGGTGGGGCCCAGATGAAAAGAGAGGACAGAGGGAGGTGGGAGACTGAGAGTGGGCCAACAGCAAGAAAAAGTAACCGCCGGCACGCCCAGCTGCCCCCGAGGGGCTGGGATCGGGGTGGGTTTGCCGGCGTCGTTTTTCTCCAGATCCGGCGAAAAGTGAGACTTTGGGGACGTGAGTGAGAGGATTTTTTACCGTCGATGCTAGAAAAATGGCCTGGGGGCGTTTCTGGAGGCGTGGGTGGATAGCAATCAAAATGGTGCGTCATCGCACTTTATCTCAAGACATCATGCGCACACCATGCCGCTCATCGTGGAGGTTGACTAAGTATATCCAACATTGTCCTCATCGTATCGATTCTCACTCTACCAAGTGCAGTAATGAATATGTGGGATGGAACATGGGAGGGCACATGACGTCCAACAGATATTAACCACAAGCAGCAACGAACCCGGTCACTTCCAGCATGACACCATGACCGAAGAACTTGAGCATTATCATACTCATATACTCATATGAAGTTTCATCGTCGGCTCCCTCTTTTCTTTTTGCAAGGGAACTTTTAATTTATTCACATTCAATTATGAGTACAACAAACACAAAAATTATAATAAATACATCCAGATCCGTAGACCATCATTGACACACACCCCGCTTTGAGCTTACACCACCGTGCGCTGGAGTGTCGTCACCCCTTCCAGCAAGTTTCTTTTTCCAGCATCCTTTTGAAAACTTTTCCATAGATGAAAAAATCACACATACTACAAATCAGCTCAACCAGAGCGTCACTCCGCACATAAGCATAGTTTTAAAAATCGGGCTGGTGACTAAACTGGTGAGCCTATCGATTTAGATTTTCACCGATCAGACCGTTGGTTCACTGGTTCATTTGGTTGGTTTTTAGGCTATAAAAATCTATTTTGTGGGCTAATACAGTAATACGATGAGGTCAAATAAGGTAAGTTCTTTAATTTTGACACGGGCTCAGTCGAGCGATTGTTGGACCATGGTTTGATTCCTAGCCTTTGCAGTTTCTTTTTCTCTTTCAAACTAACACGTGTGTAGTTCTGGTTTTTCTCCTGGTTTGTGCCAAAATCAGCCAGTTTTCTCCTGACTGTTTGCAGAACGGTCCTTAGAGTTTAAAAAATTTCGCATTGCTGGTTGTAATTTTTTCCGGCTGGCCGCCGGCCTGCTCCGGTTTTTAAAACTAAGCACACAAGAGGATGTAGAGCAAAACAATGAAAAGAAGACTATTTTGTTTGCGAAAAGGACCTAGATCTATTATAAAGGTTCAAACACCATAAACATAATAAAACTACATCGAGGTCCTTGAACCACCGAACGACGGCTTAGCCGTCAGAACGAGCCGCTGACGTGACGTTGTTGTCAGTCCCACACCGGAGTCGGTCTAAACTAATTGATGGCAGCTGGGAAATCTTCGTGCGTGTGCCCCGAAGGAGCTGTGCCCCAGAGCCATAGTTATCATCGTTGAACCCTTGAATAGATCTGAAGAACCTTGCACCAAATCTCGCCATCACCTACGCGAAGCGAGAGTCGGAAAGAGTCATGAGTGACACGGCAGCCCTAGATGACACATGTGTCGACGGAGATCTGGCAGTAAGTTGCATCTGTGTAGCTGTGGCTTTAATTGCGGGGCAATGAGTCCGTTGATCGTGGCATCAACAGCAGTGAGACATCTTAGAGGTGGCTTCTGTTGCGGGGCAATAAGCAGGGGCGAACCCATGAGTGAGTGGGTGCCCAGGCCCCCACTGAAAATTTGAAATTTCAATAAAATTTGCTTGTGTTTTTCAAAAAATATACTTAAATTATTTTAATTTTTAGAGAATATGCCCCCACTCAATTCGTTTGCCCCCACTCCAAATACTTTCTAGGTCCACCACTCGCAATGAGTCCGTTGATCGTGGCGGCGGCGGTGGCAACATTTTTTGTGGAAGCTTCCCGGTCCCTGATTCACATTAATGATGGATCATTTGGTTCATGTCTTCCTACGATGTAGACGGCACATCTTCTCAATCCTCGGTAGGAGGCGATTTGCAGACTTCTATGTCAGGCCCGATCCAGTCGGATGCGGGCCTCCTTTGAGGTGTCAGGCGCGTCGGCTATTTTGCACCCCAGACTGCTATTCGTCTCTACGAGGCGCAAGGTGTAGAGGTTGGAGTGCTCAACATGGCTTGAAGGCTTTTGAGATGGTAGATCGAGCAACCCTACTTCGGCTCAATGCGTGGATTCGGCCCTCATCGGAGGTGCCCCACGTATACATTGTGTTTCACGGAGTTTTCTCAGACTTCTCTTGTCGAATACATTGCCTGGAGGGCCGAATCCACGCATACATTGTGCTCTACTTTTGAGGTCCCCCACGTATACATTGTGCTCTACGTGGGCGGTCTGGACTCATGTTATGGGATCGACGTCGATAGCTTACTTTGCTAGGCGCAGCACGACAATATGTGTTTCACGGACGCGGTCCCAATTGCGTTGCAAGATCCACGTTTGTACTTTGCATGTGTGTAGTTATTCGGTGATGGATCAACAGGTGTGGCAGCACAGGGCGATTTCTGTTAGGTGGTTCTCTTTGAGCGCTAGGTTCTAGGGAGGAAACTCTATGTCTGACCTTCCATGGAAGAACCTAGCAATGGTAACGTTCACTTGGCATTCTCTTGTCGAATACATTGCCTGGAGTTTTCTCAGACTTCTCTTCAAGGTGAAACCATGATCTGATTTGATCTTAGTGGTTGAATCCTGTGACGGCGGTGCCCGTGCATCGTTCTCTTACTAGATACGTCATTTGTCCAAAATGAAGCGCCACCACTAATAGAAAACGGCCCATTTGGCCGGGTTCCAGATGCCCTTTAGCCCTGGTTCAGGAACCGGGACAAAAGGGTCATGACTAAAGCCCACAACTTTTAGTTCCGGTTCACTTACGAACAGGGACAGATGAGGCTCCACGTGGCCGCTGCGGGGCGCCCAGGCAGGAGGATTTTTACTCCCGGTTGGTAATACCAACCGGGACCAAAAGACCTTCACGCATCAGCAGCTGGCTGGAGTTGGGGTTTTTGTTTTCTTTTTTGTAAGGGGAGGGGGGTTTAGGGGTTTTGGAGGGTTAATTTAGGGGTTTCATATTGTGTTAGCTAGCTAATAGAGAGAAGTGACCTCTCTTTATCTCCGCGCTTGATCGACGCTAGCTACTATATGTATAGAGAGAACTCGACACGCTAGCTAGTAAGCAAATGAAGGAACCATTAAGTAAACAAGATCGTCATGAACATATACAGAGAGAAGTGACCTCTCTTTCTCCGAGAGATTGGTCAAACAACAAGTTTTCGTATATCTATCCGACGCTACTAGCTACATATATATAATATAATATCTCTTACAAACCCTAACATCTAAGGTCTATTTGAACTTCCACATGGTATTCTTTGGCTTTATTTATGACGTGGTCAAGAAAGAATCTAGCAATTCCTCTTGAATAGCTCGTACTCGATCATGTGGTAGGAGTTCATCCTGCATCTGCCACATCTAATTTAAAGAAGTGTGTCAATACATATATATGAGTGAAACTCAACACAAATGATTGTAATAAAATAAAATTGTGAATTCTTTTGTTTACGTACATCATATTGTTTTTCAGAGTAGCCCCGCTTAGAGGTCGTCGAGTTGTAGATGAACTCACAAACGTAGTATCCACAAAAATCATTCTCGGCTTCCTGCCACAAGCACTTTACGAGAAATAGAGTTCAATCAAACTGATAATTAAGCATGCTAAATGGTATTGATGAAACTAGCTAGAATCAATGGGAGATGTGCGGAACTAGCTAGTAGTACTTACTTTCGGGTATGTAAATCGTAGCTCCGTCGGCAGTCCCGGCGTAATTACGGTGAACTCTTTCCAAACCCTGCCAGACAAAGAGAATAATTACTTGATATAAGAAAATGAACAAGTTGCCAATATGGTGCGATAATGATCAATTGAACTTACTTCTGGAGCATATCAGTCATGTCCGTATATTCCTGGAGATCTTTTCGTCTCGAGTCTAAGACAGTTACTATTCCAGCTTCAAGCTTAATCTCTAGCAAAATAAAGTGGAATCTGCGCACGCATGCATAACTCATCAATTACATTACTATAATTAACCTCGAGTAAGGGAAACCGAATATGCATAAGACAGTAACACTCACTTGAAGTTGTAAAGAAAGAGTATTTCATCTTTATTTTGATTTTTAAGCAATGATTGTAGCAAGTTGTCCTCGGTTTCTGCCACATTGTGTTTGACCGCCCATTCATGCATGATATTTGGGTTAATGAATCCAATGTCATAGATATCTACTTTTCTGCATTCGACGATCTTCCACCTGCATAATATAGTGTGGATAATTATATATACATGCAATGAAAGAGCTGAGCTATATATAGAGACTTAATTACAGAAGTAGTACTTAAACACAGTAGCAAGTCACGAGTGTTTTGTCAAGGGCCTATTGATTGTATAACTGGAATAACTCGTCAAATTAACAGACAACAGATCCATTCCAACAAATTCGTGCTCCTCTTTAACTCTCAGTGTCACAGTATCCTTCCCAGACTGCTTGCATCTTTGCATGTACCATTCATGCAATCTTCGCATCATCGTTGTTAGATGCGAATGATCTGGTTTGACGAGAGGCTTCCCGTACTCGTATTTGAAGGGGTCCGTCTCCATTGTTTCAAACTTTATATCATCGGTTAGGTAATCAGCAGGATTGGTACCGGGCACCATCCCCGGATGATTAGCGACGATATCGCTAGACACCTTGAGCGGGGGGCACGTTTGCTTCGCCTGTTCGCTGAGCTGGGGAATTTTTTCCCACTTCTTCGTTCTGCTAACCTTGCATCACTGCAAATACTTCCCGAACGCTCCGCTTCCTTATATGTTCTTTTAATAGTGCGCACATAGTTGGAATCCGGCGGAGGCGGTGGTGGTCGCTTCAGGGCATCGATAGTCCGCTTCACTTTCATTGGATCTACTATTTCCTTCGGAGGTGGAGGTTTCCGTGCAAAAAAAGTCCCTCACTTGGGCATGACCGATGTCCTCGTTTTCCTTGTCGGTCCTCTCATATGGTAACTTTTCCGGAGCCTTGAGATATGGACCGTATATGAATTGCTTCCCTCCTGTGCTTGTACTGCTAGCCGCCGGAGCGGCGGCCTCTCTCTTCCGTCGTTGCTGATGCGGCAGAGTCCACTGACACGCCAGAGGAGGCGGGGTGCTCCAGTGGGCCGGAGGAGGCGGAGGAGGAGCCGTAGTGCCCTTGCGCACCGGAGGAGGCGGAGTGCTCGCCGGAGGAGGCAAAGAAGGAGCCGGAGTGCCGTCACGCATCAGAGGAGGCGGATGAGGAGGTGGAGTACCCTGATCACTCGCCGGAGGAGGAGGCGGAGGAGGAGGCAGAGTGCGCTGACTCGGTAGAGGAGGAGGCGTCCAGTTTGGAAGCTTGATGTACTCCTTCCTCCATAGACATGTACTCCGTAAAGCAGCTCTCAGATGAATCTCCCCTTCACCTATAGGGTGGTCAAGCTCCAGCTCATGAAATCCCTCCATTATTTCATCCACCGTCACTACAGCATAGCCATGTGGAATCGTACGGCGGTGAAAAGTTCCGTCAGCTAGAGGAGGTGCAACATAGCCGAGAGCCACCTTCAAAGTCAGGTTCTGACATTTTGTCACAAGCTCGCAATGTTGAGCCTCCGTGATAGTATCCACGGGGTAGCGAGGATCCATCAAATCAGGCTGGGCTAGCTGTGTGGAAGTGATAACCCACAAGTATAGGGGATCGAAACAGTTTTCGAGGGTAGAGTATTCAACCCAAATTTATTGATTAGACACAAGGGGAGCCAAAGAATATTCTCAAGTATTAGCAACTGAGTTTTCAATTCAACCACACCTGAAAGACTTAATATCTGCTGCAAAGTATTTAGTAGCAAAGTAGTATGGAAGTAATGGTAACGGTGGCAAATGTAACAGTAGCAGTTTCGTAGCAATCGTAACAGTGGCAACGGAGAAGTAACTTAGCAAAGATCAATATGAAACAAGCTCGTAGGCAATGGATCAATGATGGATAATTATGTCGGATGTAATTCATCATGGAACAGTTATAACATAGGGTGACACAGAACTAGCTCCAGTCCATCAATGTAATATAGGCATGTATTCCGAATATAGTCATACGTGCTTATGGAAAAGAACTTGCATGACATCTTTTGTCCTACCCTCCCGTGGAAGCGGGGTCCTAATGGAAACTAAGGGATATTAAGGCCTCCTTTTAATAGAGAACCGGACCAAAGCATTAGCACTTAGTGAATACATGAACTCCTCAAACTACGGTCATCACCGGGAAGTGTCCCTACTATTGTCACTCCGGGGTTTGCCGGATCATAACACGTAGTAGGTGACTATAACTTGCAAGATAGGATCAATAACACGCATATATTCATGAAAACATAATAGGTTCAGATCTGAAATCGTGACACTCGGGCCCTAGTGACGAGCATTAAGCATGGCAAAGTCATAGACACATCAATCTTAGAACATAATGGATACTAGGGATCAAACCCTAACAAAACTAACTCGATTACATGGTAAATCTCATCCAACCCATCATCGTCCAGCAAGCCTACGATGGGATTACTCACGCGCGGCAGTGAGCATCATGAAATTGGTGATGGAGGATGGTTGATGATGACGATGGCGATGGATTCCCCTCTCCTGAGCCCCGGACGGACTCCAGATCTGCCCTCCCGAGGAAGAACAGGGCTTGGCGGTGGCTCCGTATCGTAAAACGCGATGAATCCTTCTCCCTAATTTTTTTCTCCCCGAACGTGAATATATGGAGTTGGAGTTGAGGTCGGTGGAGCTCCAGGGGTCCCACGAGGCAGGGGCGCACCCTAAGGGGGCGCCCCCACCCTCGTGGACAGGGTGTGGGCCCCCTTCTGTTGATTCTTTCACCAATATTTTTTATTAATTCCAAAAAATGCCTCCGTGAAGTTTCAGGTCATTCAGAGAACTTTTATTTCTGCACAAAAATAACACCATGGCAATTCTGCTGAAAACAGCGTCAGTCCGGGTTAGTTCCATTCAAATCATGCAAATTAGAGTCCAAAACAAGGGCAAAAGTGTTTGGAAAAGTAGATACGTTGGAGACATATTGAGGGAGTCCCGGATTAGGGGGTGCCCGGATAGCCGGACTATGACCTTTGGCCGGACTCCTGGACTATGAAGATACAAGATTGAAGACTTCGTCCCGTATCCGGATGGGAC
This sequence comes from Aegilops longissima, assembly GCA_021605205.1. NCBI lineage: Eukaryota > Viridiplantae > Streptophyta > Magnoliopsida > Poales > Poaceae > Aegilops > Aegilops longissima. Next base: position 791,630,159 of record CM038677.1, on the reverse strand, counting down.
TTTCCTTGGCGTGGAAGGCAAGGTTGGCGATACGGATATGTAGATCTCCTACCATTGTAACCGACTCGTGTAACCCTAACCCTCTTGGTGCCTATATAAACCGGAGGGTTTTAGTCCGTGAGGATCTAACAACAATCATACCATAGGCTAGCTTCTAGGGTTTAGCCTCTCCGATCTCGTGGTAGATCTACTCTTGTACTACCCATATCATCAATATTAATCAAGCAGAGTAGGGTTTTACCTCCATCGAGAGGGCCCGAACCTGGTAAAAACATCATGTCCCTTGTCTCCTGTTACCATCCGCCTAGACGCACGCTTCAGACCCCCTACCGAGATCTGCCGGTTTTGACACCGACATTGGTGCTTTCATTGAGAGTTCCTCTGTGTCGTCGCCGTCAGGAAGGATGCCTCATCCCATCTTTAAAGACGGCACTATTGCTAAAGAAGCTTTGGCTGTCGGCCAAACTCTCCGGCTAGGCGGTTTTCTTATGACTGCCTGTTCGGCCGCCGCGCCGACGATGACTTCTCGGGTCATCGAAAGCAATCTTCACGTTAACTCGGAACTCGCCGAGCAGTTAGATCCGATGGAGCTCTCTTCCTTAAACGAGCTCTTGGATCTCATCGCCGCCCTGGGAGTCTCTACAGACTATGATCAGATTGGGCCTAAACCCGATCGAAGAGAGATTAACTCTCCCCAGGTTACCCACCATGTTGCTGTGGTAGAGGAACAATACGGCGACCCTTCTTCTATCTTAAGGACTAGCTACGTCCGGATTCCTGATCCCTCCATGCCGGATTCCCGCGGAGGAGAGGACGTCACTCAAGCCCTGAACCTAAAGTCAGGCAGCGGGCTAGATTCATTGGACAACATCCAAGAATCCAAGCTTCCAAATTCAGAAGCTCCTCGGCCCTTAAGTCTCAGATCGGGCGAGGTTCCGGATTTAATTCCACCCGCCCACCCAAACATAAGCGACCTATCTCAAATTCGGCAAGAGCCCGCAGAAACAAGACACCATTATGGGCGATTCTCCTGGTTATGGACAGGATAAAGGACTGCCACGAGGAGGACGCAATCTCATTCTTTTGCAATAATTGCACGATAACGGATCCTCAACGCTATAAGTCGCCGTGACATTACACGTTTTGCCGACTTGGCATCCATAGTACTGAAAGTCTTGTCGATGGAAAGCTACTCGAAAACCGAAGCAAGATTTTGGGACAATCCGCCTTGTATACAACCCCAATCCAAATAAAAGGGTGCATCATCTCCGTGCACTGGTTAAATACCAAAAATCAAAACCTCTATAGGGCATGGAACCGTCATCGAGGGATGGCTCAATGGACCTGTAAAATTCATAGTACAGAGGGCGCCATCGCAACTCACAGCCTTAGAGCATGTTGGATACTACGGCGGCCAAAAGTGGCGAAGAGCTTCTAGCTCTAGAGCACCAGCCTGTGGATACCAAGACGGTATTAATAGTCTTGAGACTTTCGCATCAAATAATATGCGGAAACGAACACTCCATAGCCTTGCCGAAGTCTACCAAGTAGCAACAATAAACCCATGGAGTGACACGGCTATTACCTTTAATGCCAGTGACGAACCTAAATTCCGAACAGCCCGAGCACCAGCCGCATTGGTCCTCAATCCGATAGTGGACGACTTTTGCCTTACCAAGGTACTCATGGACGGTGGCAGCAGATTAAACCTCATTTACGAGGAAACCCTCCGAAAAATGGAAATAGATGGAGCCGCATTGAGCGAAGCAGCACAACCTTTAGAGGAATAATCCCCAGTCGGGAAGCACGCTGTACAGGAAAAATCACACTGAATGTGGTGTTCGGCACGCCGGATAATTACAGGTCCGAGGAGGTCACGTTCCAAGTGGCCCCGTTCAGTAGCGGATACCACGCTCTATTAGGGCGAGAGGCATTCACAATTTTTCAAGCTGTACCCCATTATGGGTACATGAAGCTCAAAATTGTCGGGCCCAACAGAATCATCACTCTTGCTAGTGACCCGGACATAGCACTCCGCGCCGAAAATAAGACAGCCGCACTGGCCCTTGAGGCACTATCTGAAGCCCTAGCGGCCGAGGAACTCACTGCACTACGCTCCATGGTGAATAGGGACGATGTGATACTCGATAAGAGATCCAAGTCCACTTCCTTTAAACCAGCGGACAAAATAGTCAAATTCCAAGTCCATCCAACGGACCCTACAAAAACGGCCTCCATCGGGGCACAATTAAATCCCGATGTAGACGCTGCACTAAGAGAATTCCTATGCGAAAATTGGGACATTTTTGCCTGGAACCCTTCAGACATGCCAGGAATCCCATGCCGGCTGGCCGAGCACAGCCTAAACATCCTAAAAGGATTCAAGCCAGTCAAACAGGCTCTTCGGCGTTTCTCCGAACCCAAGAGACAGGCCATGGGAGAGGAGCTAGCCAAACTATTGGAGGCCGGATTCATCAGAGATATAAAACATCCGGACTGGCTAGCAAACCTGGTGATGGTACCAAAGAAGGACAAATCATGGCGCCTATGCGTCGATTTCAAGGACCTCAACAAGGCTTGCCCAAAGGATCCCTTCCCCCTCCCCCGCATCGATCAAATTATCGACGCTACCGCATGACACGATTCATTGTGCTTCCTCGACGCATACTCCGGCTACCACCAAATTAAGATGGCAGAGCCTGACCAAGCCGCAACGGCATTCATCACTCCATACAACCCATTCTGCTTCAACACAATGCCCTTCGGCTCAAAAACGCCGCGCAACATATCAGCGCATGATTCAAACATGTCCGCAAACCAGATCGGCAAAACAGTGGAGGCATACGAGACAATGTGGTCGCCAAAAGCAAGCATGTCGAAACTCTAGTAGACGACTTGAGGCTCACATTCGATAATCTCCAACATATGACATCAAGCTCAACCCGAAAATGCGTTTTGGCGTACTAGCCGGAAAGCTCTTGGGCTTCATTGTATCCGTAGAGGAATTGAAGCAAACCCAGCCAAGATCCGAGCTCGACACAATTGGATATCCCAAAAGACCTCAAACAAATACAAAATTGATCGATGCGTGGCGGTTTAAGCCGCTTTATCTCCCGCTTGGGAGAAAAGGCATTACCCTTTATCGCCTCCTCCGACGCATCAACACTTGAGTGGGCGGATGCGCCACGGCCGGACTCAAGAAATAAAAGCCATATTGGCAACAAACCCGGTCTGGCCGCGCCCAACATGGGCGAACCAATGCTATTATATATCGCGGCAACTCATCAAGTTGTAAGCGCGGTGCTCGTTGTCGAACGAGAGACGGACGGACACAAGTTCCCCCCTTCAAAAACCAGTTTACTACGTGTCCACTGTCCTAACTCCATGCAAGTCACGGTACCCGCATTATCAAAAGATAGCGTACGCGGTGTTTATGGCATCCCGGAAGCTGCGACACTACTTTCTAGAGTGTTCGATAACAGTAGCCTCTGAAGTACCTCTTAACGACATTATAAACAACCGCGACGCGACGGGCCGGATTGCTAAATGGGCCATTGAGTTCCTCCCGTTCGACATAACCTATAAGCCACGACGAGCTATTAAGTCGCAAGTTTTGGCCGACTTCGTCGCCGAATGGACCGAAGCCGAACTCCCTAAAGAGTACGGTGCATATTCCAATTGGATAATGCACTTCGACGGCTCCAAAATGTTGGCTGGCCTGGGAGCTGGCGTCGTTCTGACGTCCCCAACCGGAGATACAGTTCAATACGTACTCCAGATAATGTATATGGACTCCAACAACGCAGCCGAATACGAGGCCCTTCTACATGGTCTCCGGATGGCAGTCTCCATGGGCATTCAACGCCTAGAGGTGTGCGGGGATTCAAACCTCGCGATATCCCAAATAAATGGAGACTTTGATGCCAAGGATCTGAAAATGGCAGCTTATCGCAATGCCATCCTAAAAATGTCAGCTCGGTTTGAGGGGCTCGAATTTCACCATATAGCCCGGGATAACAACCAGGCAGCAGACGTGTTGGCACGCATCGGCGCAAAGCGCGATGCTGTCCCCCCAACATCTTCCTAGAGAGGCTGTTCAAGCCATCCGTATTATGGGAGGGAGAGTCCAAAAATAACAACCCGGACCCAACTGCACTACCCCACACCGAACATTCTGACACAGTTGGTGGTTCTACCAACGAAATAACACCCTCAGCCCACGTAATAATGGCAGTCATTGCCCCGTGGACAGAACCATTCCTAGCCTACCTAACCAGGCAGGAACTTCCCGAGGACCAAAACGAGGCCCGCTGCATAGTGCGGCGATCTAAAGCCTATAAGGTCCATGAGGGAGAGCTTTATAAGAAAAGCACAACCGGAATCCTTCAAAGGTGTATCTCCGAAGAGGAAGGGCGGAATCTTCTGGCTGAAATTCATGCCGGACTCGGCGGGCACCACGCCGCAGCCCGGGCACTTGTAGGCAAGGCTTTCCGTACAGGATTTTATTGGCCGACGGCCCAGGCAGATGCTCAGGACTTAGTCCAACGATGCGTCGGATGCCAGCTCTTTGCTAATCAAAGCCACATGCCACCCACCGCCCTCAAAACTATACCCATCACATGGCCCTTAGTGGTCTGTGGGCTTGACATGGTTGGACCCCTTAAAGGGGGAGCCCACAAGCAAAAATACCTACTGGTCATGGTGGATAAATTCACCAAAGGGATAGAGGCCAAGCCTGTTAAGACGGCCGAATCCGGATCGGTGATAGACTTCATATCAGGGGTCGTACACCATTACGGTGTCTCCCACAGCATCATCACTGATAACGGCACGAACTTTACGGCCGACGAGGTCAAACTCTGGTGCAAAAACATGGGCATCAAGCTCGACTACGCTTCAGTCTATCACCCTCAAACTAACGGTCAAGTCGAGCGAGCAAATGATCTAATTATGAGCGGCATCAAACCCAGATTAGTGCGGTCCCTCAAGGAATCTAACACGCACTGGGTTGAGGAGCTCGACTCCGTACTCTGGGGGCTGCGGACCACTCCGAATCGCACGACCGGATTCACACCATTCTTTATGGTATACGGCGCAGAGGCAGTTCTGCCCTGCGACATAATTCATGACTCACCTCGCGTGCGCATGTACGAAGAAAGAGAAGCCGAGCTCGATCGGCAGGATAGTTTGGACGCCTTGGAGGAGGAGCGCGACGTAGCAAAAGCCCGTTCCGCATTCTATCAACAGCAAGCTCGAAGATATCAAAGCAGAGAAGTACGGGCCAAAACTTACAATGTTGGTGAGCTAGTTCTACGCCTGCTGGACAAGAAAAAGGACAAACTCAAGCACAAATGGGAAGGTCCCTTTATCATCGACCAAGTCCTGACCGGTGGAGCGTACCGTCTGCGAGATGCATCGGATAACCGACTCGAGCCGAACCCATGGAACATAGCCCGTCTCCGAAGATTATATGCCTAGCGCCGGATTCTGAGTTCGTCTCCTTCCTCTGTCCATATTTTCACTTTAGCTGTCTTCTATTTTTCTCCTTCTCCCTCCTTTTTCCTTCTGGCCTTTGAAGGATCGTTAGCGCATTGTTCGCACACACTTGACGCGCTATCCGCGCTCATTGTACCTGGGGGCTTCTTTCACAGAAGCTTATTTATAAGGGCTTCATGCCCAATACATGTGTCACACTTCCGCGTGTACCTTTTATTCTCCATTATATGCATCGATATGACTTAAGTTTTGGCCAAGCTGGGTTGCCTGGCTCCTGTGCTTACCCCTACATTCCCGATTGTTCGGCTAGGTGGTAAAGGGAGCACCTCTGCGATTGTTATTGCCGGGTCAGCCTGATGTGTATCTCAGACTGGGTGAAGCCGAAAGCTAGCGTTCTTAAGAGAATATTCGGTCGGTGAGCTAAAAGAATATTTCTTACCTATTTATTTATCTGCCCCCAGATATTTTTCTGCTTTTTTCGCAATCCGGACATGTACTTTAGGGCATGCCTCCCAGGGAAAGGAACCCCTAACGGAACTATTCTCCCTAGAAGATGTTTCTTACTAACCATGTAATATAACATAACTAGTTGGGCACTTGTCTGATAAATCACTAATGACCCCTATGCCTGGTCTCCACACATGCCTTGGTTTTTATATAACCGCGAGGGTATTCGGACACACTCCGGACTACTTGGTCCCGAGGTTGAAGCGAAAAGGTCCGCTATGACAAACGATCTATAATCCGGCTAGAAGGCATTTCACATGTCACCTTAAATTACATAGTCAATTTGACTGATTGTATTCCTCTTCAATGCCCTCCAACAGGTTGTCTAGTTTCTGATCCTGCTGGGAATACTTTATGCCAATTCTACCTGGCCGTACACTAAGCTCACAGGGATCTCCTTCCCATCGGGCCCCACAGGTCCGACCTCGGCCATGTGGTTTGGGTCGGCCTTCGTGTACCGTGTCTTCACCATGGCCCAGGCCTCCCTGGCGCCTTGACGGCAGGCCGATATCTTCTATAATCAGAAGCGCCGCCGCGCTCCCTGGAGCCTCTCTGCAAGCTCCCAAGGCCTTGGGCAGGGAGACAGATGGCCACAAGGCTCTGGCGACGCCTTTCATCACCGCCGAACTCGCTCGTGCAGTTGTAAGAGCTTGGGAAGAAGGTCACCCGTAGAACCGGCATTTCTCCGCAGGACGACTCGTGAGCATACCTATAGACGAACTCTGTTAGTCGACTTCTTCGACGAACTCTTTTTCAAAGTTCGTTCAAGCACTTACTAAAAATGTTGCGTCGAAGCCGTCGATTCTCCTTCATGAAGTCCGCCAGCTGGGCACGAACATCTTTGAGTTCCTCTCCCAGCTGGGTGTTGGCATCTTGGAGACTATTCTTCTCCTTCCTCACCCTCGTAAGCACGCTCTCCCCGGCTTTTAACCGGCGCAAGAGTGGTTGCTTGTCAGGATCTACTCCGGCGCCATCTGCAATGATATTGTCAGATTTACACATACGCCGCACTTCACAACATACTTATCTTTCGAAGCGTATATTACCAGAGGGGGTCTCCTTGGCCTCCCCTGCAGCGGCTAGTGCGGCCTCAAGTTGGGCTTTGCACTCTTCTAGCTCCTGGGACAGTTTTGTATTCTTTGTCGAAAGATCCTGCATAATAAATGATCCTTAAATCAGTTATTCTAACTATTTCAAGTCTCGGGGGCTACTGGTATATATAACCATCAAATTTTCTCACTCGTATGTCTTTCACATACTGCTCCGTGGCTCTGGCTAGACCATTTTGAGCGGCACGGAGGTGCGCATCTCTCGAATTGAAGGCATCCAATGCCTCTTGGGAGAAACATGCGCCACGAAGAACAGTCCGCGGCCTTTGTGATTCATGGCACTCTCCACCTCGGAATTGGTGGCAGATAGTCCGTCGGCATCCTCTGTCGGAGGAGTGTCCGACGCACGTCTCGTGTTCGCCTCCGCCTCTGGACTTGGCTTTGGAGCCTGGCTGGTGGAGGCTCGATTGGCAGCCTCTCCGGATATAGTCCGGCGAGCACTCTTTTTCCTGAAGAGAGCACGAGCGTCAGTATACCTTCCGGGAATAAAACCTGGGAATAAGACGGCATGCCATACCGTGGCGCCGGTGTCTCAATCCGGATCACACTTCTTTTCAGCTTGCTGGGCCTTGCTACCCCTTGTCGGCTAGCCGCCGCAGGCTCGGTCTTCCGCCTCAAGGGCTCCCCCTGCAAAACACCATTGATATACGGTGATCAAAGATAAGCACGGGTGGATCATTTTCAAAATATTGGGACTTCGGTCTTAGTTACCTATGAGGCTGGAAATATTCCGGGGTAATCGGCCGTAATGGCGACCAAGGCATTGTCGATGCTCAGTTGGTAAAATACCCCATCGATCAGCTCCACCGATATGTCCGGATCCTCTTGGGAGGCCGGATCGAGGAATCGTTCCGGATCTTCGGGTTGTGGAGGCAGGCTGTTTATATCCTTTACGGCCTGGCGCAGTTCCTGCGTCGAAATCACAAAATGAGATACTTGACTATGGGAATATGGATCGGATGGGCAAAAAAATGTCCGCTTACCCATCTTGGAGGATTGTTCATAGAAAATCCATCCTGTGTATTGACGCGAAGAAATTCCTCCTCTTCTCCCTTGTACAATGCGGACAAGGTCTTCATCAGATCGGCGACCGATCCCGGACCCTTACGGCCATGGCGGGTGGCATCATCCTCCCTGTTGAAATCCCACATGGGGTGGCCTCTATACTGAAGCGGCTGCACCTTCCCAAGATAATGCATGTGGCCATGACCCCGATCATGGTCAGTCCGGAATGAGCCAACAACCTTATTCGGCTCATCAGGTAAATGACGTCCCTGTCATTTTCCCTCTGAGGGCTCCGTGGACGCCAGCTTAGGCGTTTCTTCAAAGGAGCATTACTGAACTCCGAGAGGCCGATCCGAATAGGGTCCGGCAGGGGGACATCTTCTATATAAAACCATTCCGAAGGCCAGTCTTCGGACGCCTTCTTTGGGGTTCCGGGTAGATATCCGGTCCCGGCGATGCGCCATAGTTCGGCTCCGCCCACTTGATATATCGACCCCTCCTGAGAACGGGGTACGAGATAGAACAACCTCTTCCACAGCGCGAAATGAGCCTCGATGCCCAAAAACAGCTCGCAAAGGGCCACGAAGCCCGCAATATGCAGAATGGAGGCAGGCGTAAGGTTGTGCAACTGGAGGCCATAGAACTCCAGGAGCCCCGGAGAAACGGATGAATTGGAAACCGAGCCCTCTTATCAAATAAGGGACAAGGCATACCCGCTCTCCTTGGGAGGGACTGGGGACGCTCTCCGCCTGTTTTCCGCCCTTATAGGTGGCGAGTCCGGCTCGAACCGGAACCATGAAGGCTGGGGGAAGAAAAACCCTTGGTTTGGAGCGTCACTAGCTCGCTGTGCGGGACGGAGCATCTCTCCCGATCTCTAGGCTGAGAACTGGGAGGGCGAGAGGAGGAGCCGCGTCGACTGTCCATGATGGAATGGATTTCTGTCAGATGCGCTCCGATGAAAGCTCACGGAGGGAATATGGTGTGATTCGGATCTAGATCCTCGTCTCTTATATAGGCAACTCATTTGCGCAGCTAGGGGGGTAAATGTAAAAATACCCTGGCTTTTCGCATTCGTTAACCATGTGGAAGATGGCCATTATTGGGCGTGGAAGCCAAGGAGCGCGATATTTACGAGAAGCCGGACACTATTCAACAGGTACACAGAATTAGGAGAAGAACCCGCCTTGCAATGCCGAAGACAATCTACGCGTCGGACTCGTCGTCATTGAAGCCTGGTTCGGGGGCTACTGAGGAAGTCCCGGGTTAGGGGGTATCCGGATAGCCGGACTATGACCTTTGGCCGGACTCCTGGACTATGAAGATACAAGATTGAAGACTTCGTCCCGTATCCGGATGGGACTTTCCTTGGCGTGGAGGCAAGCTTGGCGATACGGATATGTAGATCTCCTACCATTATAACCGACTCTGTGTAACCCTAACCTTCTTCGGTGCCTATATAAACCGAAGGGATTTAGTCCGTAGGACGAACAACAATCATACCATAGGCTAGCTTCTAGGGTTTAGCCTCTCTGATCTCGTGGTAGATCTACTCTTGTACTACCCATATCATCAATATTAATCAAGCAGGAGTAGGGTTTTACCTCCATCGAGAGGGCCCGAACCTGGGTAAAAACATCGTGTCCCTTGTCTCCTGTTACCATCCGCCTAGACGCACAGTTCGGGACCCCCTACCCGAGATCCGCCGGTTTTGACACCGACACATATCAACTCCCCCAGGCTTAAACCTTTGCTTGTCCTCAAGCAATTCAGTTGACAAACTGAAAGTGATAAAGAAAAACTTTTACAAACTCTGTTTGATCTTGTTGTTGCAAATATGTAAAGCCAGCATTCAAGTTTTCAGCAAAGATCATGAACTAACCATATTCACAATAACATTTAGGTCTCATGTTTAATCATATCAATGGCATAATCAACTAGCGAGCAATAATAATAAATCTCGGATGACAACACTTTCTCAAAACAATCATGATATGATATAACAAGATGGTATCTCGCTAGCCCTTTCTAAGACAGGAAAACATAAATGCAGAGCACCCCTAAAGATCAAGGACTGACTAGACATTGTAATTCGTGGCAAAAGAGATCCAGTCATACTCAATATTAATTAATAACAATGCATACAAATGAAAGTGGTGCTCTCCAACTGGTGCTTTTTATAAGAGGATAGTGACTCAGCATAAAAGTAGATAGATAGGCCCTTCGCAGAGGGAAGCAGGGATTTATAGAGGTGCCAGAGCTCGAGTTTTAAAACAGAGATAAATAATATTTTGAGCGGCATACTTCCATTGTCAACATAACAACAAAGAGATCTCGATATCTTCCATGCAACATACATTATAGGCGGTTCCCAACCAGAATGGTAAATTTTATACTCCCCCACCACCAACAAGCACATTCCACGGCTGGTCCGAAACAACGGGTACCGTCCAACTAACAACAATCCTGGAGGAGTTTTGTTTGCAATTATTTTGATTTGATTTGAGCATGGGACTGGTCATCACGGTTACTGGCCATTTTCTCGTGAATGATGAGCGGAGTCCACTCATCATGAGAATAACCCACCTAGCATGGAAGATATAGACAGCCCTAGTCGATCTATTCGAGCATACAAAACAGAATTTCATTTGAAGGTTTAGAGTTGGCACATGCAAATTTACTTGGAACAGCAGGTAAATACCACATATAGGTAGGTATGGTGGACTCATATGGAACAACTTTGGGGTGCATTGGACTAAGCTGGAATCTGCAAACATTTAATTCAAAGGAGAAGACAAGGTAATATGGGCTCTTTGTTAGATCAACAATAATGCATATGAGAGACACTCATCATTTTCAACGTGGTCTTCTCCTCTCGACCCCCAAAGAAAAGAAAAGAAAAGAACGGGAAAATCTATTTACACGGGAAAGCTCTCAACTAGCAAAAGAAGAACGAGAAATCTTTTTGGGTTTTATTTTAATTATTACTACTACAAGCATGGAAAGTAAACTAGCTAAAAGCTACAACTAATTTTTTTTGTTTTTTCTCAAAGTTTTTCAAACACACAAGAAGAAAGCAAGAAAAGAAAATAAACTAGCATGGATAGTACAATGAAAAAGTATGAACACCGACAACTAAAATTAGTGTGTGATGTAATGTCGGTGAGAAATACGTACTCCCCCAAGCTTAAGCTTTTGGCCTAAGTTGGTATAAGGCCACGGCTGGCCTGGCGGGTATCCAAAGTTGTAATCGGGGTTGTACTGAGATGCAGTAGCTACTGCCTGAAGAGTTGCAGCCTGGAGGCGAGCAGCCTCCGTCTTCCTCTCATATTCATTTGCCTCCTCTCTGGTTATAAAATATCTCCCATTTACCTAAAACTTCAAGAAGGCAGGAGCAGGAAGGGTAATATGGACAGCATGATGTCTGTCAAAGATTAGTCGGTACTGGAGGGACTATTCGTTCCTCTCAAGAAACTGATGGCGAACCATAGCATTATAATCTAGAAAAGTAGGTGGCAACTCAATATCATTTTCATTTATGGATACACCAAGATAATCAGCTAAACGAGTTGCATAAATTACACCAAATAAAACTCCATATTTAGCATTAAGATGTAACCTCCATGCAACAATGGCCCCCAAGTTGTATCGTTTATCACCTAATACCGCACTCTTGAGGACACTAAGATCTGGGTCGCAAATGTGGCAAAGCTCATCCTTATCGTTAATGCATCTACCTATAAAGAGAGTAAAGTAATGTATGAAAGGGAAATGAATGCTCCCCATGGTAGCTTGTGTGATATCTCTAGTTTCTCCCACAGTGATACTAGCAAGAAAATCATTATATTCAGATTTGCGAAGTTCACTAAAGATGCCCCACTGTGGGATTTTGCAAGCAATGTTAAAATCTTCAAGGTCCATGGTATATGATTGATACGTCTCCAACGTATCTACTTTTCCAAACACTTTTGCCCTTGTTTTGGACTCTAACTTGCATGATTTTAATGGAACTAACCCGGACTGACGCTGTTTTTAGCAGAATTGCTATGGTGTTATTTTTTTGCAGAAATAGAAGTTCTCGGAATGACCTGAAACTTCACGGAGTCACGTTTTGGAATTAATAAAAAATATTGGCGAAGGAATCAACAGAAGGGGGCCCACACGCTGTCCACGAGGGTGGAGGGCGCCCTCCCCCTAGGGCACGCCCCCTGCCTCATGGGCCCCCTGGACCTCCACCGACCTCAACTCCAACTCCATATATTCACGTTTGGGGAGAAAAAAATCAGAGAGAAGGATTCATCGTGTTTTACGATGCGGAGCCACCGCCCAGCCCTGTCCTTCCTCGGGAGGGCTGATCTGGAGTCCGTTCGGGGCTCCGGAGAGGGGAATCCATCGCCATCGTCATCATCAACCATCCTCCATCACCAATTTCATGATGCTTACTGCCATGCGTGAGTAATCCCATCATAGGCTTGCTGGACGGTGATGGGTTGGATGAGATTTACCATGTCATCGAGTTAGTTTTGTTAGGGTTTGATCCCTAGTATCCATTATGTTCTAAGAATGATGTTGATATGACTTTGCCATGCTTAATGCTTGTCACTAGGGCCCGAGTGCCATGATTTCAAATCTGAACCTATTATGTTTTCATGAATATATGTGAGTTCTTGATCCTATCTTGCAAGTTATAGTCACCTACTACGTCTTATGATCCGGGAAACCCCGGAGTGACAATAGTCGGGACACTTCCCGGTGATGACCGTAGTTTGAGGAGTTCATGTATTCACTAAGTGCTAATGCTTTGGTCCGGTACTGCATTAAAAGGAGGCCTTAATATCCCTTAATTTCCAATAGGACCCCGCTACCACGGGAGGGTAGGACAAAAATATGGCATGCAAGTTCTATTCCATAAGCACGTATGACTATATTCGGAATACATGCCTACATTACGTTGATGAACTGGAGCTAGTTCTGTGTCACCCTATGTTATAACTGTTGCATGATGAATTGCATCCGACATAATTAACCATCATTGATCCATTGCCTACGAGCTTGTTTCATATTGATCTTTGCTTAGTTACTTCTCCGTTGCCACTGTTACGATTGCTACAAAACTACTGCTGTCACTTTTGCCATCGTTACCGTTACTTCCATACTACTTTGCTACTGAATACTTTGATGTAGATATTAAGTCTTTCAGGTGTGGTTGAATTGACAACTCAGCTACTAATACTTGAGATTATTCTTTGGCTCACCTTGTGTTGAATCAATAAATTTGGGTTGAATACTCTACCCTCAAAAACTGTCGTGATCCCCTATACTAATGATTTATCATAGGGGTCAAATATAACAGTGTGAGTGTTGTGCTTAGACGAAAAGTTAAACCTCCGCACAAAGGAATCAGTGAGGTGATAGTATTGGCGACACTTATCTGATACGAAGTTCTCAAGATCAGCATTACACACATACTCATCAAATTCATCCTTGAAGCCAGCTTGGATCATAAATTCATCTGGCGACCAGTCGCAAGGCCGTAGTGGAGCTTCTCTTCGTGGTTCAAGGTTCGGCTCATGTATCGCAAGCCTAGGTGCTTGCTTCCTTGAAGAACCACCTTGGTACATTTTCCTAAACATTTTTCTTCCTCTGAAAAATTTCTGAAATATTTAGTGACTCA